>OY821745.1:16358841-16828841 GCA_963682055.1 Primula veris | reverse complement strand
AAACACCCATTAATTAATCGAGCTATCGCGAATCCCGACTATCGGACCCGGCCATTATCGGATCAGAACCGGTACTTTTTAATGGCACCAAAAACCTTTCGCGAATTCCTACTATTGGGACTGGACCATTTTCGGGTCAAGATCGGTACTTTTCTATGCACCCGAAATCTAACAGGTCGGACACATGTTTAAGGTTTTCGGGTAGAGACACGCATTTAAAAAATTTGGGTTAGATAGTGTCCCGTATATTAGTAGTACAAAAAAGATGGCCTTTTTGTTCCAAATTATGGGGTCGTTTATGGCGAGCCTATTTTTCTTACAAGGCTCGGCTTAATCAATTCGCGTCGGCTCCGATCTTCCGAGGTGCCCGTCGTAGAATATATCTGCTTCGACGAGGGGATGCTCTCCGTTCCTGCACAAGAAACGAACAGGGGCCCGGGGTTGGTACCAGGTTTTTTCTCTCCGACGATCAAGTCAGTACTGGGTAAGACTGAAAGTAAGTTGATAACGAAAAAGGGGGGGGGGGGTCGGACCGGTTACAGCTATGGCGTCGTGTGTCAGATGTCGTGTTTAGGGGGTCCGGGTGATTTGAGCTTTATCTCTCCTCTCTGTCTTTTTCTGTCCCCCCTTTCTAAGATGTGTTAGTGGGGGAATTTATAGTGTGATCAGCGGTATACTAACCCTTGGATCACTGTACTGTAAAACATTGATCCAACGGTGTTAGGTCATTTATGACTCTGACAAGAGTACTGTCCTTTCCCGGGGCCCACTGGAGATGGCCTGTGATTGGGCCACGTCGATGAAACACATGAAGGGTCCCCCAGGGGAGCAGCAGCATTAATTGGGGAAGTGTACTCGACAAGCTTCTCTAGGCCGGGCTAGACACAGCTCGGCCCCTCAAGATCCGGGGTGATGCGTCACCCATGGTTGACAGGCCCGGATCGCCTGCTGTGGAGGTGGTATTGGCCCGGATGAGGGGGTGCCGACATCCCCTCGCCAACAGCTCCCTGTCCGGAGTCGTCGTTAAGGACGAGGTCAATCAGGGATTTTTAGTCGTTACGGGGGCTCCGGTCATTGTGTTCTTACATTTGACGGTGTGGAGATGTCTCGGCATGGTCTGTCTCGTGACACGTGTTCTTGTATTTATGCATTTTCTACACGTGGAGCATGCCTGGTGTGCATTTATGGGGCGCCGCCCCCGTCTCTTCGATTCTATCAATGCCATTAATGCTAAGATAGGATAAGATCAACAACTTAGATTACATGAATCTAGTTAGATACATGCATACCCTTTACACTTATCTATAATATTAATTAATGACTTTGACCACTTAGAATCAATGAATGTGTAGATTCATGAATCGGATTATTGCTCTTCTCGAAATAGCCAAGATTCGACGTATTGGTAAAGCTGCTGTTCAAAGCTATTAAATGAGCTATTTCCTTTGTCATTAGCAGCTCATTACCTACTTCGAGCTTCTTAGATTTTGAACGAGTTACCAGACCCATATGAGGAATATTTAGCTTAGCATCTGAATCTAACACAACATGATGCACATCATCTCCTCCGGGTTGATTAGGATTTGCCCTCAAATCCATATTTTCATTGTCTTCAATGTATGGAGTCAATTCCCGAACATTGAAAGTGTTTGATCTTTGGTATCCTTCAGGTAGTTCAATCTTATATGCGTTATCGTTGACTTTAGTCAATACCCGAAACGGACCATCGGCCCTTGGCATAAGCTTTGATTTCCGCAGGTTTGGAAACCGCTCTTTCTTCAAAGTCCCAAAAAGCTTTTCTCGACGTAGAACGTCGAGGACCAGTCGTAGATGCTCCAAATGTTCGGCAAAGGACTTGCTATAGATAAGTATGTCGTCGAAATAAACAACAACAAACTGCCCAATAAACTTTCGTAAGGCATGATTCATCAAACGCATAAAGGTGCTCGGTGCATTTGACAAACCAAATGGCATAACCAGCCATTCAAACAACCCTTGCTTCGTTTTGAAAGCGGTCTTCCACTCGTCACCTTCTTTCATACGGATTTGATGGTATCCACTTTTAAGATCAACTTTTGAAAAATATATTGAACCATGCAATTCGTCGAGCATATCATCAAGGCGTGGTATTGGATAGCGATACTTTACAGTAATTTTGTTGATAGCCCGACTATCAACACACATACGCATGCTACCATCCTTCTTCGGTACGAGTAATGCCGAAACCGAACAAGGACTCATCGATTCCCGAACATACCCACGCTCTATCAACTCTGACACTTGGCGATGCAGTTCTTTGGCTTCCTCGGGATTACAACGATAGGCTGGTCGGTTAGGTAAAACAGCACCGGGAATGAGATCGATTTGATGTTCGATTCCACGAATCGGTGGCAAACCAGGTGGTAATTCCTCGGGAAACACATCCTCGAATTCCTCCAAAAGTTTTACAACTTGCGGTGGGAGTGAGGACTTGTCGGTAAGCATAATTTCCCGCATGAGCAACACAAAAATCTGATCCTTGGTACTCAAGACTCGCTCGACTTCTCTGCGACTAACAACCAGATTTTCCCGCTTCGTCTTGCCTAAAATATCATTTCGAATTTGCGCCGGTGTGAGTGGCGCAAGAGTATGCTTCCTCCCATCTTTTTCAAATGAATAAGTATTCTTGAATCCGTCATGAACCACCCTCCGGTCATACTGCCATGGTCGGCCTAAGAGTAAATGACTAGCACTCATAGGTACAACGTCACAAAGAACTTCGTCGGTGTATCGGCCAATAGTGAAAGGAACCTTTACTTGCTCAGAGACCCGAATATCACCCACCTCGTTAAGCCAACGCAGTTTGTACGGGCTAGGATGCTTCGTCATAGCCAATCCCAATTTCTCCACCAGCGTAGTGGATGCCACGTTTGTACAACTCCCTCCATCGATGATAACTCCGCACACCTTTTCACTCACTTTGCATCATGTGTGAAATATGTTATCTCGTTGTTCATCGGTAGTGACGGGCTGTACGTTAAGAACGCGCCGAACAACGAGGACCTCTCCATCTTCAGCCACATCTAAAGAATCCTCATCGTACTTTTGAACTTCCTCCTCGACTTCTTCTTCGCTCTCAATTTCAGATTCTCGGATAATCATAACTTTCCGATTTGGACATTTCGAAGCGATATGACCATGTCCTTGACAACGAAAGCATTTCAAGTCCCGATGCCTCGGGTTAGGTCTTGAAACCTCATCTTTTTTTGGTGCAGCCATGGGTGCTTTTCCCATGTCAACCCGTCCGACACGGTTGGTGGTCGGGACAGTCTTCCCTTCAGTCATAGCGTCGTTTGTGTATTTCCCACCACTTGGCCGAGAGGAGTATGGCCGGGTGGTGACCTTTCGTTTTCTTTGACGCTCCACTTTCAACGCCAATTTAATCACGTCCTCCAAGAAAACAAATGGTTGCAACTCCACTGTATCCGCTATATCATCATTGAGACCCTGTAAGAACCGAGCGATGGTTTGCTCTTGCGGCTCTTGAAGGTTACACCTCATCTTCGCAGTTTCGAAATTCTTAACATACTCTTCTACGCTCATAGCTCCTTGCCGAAGAGATTGTAACTGTAGGTACAACTCTTGGCGGTAGTACTCCGGTACGAAACGACGTTGCATAAGCCGTTTCATGATCCTCCAACCTCGGACTTCCTCCTCTCCATCCCGACGCCTCTGCCCTTTCAAATTCTCCCACCACAAATGAGCATATTCAGTGAACTCAAGTGCGGCCAAGCGAACTTTCCTCTCCTCGGGTACATCGTAGAATTCAAAGAGTTTTTCAACACGCTGCTCCCATTCGAGGTAATCTTCGGGCGAGCTATTACCCTTGAATGGAGGCATTTTTATGTTCATGTTACGACCAAGATTGTCATGACACCTTTGTTGACGTCTCGGTGCCCCTTCATATTCTACTTCGGCATTTTCACTAAAGTCACCGGTATGACCTTGGTGACTACGATCATCTTGCTCATATGGTGGTGGTTGTGGTTGTTGGTTTTGGAGACGCATCTCCACCATCTCCGCTTGCATGGCCTCGATTTGGCGCTCAAGCCGATAGATTTTGGCTTGGTCGAGCGTCAGGCCTCTTGGAATTCGAGCTACATTTTCGTCGGACTGGTGTGACTTGGTCGACATCCTTGCTCTGATACCAATATGATGTGCCCGGGATGCTAAGATGTCGGTAAGTCACTGAATTTTAGGAGAACTCAAGAGAGAAACCAACTTTTCGTGTTTGATAAGCCGAAGGCGCCACAAACAAGATGGGTTGGGGTTCTAATGAAACAAGCTTGATAAGCCCAAAGGCGTCACAAACAAGTTCCGTTAGGATGATTCACCACACTCCGGAGAGAGAAGAAGGGGAGTGATAAGAATCGGGGTTTAACTCGCCACTAACAATCTGAATTCCACAAATTGCAAGATAAGAGAAAAGGATAAACAAGCAAAAAGCTTAATTCTTTATATCATTCAAGTGTATCTATAACTTGATACATATGGCTTTATATAGAGCCAAAAAACGTCCTACTTAAGATAGGATAAGATCAATAACTTAGATTACATGAATCTAGTTAGATACATGCATACCCTTTACACTTATCTATAATATTAATTAATGACTTTGACCACTTAGAATCAATGAATGTGTAGATTCATGAATCGGATTATTGCGCTTCTCGAAATAGCCAAGATTCGACGTATTGGTAAAGCTGTTGTTCAAAGCTATTAAATGAGCTATTTCCTTTGTCATTAGCAGCTCATTACCTACTTCGAGCTTCTTAGATTTTGAACGAGTTACCGGACCCATATGAGGAATATTTAGCTTAGCATCTGAATCTAACACAACATGATGCACATCATCGATGATGTGCATCATGTAGCATTCGAATATGAATCTAAGCTCAATATTCCTCATGTGGGTCCGGTTACTCGGTCAAAGTCTAAGAAGCTCAAAATTGGTAATGAAGTGCTTATGACAAAGGAATTAACTCATTTGATAGCTTTGAGCAGCAACTTTGCCGATACATCGAATTTTGCCTATTTCAAGGAGTGGATTAATTCGATGCATGAATCTGCACATTCAATGATTCTAATCTGCCAAGGGGGTGTAATCTAAGCAGCTTATATTAAGTGTATCTAGTGGTCAAAGTCCATACTTAATGATATAGATAAGTGTAAAAGGTTTTTATGAATGTATCTAACTAGATTCAAGTAATCTAAGTTGTAGATCTTATCCTGTCATTAGGGTGACGTTTTTGGCTCTATATAAAGCCATATGTATCAAGTTATAAACACACTTGAATGATATAAAGAATTAAGCTTTTTGCTTGTTTATCCTTTTTTTCTTATCTTGCAATTTGTGGAATTCAGATTGTTAGTGGCGAGTTAAACCCCGATTCTTATCACTCCCCTTCTTATCTCTCCGGAGTGTGGTGAATCATCCTAACGGAACTTGTTTGTGGCGCCTTTGGGCTTATCAAGCTTGTTTCATTAGAACCTCAACCCATCTTGTTTGTGGCGCCTTCGGCTTATCAAACACGAAGAGTTGGTTTCTCTATTGAGATCTCCTAAAATTCAGCGACTTACCGACATCTTAGCATCCCGGGCACATCATATTGGTATCAGAGCAAGGATGCCGACCAAGTCACACCAGTCCGACGAAAATGAAGCTCGAATTCCAAGAGGCATGACGCTCGACCAAGCCAAAATCTATCGGCTTGAGCGCCAAATCGAGGCCATGCAAGCGGAGATGGTGGAGATGCGTCTCCAAAACCAACAACCACAACCACCACCATATGAGCAAGATGATCGTAGTCACCAAGGTCATACCGGTGACTTTAGTGAAAATGCCGAAGTAGAATATGAAGGGGCACCGAGACGTCAACAAAGGTGTCATGACAATCTTGGTCGTAACATGAACATAAAAATGCCTCCATTCAAGGGTAATAGCTCGCCCGAAGATTACCTCGAATGGGAGCAGCGTGTTGAAAAACTCTTTGAATTCTACGATGTACCCGAGGAGAGGAAAGTTCGCTTGGCCGCACTTGAGTTCACTGAATATGCTCATTTGTGGTGGGAGAATTTGAAAGGGCAGAGGCGTCGGGATGGAGAGGAGGAAGTCCGAGGTTGGAGGATCATGAAACGGCTTATGCAACGTCGTTTCGTACCGGAGTACTACCGCCAAGAGTTGTACCTACAGTTACAATCTCTTCGGCAAGGAGCTATGAGCGTAGAAGAGTATGTTAAGAATTTCGAAACTGCAAATATGAGGTGTAACCTTCAAGAGCCGCAAGAGCAAACCATCGCTCGGTTCTTACGGGGTCTCAATGATGATATAGCGGATACAGTGGAGTTGCAACCATTTGTTTTCTTGGAGGACGTGATTAAATTGGCGTTGAAAGTGGAGCGTCAAAGAAAACGAAAGGTCGCCACCCGGCCATACTCCTCTCGGCCAAATGGTGGGAAATACACAAATGGTGGTTCATGACGGATTCAAGAATACTTATTCATGTGAAAAGGATGGAAGGAAGCATACTCTTGCGCCACTCACACCGGCGCAAATTCGAAATGATATTTTAGGCAAGATGAAGCGGGAAAATCTGGTTGTTAGTCGCAGAGAAGTCGAGCGAGCCTTGAGTACCAAGGATCAGATTTTTGTGTTGCTCATGCGGGAAATTATGCTCACCGACAAGTCCTCACTCCCATCGCAAGTGGTTAAACTATTGGAGGAATTCGAGGATGTGTTTCCCGAGGAATTACCACCTGGTTTGCCACCAATTCGTGGAATCAAACATCAAATCGATCTCATTTCCGGTGCTGTTTTACCTAACCGACCAGCCTATCGTTGTAATCCCGAGGAAGCCAAAGAACTGCATCGCCAAGTGTCAGAGTTGATAGAGCGTGGGTATGTTCAGGAATTGATGAGTCCTTGTTCGGTTTCGGCATTACTCGTACCGAAGAAGGATGGTAGCATGCGTATGTGTGTTGATAGTCGGGCTATCAACAAAATTACTGTAAAGTATCGCTATCCAATACCACGCCTTGATGATATGCTCGACGAATTGCATGGTTCAATATATTTTTCAAAAGTTGATCTTAAGAGCGGATACCATCAAATCCGTATGGAAGAAGGTGACGAGTGGAAGACCGCTTTCAAAACGAAGCAAGGGTTGTTTGAATGGCTGGTTATGCCATTCGGTTTGTCAAATGCACCGAGCACCTTTATGCGTTTGATGAATCATGCCTTACGTAAGTTTATTGGGCAGTTTGTTGTTGTTTATTTCGACGACATACTTATATATAGCAAGTCCTTTGCCGAACATTTGGAGCATCTACGACTGGTCCTCGACGTTCTACGTCGAGAAAAGCTTTTTGGGAATTTGAAGAAATCTGACTTTTGCCAAGACCGAGTCGTCTTTCTCGGTTTTGTGGTTTCAGAAAGGGGTGTTGAAGTTGATGAGGAGAAAGTAAAAGCAATCAAGGAATGGCCTGAGCCGACTAGTGTTTCGGAGGTTCGAAGTTTTCATGGATTAGCATCATTTTATAGACGTTTTGTGAAAAACTTTAGCACTTTGTTAGCCCCTCTAACTGAGTGTACTAAAGTTAATGGTGCGTTTAAATTTGATAAGGCTGCTCGTAAGAGTTTTGAGATAGTAAAGGAGAAATTATGCTCGGCTCCAATTTTGGCTCTGCCCGACTTTTCGAAAACTTTCGAAATCGAGTGTGATGCATCCGGGGTAGGCATAGGGGCTGTCCTCATACAAGACAAGCGACCAATTGCTTATTTTAGTGAGAAGTTGGGTGGCTCTCGACTCAATTATTCCACCTACGACAAGGAGTTCTATTCCTTGATACGAGCCTTGGAAGTGTGGCAGCATTATTTACTTCCAAAAGAATTTGTAATACACACCGACCATGAGTCTTTAAAATATTTGAAGGGACAAGCAAAACTGAACCGAAGACATGCGAAGTGGGTCGAGTTTATGGAAGTATTCCCATATGTTATCAAATTCAAGAAAGGAAATTCGAATGTTGTTGCCGATGCTCTTTCTCGAAGACATGCTCTTATATCGATCATGAGTGCGAACTTGCTTGGATTCGAACTCATCAAAGATCAGTACTCAGAAGATCCAAAATTGTCCTCTATCTATTCGGCATGTGAGAAAGAGGCCGTGAATGGGTTCTATCGCCACGAGGGATATCTTTTTCGGATGGGAAAGCTTGTAATTCCGAATTGTTCGGTTCGGGAATTGTTAGTTCGAGAGGCTCATAGTGGTGGTCTGGCAGGACACTTTGGGGAAAAGAAGACATTGGAAATGGTCAAAGAACATTTTTATTGGCCTGCTATGATAAAAGACGTACATCGGGTTGTCGAGAAATGTGTAATTTGTAAAAAGTCCAAGAGCAAAGAAGCAAATCAAGGGTTATACATGCCATTACCCATACCGAATCAACCTTGGGTGGATGTGAGTATGGATTTCGTATTGGGATTACCAAAAACACAGCGGGGTATGGATTCGATCTTTGTGGTAGTTGATCGTTTTTCAAAAATGGCTCATTTCATCCCGTGTCACAAGACGGACGATGCATCACATATTGCGGACTTGTTCTTTCGAGAAGTTGTGAAACTACATGGTATTCCGAAAACAATCGTGTCGGATCGAGATGTCAAGTTCTTGAGTTACTTTTGGAAGACGTTGTGGAAGAAATTGGGTACTAAACTTCTATTTAGTACAGCATGTCATCCGCAAACCGATGGACAGACCGAGGTAGTAAACCGAACTTTGTCTACTTTACTTCGAAGTCTTATTGGTAAAAATCTGAAATCGTGGGATGGGGCTCTAGCAATGGCCGAGTTTGCTTATAATCGTAGTGTGCATAGGGTTACGAAACTCAGCCCTTTTGAGATTGTTTATGGTTTTAATCCTATTACACCTTTGGATTTATCCCCGTTACCTATCAGGGAGAGGATTAGTATGGATGGAGAAAAGAAAGCCGAGTTGGTTAAAGAGATACATAAGAAGGTGAAAGAACGGATTGAGAAACAAAATGAAATCAATGAGCGAGTGACGAATAAAAGTCGAAAACATGTTGTTTTCAAACCAAGCGATCTAGTTTGGGTGCATTTGAAGAAGGAGCGGTTTCCAAACCTGCGGAAATCAAAACTTATGCCAAGGGCCGATGGTCCTTTTCGGGTATTGTCTAAAGTCAACGATAACGCATATAAGATTGAACTATCTGAAGGTTACCAAGGATCAAACACTTTCAATGTTCGGGATTTGACTTCATACATTGAAGACGATGAAAATATGGATTTGAGGGCAAATCCTAATCAACCCAGAGGAGATGATGTGCATCATGTAGCATTCGAATATGAATCTATGCTCAATATTCCTCATGTGGGTCCGGTTACTCGGTCAAAATCTAAGAAGCTCAAAATTGGTAATGAAGTGCTTATGACAAAGGAATTAACTCATTTGATAGCTTTGAGCAGCAACTTTGCCGATACATCGAATTTTGGCTATTTCAAGGAGTGGATTAATTCGATGCATGAATCTGCACATTCAATGATTCAAATCTGCCAAGGGGGTGTAATCTAAGCAGCTTATATTAAGTGTATCTAGTGGTCAAAGTCCATACTTAATGATATAGATAAGTGTAAAAGGTTTTTATGAATGTATCTAACTAGATTCAAGTAATCTAAGTTGTAGATCTTATCCTGTCATTAGGGTGACGTTTTTGGCTCTATATAAAGCCATATGTATCAAGTTATAAACACACTTGAATGATATAAAGAATTAAGCTTTTTGCTTGTTTATCCTTTTCTCTTATCTTGCAATTTGTGGAATTCAGATTGTTAGTGGCGAGTTAAACCCCGATTCTTATCACTCCCCTTCTTATCTCTCCGGAGTGTGGTGAATCATCCAAACGGAACTTGTTTGTGGCGCCTTTGGGCTTATCAAGTTTGTTTCATTAGAACCTCAACCCATCTTGTTTGTGGCGCCTTCGGCTTATCAAACACGAAGAGTTGGTTTCTCTATTGAGATCTCCTAAAATTCAGCGACTTACCGACATCTTAGCATCCCGGGCACATCATATTGGTATCAGAGCAAGGATGTCGACCAAGTCGCACCAGTCCGACGAAAATGTAGCTCGAATTCCAAGAGGCATGACGCTCGACCAAGCCAAAATCTATCGGCTTGAGCGCCAAATCGAGGCCATGCAAGCGGAGATGGCGGAGATGCGTCTCCAAAACCAACAACCACAACCACAACCACTACCATATGAGCAAGATGATCGTAGTCACCAAGGTCATACCGGTGACTTTAGTAAATATGCCGAAGAAGAATATGAAGGGGTACCAAGACGTCAACAAAGGTGTTATGACAATCCCGGTCGTAACGTGAACATCAAAATGCCTCCATTCAAGGGTAATAGCTCGCCCGAAGATTAACTCGAATGGGAGTAGTGTGTTGAAAAACTCTTTGAATTCTACGATGTACCTGAGGAGAGGAAAGTTCGCTTGGTCGCACTTGAGTTCACTGAATATGCTCATTTGTGGTGGGAGAATTTGAAAGGGCAGAGGCGTCGGGATGGAGAGGAGGAAGTCCGAGGTTTGAGGATCATGAAACGGCTTATGCAAAGTCGTTTCGTACCGAAGTACTACCGCCAAGAGTTGTACCTACATTTACAATCTCTTCGGCAAGGAGCTATGAGCGTAGAGGAGTATGTTAAGAATTTCGAAACTGCGAAGATGAGGTGTAACCTTCAAGAGCCGCAAGAGCAGACCATCGCTCGGTTCTTACGGTGTCTCAATGATGATATAGCGGATACAGTGGAGTTGCAACCATTTGTTTTCTTGGAGGACGTGATTAAATTGGCGTTGAAAGTGGAGCGTCAAAGAAAACAATAGGTCACCACCCGGTCATACTCCTCTCGGCCAAGTGGTGGAAAATACACAAACGACGCTATGACTGAAGGGAAGACTGTCCCGACCACCAACCGTGTCGGACGGGTTGACTGGCCTGGTGGTGACCTTTCGTTTTCTTTGACGCTCCACTTTCAACGCCAATTTAATCACGTCCTCCAAGAAAACAAATGGTTGCAACTCCACTGTATCCGCTATATCATCATTGAGACCCTGTAAGAACCGAGCGATGGTTTGCTCTTGCGGCTCTTGAAGGTTACACCTCATCTTCGCAGTTTTGAAATTCTTAACATACTCTTCTACGCTCATAGCTCCTTGCCGAAGAGATTGTAACTGTAGGTACAACTCTTGGCGGTAGTACTCCGGTACGAAACGACGTTGCATAAGCCGTTTCATGATCCTCCAACCTCGGACTTCCTCCTCTCCATCCCGACGCCTCTGCCCTTTCAAATTCTCCCACCACAAATGAGCATATTCGGTGAACTCAAGTGCGGCCAAGCGAACTTTCCTCTCCTCGGGTACATCGTAGAATTCAAAGAGTTTTTCAACACACTGCTCCCATTCGAGGTAATCTTCGGGCGAGCTATTACCCTTGAATGGAGGCATTTTGATGTTCACGTTACGACCGGAATTGTCATGACACCTTTGTTGACGTCTTGGTGCCCCTTCATATTCTTCTTCGGCATCTTCACTAAAGTCACCGGTATGACCTTGGTGACTACGATCATCTTGCTCATATGGTGGTGGTTGTGGTTGTGGTTGTTGGTTTTGGAGACGTATCTCCGCCATCTCCGCTTGCATGGCCTCGATTTGGCGCTCAAGCCGATAGATTTTGGCTTGGTCGAGCGTCAGGCCTCTTGGAATTCGAGCTACATTTTCGTCGGACTGGTGTGACTTGGTCGACATCCTTGCTCTGATACCAATATGATGTGCCCGGGATGCTAAGATGTCGGTAAGTCACTGAATTTTAGGAGAACTCAAGAGAGAAACCAACTCTTCGTGTTTGATAAGCCGAAGGCGCCACAAACAAGATGGGTTGGGGTTCTAATGAAACAATCTTGATAAGCCCAAAGGCGCCACAAACAAGTTCCGTTAGGATGATTCACCACACTCCGGAGAGAGAAGAAGGGGGAGTGATAAGAATCGGGGTTTAACTCGCCACTAACAATCTGAATTCCACAAATTGCAAGATAAGAGAAAAGGATAAACAAGCAAAAAGCTTAATTCTTTATATCATTCAAGTGTGTCTATAACTTGATACATATGACTTTATATAGAGCCAAAAAACGTCATACTTAAGATAGGATAAGATCAACAACTTAGATTACATGAATCTAGTTAGATACATGCATACCCTTTACACTTATCTATAATATTAATTAATGACTTTGACCACTTAGAATCAATGAATGTGTAGATTCATGAATCGGATTATTGCGCTTCTCGAAATAGCCAAGATTCGACGTATTGGTAAAGCTGCTGTTCAAAGCTATTAAATGAGCTATTTCCTTTGTCATTAGCAGCTCATTACCTACTTCGAGCTTCTTAGATTTTGAACGAGTTACCGGACCCATATGAGGAATATTTAGCTTAGCATCTGAATCTAACACAACATGATGCACATCACTTGTAAAATTTAAATGAACTGAAAAATTCAAATAAATAGAAACCGGGGTAATTTCGAAATGACAACAGTTTCATTCATAAAGCCTTCAGGCATATTTACATCATATTCGTATTTACAGCAAAACACAAAGGTCGAGCCCTACTGATAATACTTTCTTAGGTTGTTGACGTTCCAAGGGCGATCCACCGGGACATCGTTGGGAAGGCGACCCAACAGGTAGGCCCCGTTCCCTACTGCCCTGAGGATTCGATAGGGGCCTTCCCAGTTGAGGCCTAGCTTGCCGTCGGACTATACTCTCGTGTTATTGTTTACTTTCCGTAACACGAGATCTTCATCTTGAAAACGTCTTGCGTTCACTCTTTTGTTATAGGATCGGCCCAGTTCGTTCTTATACTCGGCGTTACGGATGGCCGCGACTTCACTTCGTTCTTCAGCATATTCGAGCTCAAGGCCCATCATTTTTTCGTTCAGTCCGTTCTTCACCATGTCGGTTCTGAGAGAGGGGAGTCCGATTTCTAACGGGATGATAGCTTCCATCCCGTAGGTGAGGCTATAGGGCGTCTGTTGAGTGCCCCTTCTTTTCGTCGTCCGGTAGGCCCATAGGACGTACTGCAGTTCATCGGCCCATCGTCCTTTGGACTCATCCAGCCTCTTTTTTATTCCATCAAGAACGGTCTTATTCGACACCTCAGCTTGTCCGTTGCTTTGGGGATATGAAGGGGTGGAGTAATAGCTTCTGATGTGGTAATTCGTGTACATCGCTTTTAATTTAGCTCCGGTGAACTGGCCCCCATTATCTGCAACTATCGAGTAGAGGATTCCAAACCTTGTGATCACATCTCTCCAGAAGAACCTGATCACTCCGGCCTCCGTTATCTTGGCTAATGCCACGGCTTCTACCCACTTTGAGAAGTAGTCGGTGACCATGAGGAGGAACTTTTTTCCCCCCGGGGCCTGAGGGAATGGTCCGATGATATCCATGCCCCATTGTGCGAATGGCCAAGGTGAGGTCACACTGCTCATTTTTTGGGCCGGGGCTCGAGGCATGGGCGCATATTTTTGACACTTCTCACACCTGAGCACGAAGGCTTTGGCATCCTTTTGCATGAGGGGCCACCAATATCCGTGGGTCAAGGCTCGATTAGCCAGCGACCTGCCCCCGGCGTGGCTTCCACACGTTCCTTCGTGTATCTCCTCCATGACCTTTAGGACCATGTCGGGGTGAACGCAGAGCAAGTAGGGCTCGGAAAACGATCTCTTATAAAGCCTTTCGTTCGGAGCCAGCCAGAACCCGAGGGCCTTCCTCTTTATTTTTTCAGCTTCTTTCCTATCATTGGGCAGGTCGCCGGAGATATGATACGTGATTATGGGGTCCATCCAACTTTGCTCCAATGGGATGTCGGTCACCACGTTGACCTTTGATTTCACGTCGATGCTCGGCGAGGGGACATACTCAACGGTGACAGTCCTTTCTCGCTTATCACCAATCGCCGAGGCCAGGGTCGCGAGGGCGTCGGCATGAGAGTTCTCGTTCCTGTTGATATTGTGGACCTCTTGATAGTCGAAGGTTTGGAGTATTCCCGAGGCGATAGCCACGTAGAGTGCCATCCTCTCATCCTTCGTTTGAAACTCCCCACTTATCTGGCCACTGACTAATTGGGAGTCAGTGTTCATGACTATTATCTTGACTCCAAGGCTACGTGCCATTCTTAAGCCGCGCGATCACTGCTTCGTACTCCTCCTCATTATTAGTGGCTCGGAATCCAAGCTGGATTGATTTCTCGATCACATCGCCTTGTGGAGACCGGAGTACCACCCCAAGGCCGGACCCT
Source organism: Primula veris (assembly GCA_963682055.1). Taxonomy (NCBI): domain Eukaryota; kingdom Viridiplantae; phylum Streptophyta; class Magnoliopsida; order Ericales; family Primulaceae; genus Primula; species Primula veris. The sequence continues at coordinate 16,814,422 of OY821745.1, read as the reverse complement.
TTTTTATTAGCAGCCCCGTCTGTATGCATGGTCCATGTTTCAAGGGTACATCCTGCAATGCCGGGACTCAGGGTGGTCGCGTCAGCGATTGTGAATTCTGCCACAAAGTCAGCCAGAGCTTGCCCTTTTACGGATATCCGAGGTTCGTAACGATGTCGTACGCGTTCAGGTGGCAGGCCCACTTCGTCATACGTCGAGACAGATCTCCCCTCTGGAGTATTTCTCGGATGGGCTGATCGGTATACACCACGATACTGTGGGCCGAGAAGTAGTGTGCCAGCTTACGCGAGGCCATGACGAGGGCTAGGATGAGCTTTTCTAAGGGCAGATACCTAGCCTCGGCATCAAGTAGGGTCTTGCTCACATAGTAGATAGGCCTTTGCTCCCTGCCGAGCTCTTTGATGAGGACGGCGCTGACGGCTATCTCTGACACGGCCAGGTATAGGGCAAGGACATCGCCTGTGTCCGGCTTGGTCAGTAGGGGTGCGCTTCCGAGGTAATCCGCTAGCTCCGTGAACGCACTCCGACATTCATCGTTCCATTCGAACTTCTTCTGAGCCTTCAGGGCGTAAAGAATGGCTTGCATCGATCCCCAAACCGGGCAATGAAACGGTTCAGGGCGGCAGCCATCCCAGCTAGCTTTTGTATGTCCTTTCTTTTTTCTGGGGTCCTCAAATTTTTCAAGGCAGAGATTTGATCTGGGTTTGCCTCTATGCCGCGGTGCGTCACCATGAATCCTAGAAACTTGCTGGCCCCAACCCCAAAGGCACATTTGGAAGCATTCAGTTTGAGGTCGTGTCTTCGGATCGTTTCGAAAACTTCTCTGAGGTCGGAGAGGTGGTCCCCCTCCTGGATGCTCTTTACCACCATGTCGTCAATATAGACCTCCATGGTCCGGCCTATATTCTTGGAGAATATCTTGGTGACCATCCTCTGATATGTTGCCCCGACATTCATGAGCCCGAAGGGCATCACCTTATAACAGTAATTTCCCCTCGGGGTAATGAAGGCCGTGTTCTCTTGATCAGCCTCTGACATGGGTATTTGATGATAGCCGGAGCAGGCGTCCAGGAAGCTCATTCTGGCGGCTCCGGCAGTGGAGTCCACTATCTGATCGATTTTTGGCAAGGGGAAAGGATCCTTTGGACAGGCTCGGTTCAGGCTCGTGTAGTATATGCACACTCGCAGCTTTCCGTTCTTTTTAGGGACTACCACGGGGTTAGCGAGCCATCGGGGGTAATAGATTTCTCTGATGGCTCCAGCCAACAGAAGCCTTTGTACCTCCTCGTTTATGGCATCGGCGTGCTCCGGACTGACACGACGTCCTTTTTGCATTACGGGCTTGGCCTCCGGGTTGACGTTCAATTGGTGGCTAGCGAGGTCGGGGCTGATACCCGGCATTTCGCTCGGAGACCACGCGAAGGTGTTGAGGTACTGAAGCAGGAGCTCAACGAGACCTGTGATCTCGGGCTCGCTCAGCTTCGTGCCCACCATGAAAAAGTGGTCCTCGTCGTACCCCGGGATCTGGACCTTCAGCAATCCTCCTTCTACCTTGTCCTCCGCTTCTGGCCCCATCTTTTTGTTCAGTTCCCTCAGCAGCTTGGGGTCCTCAGTTTCTATGTTCATAGCACTCTGGACCGGAACAGGTTTTTCGCCGGAATACACGGCCATGGCACAGATTCTCGAGACCTTTTGGTTTCCCGATATGGTTTCGACTCCAGTCACAGTTGGGTACTTGACCTTTTGGTGTAGAGTGGAGGAGACGCCTTCTATCTCGTGAAGCCACGCACGCCCTAGTATGACGTTGTAAACGGAGGGGACGTCCACCACTATGAATTCCACACTCATAACCTTGGTTCCTGTTTTAACAGGCAAGGTTATGTTCCCTCTGGGCTGAACAGCCTCAGAGTTGAATCCATACAGAGGAGGGGCGTTTGTATCTAGCTGCCCCTCCGTCAGCCCCATCTTTTGGAAGAGGTCTCCAAAGAGTATATTTACCGATGCCCCTTGATCGACAAGGATTCGTCCCACCGCGCAATGGCCGACTTGGGCAGTGATAACAAGGGCATCGTTATGGGGCAGGTCTACCCCCACCAGGTCGAAGTCGGTGAAGCTTAGATCCGGCCTGGCATCGTGCTTACTTTTCTTTTGGGGGCTCGATCTCTCGGCGAGGCAGACATGCTGCTTCATTGCGGCCTCACGGGCCTCAGTCCTCTCGACTCCACTAGGGTTGGGCTTTTTCGGTCCGAAGTGGATAACCTGACAGGTCATCACCGGTGGGGGGAGGTCTGGTTGCCTCTCGTCAGCCCCTTCTCGACCTTGATCGGAGTCCCTTCGTGTCTTGACATATTTGTTCATCAAGCCGTCTCGTACCCATCCTTCGAGCCTCGCCTTCAGACCATGACACTCGTTGGTATTGTGGCCACGGCCTCTGTGATAGTCACAGAATTTATCATTGGGCCCTCGGGCCGGCTCGTTCCGGAGTGGGAGGGGCCAGGAGAAGAACGGCTCGTTCTCAATTTCGCCAAGCAGGTCGGTCAACGGGAGGCGAAAGGTGGTAGAGTAGGCAATTCCCGGTACCATAGGGCCATTCCGATGGGGCTCCTCTCTTTTCCTCTTGGGGGCCGGTTGCGGACTCTCTACCATACGAGGTCTCCCCATCCTTTCCGATATGGGGCGATCTCTCCGGGTGCTTCTTGAGACGGTCCTCTCACGGGGTTGTTCGATGCTGGCGACCGAACGAATTGCCCCAGCAGATCTCATGTCCTTCTCAATGTCGACATGCTGCTCTATCAGTGATCGGAGTTGAGAAACCATGCTCGGAGGGGTTGCTATCATTTCATTGCGGATCCTGCTCCCTACGATCATGTTCTGCCTAAAAGCAGCTATGGCAGTTGAATCGGGACAGTCGGCGCACTCCGCGTGCTTCTGCCAGAACCGATTATCATAACTCTCGAGAGTCTCTTTAGGTTGGGCCCTAACTTGGTACAATTGTTCTGGTTGGGCAACCCTTTCTTTCAAGTTGATAAACCGGTGTGCAAAGTCATAGGCTAGGTCATCCCAACAGTGGATGGAGTTGGCAGCAGAGACTGGAACCATTTACTTGCCAACCTCCCCAGGCTGGCGGGGAAGCATTTGCACATAAGCCGATCGAGGTGGGACCAGTGATTCATCTGGTATCGATAGTGCCAGAGGTGAGCTTCCGGGTCAGAATCCGCATTGAAGACTTGGAGAACGGGGGCAGTAAAATTTTCGGGGGGGCGCGCTGTACTCTATCTCGTCTGAGAACGGGGTGCTACGGGTGGAGGCTACGATTTTTAACGCTCCTTCGTCGGCAGCTTTATCTCGGCCAGCGCGGCGGCTGCGTCTCCGTCTACGAGGAGGCTTTTCAGTTCGTGCACGACTCGACTCTGGCTGTGATTCATAACAGTCATTCGGCCAGTGGATTTGTGAGTGCACGCTTCGCTCGTCGCCACGACGAGAGTTCCCTTCGTGGGAGCGCTCCGACTCCTCACCCCTAGTTGGCTCTCTGGGAGTCTCTAGGGGGGGTCGTCGGTGGGGTCCCAGCCGGGACATCACGCTTTTGGTTGGTCTAAGGACCGGTTCGACTTGGCTTGCGTCTTGGAGGACGGGCTCGGGCTCTGGTGCCATCAGCGTGGCTATCAATGCCTTTTGGGCAGCAAGCGCGACGAGCTCCTTCTCGTGGACATCGAGCATCATCTCTGTCAGCTCGGTTCGTGATCGGGGTGTCGCAACTATAGCCGTTAAGGGGGCGGGATCCCTCGTAGACGCGGTTCTCGGGGTCTCACCGAAAGAGAGTGTCCTAGGCATCCCAAGAACGGGGGTGTGTCGAGACGACGGGGTGTCGAATCGGTTATTGCCAGACATGTTTTCTTCGAGGACGGAATGTCAGAGCTAACGCCTTCTAAATTTCCCACAGACGGCGCCAATTGGCGAGCCTATTTTTCTTACAAGGCTCGGCTTAATCAATTCGCGTCAGCTCCGATCTTCCGAGTTGCCCGTCATAGAATATATCTGCTTCGACGAGGGGATGCTCTTCGTTCCTGCACAAGAAACGAACAGGGGCCCGGGGTTGGTACCAGGTTTTCCCTCTCCGACGATCAAGTCAGTACTGGGTAAGACTGAAAGTAGGATGATAACGAAAAGGGGGGGGGGGGGGGGGGGTTCGGACCGGTTACAGCTGTGGCGTTGGGTGTCAGATGTCGTGTTTAGGGGGTCCGGGTGATTTGAGCTTTATCTCTCCTCTCTGTCTTTTTCTGTCCCCCCTTCTAAGATGTGTTAGTGGGCGTATTTATAGTGTGATCAGAGGTATACTAAACCTTGGATCACTGTACTGTAAAACACTGATCCAACGGCGTTAGGTCATTTATGACTCTGACAAGAGTACTGTCCTTTCCCGGGGATCACTGGAGATGGCCTGTGATTGGGCCACGTCGATGAAACACATGAATGGCCCCCCAGGGGAGCAGCAACATTAATTGGGGAAGTGTACTCGACAAGCTTCTCTAGGCCGGCCTAGACACAGCTCGGCCCCTCAAGATCCGGGGTGATGCGTCACCCATGGTTGACAGGCCCGGATCGCCTGCTGTGGAGGTGGTATTGGCCCGGACGAGGGGGTGCCGACATTCCCTCGCCAGTTTCCAAATAATATGTGGTTTTTATTGTTAAATTTTAAAATGTAGTTGTTTTAAATAATCATTAATAACAACTAATATGATTGATTTTTGTTGGGCTGGAGACACAACCAAGTTCATGTCGGGATAAAGACTTTTGAATGATATACGAAACCAATGGAATAGGAGACGGGTGTATGTAATATATTGGGGTCGGGTGTGGTTCTCTATTTACTTTAGTACTACTTGTTCATTTTTAACGAGTAAATGGGAACAAATTTGCGTGGCTAGTACAAATAGTCAAAGCACCAAAATAAAGAACATAAAAACAGATTAGATGATGATGATATCCTCCGTGGTGGTCCCTCTTCCTCCACCAGCTACAGCTACAGCTACATACACTTGTAAAACTAGTTCTTGTTATCTATTTTCCTCAACAACATTATCATCATCATTAATACCATTATCTCACCCCTATTGTAAAACAAAAACAGTTCTAGTACAACAAACCAAACACCAGAGCTCCATAATAGGTGTTCGTGGTGGGACCGGGGGTGAGTCCAGCGTGGCAAAAGATGATGATGATGAAGTGGCAGAAGGTGGGGGTGCATATCGGCCTGATAATAGTGCTATTTTGTCCGCTTGTTTGGTCGGGTTGCTCACCGGCGTCGCTGTTGTATTCTTTAATAACACTGTTTGTTACACTTCCTTTCTTTCTTTTTCACTTTTTTCTATTTTCTATTCAGTTTCTCAATTTACTGCAACACCAGGAATTAAATTAAACAAAAATTAAACGACACAATCATTAACTGTCTTTTTGCAACAGTCTTTTTGGTTAAAAACTAGTTCCTCCGTCCCGTAACAAATGTACTGATTTCCATTTTTGGATCTAACAATATAAGTGTCCACTTTACCTTTTTTAGTAATTTTTTTTTTTCATTTGTTGGAATATCTATTCTTGTTAATTAAATCATATCAAATTTGCAATTATAATCTCATAGTTTTAAGTAAGAAATAGTTTTTGTTTGGAAATTTTGAGTTTTTGATACTTTTATGTTTAAGTCAACTTGGTTGAAATCTTTAAATATCACAGTTTGCGAAGCAAGGCACTTATTGCGGGACGGATGGAGTAGATTTTAAGAAGATGTTTAAAAAATCTAACAAAATCGAGATTTTTTGTTGTTGATAATTTTAGCTTTTTGGCATAAAAATATGCTTTTTGAATGCTAAATAATTTCGCCGTGCAAACACCTGTCGGTTTTAAATTAAAAAACCGGAAAATTTTGTTGCTTAACGAAGCCTTAAATGTCTTTTTCGTTCATTGTTTTTTGCCTCGGTTTAAGTGATTACATATTAGAAATTGGGATAGGATAGTAATCGTTATAGAGCTGTATATCATTTTTGGAAAGTGCTCTAATGAATTGGAACACCCAAAATAGGATATTGCTCAAATAAAGTGGGAATGAGGGAATATTTAGACTTTGCTATATGATCTCAGTGGCGTATGTGTATCAAGGATGTATGCGAGGGTAGTGGAATTCATGTATTCTTGTTTTCTTTTATTATGGGGTAGTGAAAGCCTAATATTTATAATATTTTGATAGATTTAAGTTTGGTCAAAGATTGAGTTTTTGTGTTAATACGAGGGGTGTTGTAGTTCCTTTGGGCCTAGTACTGTCTCGGCCCCTTATTTTGATTTGATTTCATTTTAGGATTACTTTACTTTTCACTATTAGAGAGTAGCTAAAAGCCATCAGATTATAGATATTAGATTTTTGCAACAAATGATAGCATATAAGTATTTAACTACTAGCGAAAGGGGAACTCGCGATGCATGTGTGCCGTATAACATGTAACCGACTGTTAACTTGATAAATAAGCGCACCGTAGCTAGTTGTATTGCATATAGGTGCACAATACATATTTTAAATTTAATTGAATTATAAGAGCAATGTAGTTTAAAATATTAACCTACATTTGCTGTACCTCGCCTCCATGTTGATGTTATCTTTTTCATTCACATGTGTTGTCAATACGAAGTAGACTTAAAATATGGTGTATAATTTTGGCTTCACTCCTCAATAGGGATTGAACTTATAAGAAGGATATTCTGTAAATAAACATGGAACGGAAAGACGAAATGCTTTATTTATGTTTCATAATTATTTTCAATCTATATACAACTTTGCCCTTATGATAGACCTGCATGTGAAAAATGTAAAGGTTGAAGATCTAAATTTTTTAATGTTGTACATTCAGGAAAAGTAAGATTCTGTTTTTACTTCTTCCTAGCGTATATACAAATATCAATACAAAACGAAAATAGAAGTAATAAATGCAAAGTTTCCTCTTCCAGACATTTTCTTTCTGTACTGTAGTAAATTTGAGGCAAAGGTAAATAGCTGGAAGAGACGAGAGGAACTTATCTTGGTGGGAATATCTTTTGTAAGTCTCTGTATCCTTCTTTGTTGACGTCATCAAAAGAACGCTTGTTTGAAAGTTAAGGTGTATACTTCTTTAGAAAAGTTGGGATCTGCATGCTTAAGAAAGGAAGTCCTCGCTGCTTCAACAGTATTAATAAGTTGAACCTTGAATTATACTGCCAATTAAAAAGGCCTTTTGTTAATTTCTGTATTTTTCCAATGGTTTTCCTATAAGTTCTTGGTAGAAACTTTCTAGTATTCGTAATTGATTATAAGTACTTTCCATATACGTAGTTTATGATTAGTATTCGAACATTATATGTTTCAAAATTTCCTCAGTTCCTTATTCTTGACTTGATATGATTTTTGAGCGGTGATGCTTTTCCATCTGTAACTATATGATTCTCCCACTAACTTTAGGTTTTACCTTATTTATTATTGATTTCAATTTTAATTACTTGACATCATGTTTTAGGTACATGAAATACATGATTTTGTCTGGGATGGGATCCCTTTAAGAGGTGCTTCATGGTTAAGAGAAGAGCCCACAGAAGCTATATGGCAAAGAGTAGTTGCAATACCAGTTTGTGGTGGTGTTGTTGTTGCGATGTTGAATGTAGTACGAGATACTCTAAAGGTCCCAGAAAAAAGTATAACAATGCATAAAGTAAACGCTGTTTTGGAATCAGTGTTGAAGACGGTAGCTGCTTGCGTTACCCTTGGGACAGGGAATTCGTTAGGGCCAGAAGGTCCCAGTGTCGAAATTGGTGCATCTATTGCCACGGGAATTGGTAGTTTACTTGATAAAAGCACACGAAGAAAGCTTTCTCTAGTGGCTGCTGGCTCGGCGGCTGGGATCTCTTCTGGTATGGTTTCACCTTCTCGATGTTACTATGGTTTGGAATATAGAGAAATGCTTTTCTTACTTTTATTTTCTACTAAAAAATATACCCAATAACCTTGGCAATTCATAGAGCAGTGCTATTCTCACTTTTAACTTCTACCAAAAAAATATACCAATAACTTGGTAATGCATGTGGAGCAATGATGTATATCTTGTTATATTCAAGAATTAGTAAATACATTATTGTTCCACATGTATTGCCACATCATCGGGGAGGCTCTCGGGTACGGTTTGAATGGGTGTAGCATAACGCAAGAATAGATGCTACTTTCCAGGACTATCTTACTGGGTTAAAATTTGCTTAATCACCTGGGTATAGCATTTTCGATTGTCCATCTCTGCCTAGCTTTTCTTTCTTTGGAAGTTAAAACGACCAAGTTATAGCAGATTCGAGGTATCCAATCCTTATGAGATGACCGTACCCCAAGATACGATCAGGTTTAACACACAAAACACACTCATTAAGAGCTTAATCACCTACTTACCAAAAAAAAAGAGCTTGATCACCTGGTCTAGTCATTCAAATCAAAATTCTAGCAATCCAAGCCATAAACAAAAAATAAAATCCAAGGGCAGACAAGGATCATTTCTAACAAAGGCCAAATTTCTGTCTCTAAACTACTGCAAGGGAAATTTCGAGACATATTATCTGTTGACGGCGCACCTTTACGTCATAAGACATGCATTAAAACAAAGATATCACTGCCTACGGTTTTGATTGGCACAAAGTTATAGCTTGTTTGTTTAAGAGTTGGACATGATAGTCGTGAAATTGTAATATATTACTTTTTCGCTAAACCACTTTTCTGTTACAAGTTTGGGGACATCGTATGATTTACCTGGGACACTTTCTGAATTATAGAATATAGCACTGACAAGTTTCTTGTTTATGGTAAAGTCTGGGAACTTATTATATTTTACCTGGGACCCCTTCTGAATAATAGAGTATAGGGCCGATATGTTTCTCGCTTATGGGTCCAAGAAAATATGTAATGGGTTAGGTTTAAAGATACACGTAAAATTAGTTTTTCTGTTCTAGTTATTTCCTAAGCTTTGCTTGAAGGTTTATTTTGATTTTAGAGATGCTAGGTGGTCAAAAAGTCATGTTGAGAAATCATAGTGAATGTATTATATACAGAGCTACCTTGTATGTTAACAACTAGTCCTGTGATTTGCGATATTTTGTAGCCGGGAAAAAATATATTTAGTCACTCAACTACCGGACATTAACAAAAAAAGTATCAAACTGTCAACACTAACAATTTAGGTATCAAACTTTGTTCTATTTTCAAAAATCAGATCTTTCGGCCAAATCAATCTCATAATCGTGTCACGTGCTATCACCTGACCAAATTGATGTCTATTTTCCTTTTTTCCCTCTCAGTGTCTCCCTTCAAATTGAAGGGGGCAATTTGTTGTATGATACTATATTTTTTGTTTTTTGAGGGAAAATATGAGCGAAAAAAAGTAAATTACCCTTTAATTTGGTCGCGTGATGGCACATGACCCGATTATGAGATAGATTTGGCCAAAACGTCAGATTTGTAAAAATAGAGAAAAGTTGGGTCCTTAAATTGTTAATGTTGATAGTTAAGTAACTTTTTTGTTAACGGGTAGTTGAGTGCACTAAACATATTTTTTCCCTTTTCTAGCCCCTTAACTTGCATAACAGAACCCATGTCTTAATTGAAATATATAAAAACTAAAGTCGTTTGTAACATCCACACAAGCTTTCCTCAAAGTCAAAGTTCTTACTAGTCAATGAACTGTGAGTTGGTACTTAAGTTTCCACACCAGCATTATACAGTTTTGACACTCGTGCTATTTTTCTTTTAAACCAGGGTTCAATGCTGCTGTTGCTGGTTGCTTTTTTGCTGTGGAATCTGTTTTATGGCCATCACCAACACAATCATCGTCATCGCTAACAAATGCTACTTCTATGGTCATACTCAGTGCCGTAATAGCATCCGTGGTCTCAGAAATTGGTCTTGGCGCTCAACCAGCTTTTATCGTACCAGACTATGACTTCCGCTCACCAAGTGGTAACTACCACAAAAAAGTATTGATTCCTCTTCCACATAAATTATTTGCATTAATATATTTAGATTCCTTATTTGAAAGGGTCGTCATTTTATGATAATTTTAAGAGATTTTAGTAAGGATTGAACTCCTGTTTCGGGGGCATGTCTCGGTAGTCTCGGAAAAAGAAACTCTTAGCTAACATGATGTCATAGAAAAATGAGCATGAGAAAGGGCTAATTTGTTTTATTCTTTAAATACTTTCTTAAGTTTAATATCAACAGGGAACTATGTAAAATAATTGTATTTCATTGACATAATTGAAGCCTTTATACTATAGCATTATTTTTTGTAAGTAGTAATAATCAGGGAACGTAGCAGGCTGCATTGATACAAGTAAACTAAGTGCTAAATATAGATTATACTATAAATAAGTCTGACATACTCACATCAAACAACTTTGCTGTATTAATTTTTTTTCCTTCAAGAAAAGGCTTTATTTTTACGCAAAACATACTTCAATGTTTTCAGGGGATGAAGCCATAGTTTTCATGTCTCGGTAGTTATATTATGATCTTTTTTATATATATAAATTGGTGGGTAGCTATATTATGATCTGTCTAGTTTTGTTTGGTGCTTTGCAGAGCTCTTAACTTATAATCAGCAAGAGATGAAGTAATATAAATTTTACTACTTTATAGGTGCAAAACATTTAGATTGATCAAATAGTATAGTTCCTCATATTAAGACTGCATCAAATTTTGTTTGCTCTAATCCAAATGCAAAATTTGCATGAATATGAAACTAATATTTTGTTATATATTTCTTAACCCTCAGTGACTGAATTCTAAATTTTTATGCAGTGGCTAAGATTTTGACTATAACTATGTTTTAACTTATTTCAGAACTCCCCTTGTATCTATTGCTGGGAGTCCTATGTGGTTTGATCTCAGTAGTCTTCACAAATTGCACGTCATTTATGATAACATCAGTTAACAATATCAGCAACAGCACCAACATCCCCAAGACAATTTTCCCTGTATTTGGTGGTCTAACTGTTGGTCTAACAGCCTTGGCCTACCCAGAAATTCTATATTGGGGGTTTGAAAATGTTGACATTCTACTAGAATCTCGGCCGTTCGTCAAAGGCTTATCTGCAGATCTGTTGGTTCAGCTTGTGGCTGTTAAAATTGTTGCTACCTCTTTTTGCAGGGGGTGTGGGTTAGTTGGAGGATATTATGCCCCGTCTCTATTTATTGGTGCAGCAACTGGAATGGCATATGGAAAAATCGTTAGTTCTGTTGTTTCTCATTTACATCCTGTTTTCCATCTCTCTTTCCTCGAAGTGGCGTCAGCACAAGCTTATGGTCTGGTATAATATTTATACTCAGCTTACTATTATATATTGCATGACAGATAGTAATAGATAGTAATAGTATGAAATATTTGAACCAACGGAGCTGTCTCTACTTTTAATCTGAATAATAAGCTCATTATTTTATTTCGGGAGATTAGGTGGTTTAAGGTTCGTCATTCATGAATGGAATTACTCTATAGGTCAAAATTATAACTTTTTTGTGGTTGCTCGGCCACCTCCATAGGCATTCACTTTCCATCAATTGATTGGATATTCATACCGAGAAATTGACTCAACTCTACATGTGGGCCACTGACATTTTTGTACCTAAATCAAATAATTAATATCTATGTAGTTGAGACTGTAAATACTATGTCAAAATGAAATTAAGTCTACGTTCAATCTAGTGAACTTCTTTAAGCACAAAGAAAGATCCATGAACTTATTTCCAGTTTAGTTGTCAATCTCACCCACTCTGATCTGTGACAATCTTACCGAAACTCAATTTTTCTTCTCTCGCCCCGCCGTCCACCGCAGCTACCACCTTGCTGCCTCATTGCCTTCACGTGACTAGCACCTCTGCCACTATGTCTTCGATTGTACACCCACTGCCCACCGGAGATTTATTTTCGGACCCAATTTAATTATATTCTCAAACTCGATTCGTGTATGTATCTATACAGAATATATGTATGTAGTTATAATTGCTGCAGATCAAAAATTAATGCAGGAGTATTTGTATGTAAGTATGAATATATATATATATATACATACATCTATAAGCCACTGTTTTATTATTTGTTTGTGTTAATGTGTCTATATACGTATGAATAAGTCCAAATTACTGCAGTGTGTGTTCTAATACAAGAGTATTTGTTCTAAGTTGAAAAATACAGTCAAATTAGTGGAAAATACCGTCAAATTTATTCTAAATTAATTTGACAGTATTGAAGAATTGTGTTTTTGTTTATATGTTGGCCAAAATGTACCTAGATGAAATTCTAGTATTATCTGTGGCATCACCAACGTTCTCTTGTTTTTGTTAACGAATTTAATTTGAAGTATCTTCGCTTTGCATTTTGTTGGCCCGGTGCGGCTAAACCTTAGAGGGGGAGTGAATAAGGTTTATGGCGATTTTCGCCTAATTAAAACTTAAGTGCAACTAACACCCCAACTTATGCAAATTCTAAACTTAAGCGTTTAATATACTATAATGAAATGCTAGAAATCCTAAACGCAAGCAAGAATATAAGCAATAATAAAGTTGCGGAAAGTAAAAGTTTAGGGAAAGAAGAAGACACCAAGATTTATAGAGGTTCGGCAAACGGCCTACGTCCTCTCCTCGGTACTACCGAGTAATTCACTATAATTCTTCTTTCGGATTTTACAATCCTAATGAGCTAATCAACCGATTAAGCTCCCCCACACTTTATGAGTGTCCCGAATGAAAAGACCTAGAGCTTTTAAGCTTCACTTGCTTACAAAGCCTCTACCCGATCACTCGCTCACAAAAATGAGTTTATAAAATACTCGTTACAATTTTATCGAAAATTGAAACAACACCCACAATCGATTGCTTCTAAAATAAGCTAATATGTGGTTTCGATGATGTTTGATCTTTGTTGGAGCTTGTATCTCTTTATCTTCAATTTCTCTCTTTTCGAAGTATTTCACCAAAATGGTGATTTTGGGTTTTTGTATATGAGAGAGGTTGAAGGATTGATTGTTGTTGTGATTTGTGATTTATGAGAGATATTGGGGTGGTTTATATAACAGCAAAGTCTGTTTTTGCTGGATATGACCGTTGGAAGTGGTTCCACTGGTTTTAAGCAACTTTCCAGAATAAGCTGAAAAGCTGTTTTCGAAATCTGTAGAAAACGATCGGTCGTTTTCTACATTCGATCGGTCGTTTTCCAGAAAACGATCGGTCGTTCTCTGAAAACGATCGGTCGTGTTTATACTGGACTCGCTGGAAGAAATTGGACCAAAAACGATCGGTCGTTTTTGTCCAGTCGATCGGTCGACTGTTCTTCTGGCAGTTTCTCGGTCTTCTCGCTATTCTTCGAAAGCTCATAACTCCTTCGTTTTAGCTCCGATTTTGGTTCCGTCTGAACCTGTGGCTTCGTTTTTCTGTGCTCTTATCTTTCTGGCGCTGAAATTTTCATTTACTTCTTTTGGAAAACGATCGATCGTTTCATAAAACGATCGATCGTTTCATAAAACGATCGGTCGACTTTTCGACCTGCTCACTGGAAGAATTTGGACCAAAAACGATCGGTCGTTTTTGTACAGTCGATCGGTCGTTTTTGTCCTGGTCTCGTTAACCTTCGAATGCTTGTATCTTCTACGTTTTAGCTCCGAATTTGGTTCCGCTTGAACCGTTGGCTTCGTTTTCGAATGCTCTTTCTTTTTAAAGACCTGAAATATACATTTACTCTTTTTGGAAAAGATCAAGCATTATTTCATTGAAATATAAAATCATTAATTCATAATCATACTTATAATCAAAATCAATTATTGAACCCATGTTCAACAATCTCCCCCATTTTGATTATGACAAAATAATAATGATTTTACAAGAAAAATATCTCCTTCATTTTAACAAAACGCATTTCCTCGAAATATATCATTTTTCTCCCCCTTTGGCATTATCAAAATGCAATCAATAATAAAAAATATGAGGTTATGTGAAGGGTTTTCAAAGAAAAACCAAAACATGAAAAATGTTATTATTATGCATATACCCACCTAATCACATATATGTAGACATAAATGAGTAGAGTATACCGAATATGTGATGGTGAGTCCGCTCGCTAATGGCATTTGCATTGAGCGTTGCCGATTCCAAATAGGTGGTTCAAATGGTATGCCTCCCACCTTTGTCGATCAACGGCACTTCATTCTTGATAGTGGAGTCGATCTTCTTGACTTACACGGTTTTTGCCGGTGTTGCCAACCACTTGTTGATTTTCTCCTTTTGAATGGAGATACCTACAACACAAGATTTGCCATTTGGTACCCAATTTCTTTTGGGTCCGACATTGTTAGTGGCTCGGGTCTTTACTACCCATTTCAAATCGCTTCTACTAACACGGAAACGATAAGGGCATCTAGAAGAAATATGCTCATTTCTACTACAATGCACACAATGCTTAGACTTTTTAGTATAACGAGAGTTATACGAAGTTTTGGAAAGGGTTTTTGGAGTATCCAATTTGGTTTTAAAACCTATACCTTTCCTATCATTAAAAGATTTTTGAGAAATCTTGGAAGTACTCCCTTTTGTAAAAACAACCTCTTGTTTAGGTGGAATAGGAGTTGTAGAAAAATTAGAGGCTTTAACGAAGCGGGTTTTGTTTGAAGTAGAACCAATGCAATCAAAACCTAAGCCACTCTTATCATTGAAATCTTTTTGACAACTCAAAATGTTATCTAAAACGGTTTTACCCTTAGAAAACTTTGAAATTGTTAACTCAAGTTTTTCAATGGAAATGACAAGCTCGTTGTTTTTAGTTTTCAAGGATTCATTCTCGGTTTCTAAAACCTTGACCTTGTCATTTAAGTTAAAAGCATGAGAACTCAAAGCCTTGTTTTTGCTTTTAACTTTATCGAAAGCATCCTTTAACTCTTCAAAATTTTCTAATAAATCACAATCTAAAGAAGATGGTTTTGAAAGAGTTTTTGTAAGTCTAGAGACTTCATTTTTAAGAAAATTGATCTCGGTTTGTAAAGACTTATTATGAATGACGAGATCATTGTTTTTGTCTTTCAAGTCTTCCTTTTCATCATTTATATCATGTAAAGAGAATGACGATGTTGGAATAGACTCATATTCATTTTTATCTCTTTTCAAGGATCTTATTTCTTCATTGAGGGAAGAATTTATCCTTTTAAGAGATTTGACCTTCTCTACAAGCTTAGGAACTTTTTCGGAATAAATTCCACACATATGCATTAATTCATCATGAGATAAAGCTTTTACCTCATCGTTGTCACTTTCGTTTGAGTGGTCACTTTCGGTTGAAGACGATTGGTTAGGCTCATTGTTGTCTTCCATGGCCATATAGCAACCAAGGTGAGCGACTTCATCTTGGTCGGAGCTATCGCTAGAGCTTGAAGTGGATATTTTCTTCTTGCCTTTGCTCTTGCGATTCATGACGCAATCTCTCGCCATGTGTCCTTCCTTGCCACATGTATAGCAAACAAAATCGTTAGAATAAATTGAATTATTTGACGATTTACCTTTATGTTTGCGTTGGCCTTTAAGCTTTAGTATTTCCTTGACGATTCGAATGATTTGCATTGAATTTTCGTCGTCATTGGATAGCTCATTACTTTCGTCACAAGTCGTTCCTTTGAAAGCTATCTCCCTCCTTTTTGAGATTGGCTTGTGACTATTGAGGGTGATCTCGTGAGTAATGAGTGAACCCGTCAATGCATCAAGAGTGTAGGTGTTCATGTCGTGCGCCTCTTGAATTGCGGTGACCTTTGGTTCCCATTCCTTCGGCAAGCTCCGAATCACCTTTGAGACCATTTCCTTACAAGACAAGCACTTACCAAGAGATGTTAATCCATTAGTAATAGTTGTAAACCTAGCAAGCATATCGGAAATAGTTTCACCCTCGCTCATTTTAAAAAGTTCGTAGTCATGAACTAAAAGTTGGAGTTTGCAATCCTTAACTTGGTTAGTTCCCTCGTGCATAACTACTAACTTATCCCACATAGCCTTAGCGGTTTTACAAGCGGAAATTTTGTTGTACTCGTTAGGAGAAACGGCACAAACAATAGCGTACATCGCTTTGGCGTTCGTAGAGTAGGCTTCTAGTTGAGCGTTATCTAGGTCCTCTACGGGGATTAGGTTCTCGCTATTTTCAGATGTAGGAGCGGAATATCCTACTTTAATGGTCATCCAAAGCCTAACATTATAGCTTTGTAGAAACATGCTCATCCTATACTTCCAATATGAAAAATTTATTCCATCAAAATATGGAGGTGTATTGGGTGATGAAGCTATGCCGGATGCGAAATTAAGTATATTAGCCATCGGGATCTTAACTCTAGAATCGTTAGATTCCTATATGCAAGAGCCTCGGCTCTGATACCAATTGTTGGCCCGGTGTGGCTAAACCTTAGAGGGGGAGTGAATAAGGTTTATGGCGATTTTCGCCTAATTAAAACTTAAGTGCAACTAACACCCCAACTTATGCAAATTCTAAACTTAAGCGTTTAATATACTATAATGAAATGCTAGAAATCCTAAACGCAAGCAAGAATATAAGCAATAATAAAGTTGCGGAAAGTAAAAGTTTAGGGAAAGAAGAAGACACCAAGATTTATAGAGGTTCGGCAAACGGCCTACGTCCTCTCCTCGGTACTACCGAGTAATTCACTATAATTCTTCTTTCGGATTTTACAATCCTAATGAGCTAATCAACCGATTAAGCTCCCCCACACTTTATGAGTGTCCCGAATGAAAAGACCTAGAGCTTTTAAGCTTCACTTGCTTACAAAGCCTCTACCCGATCACTCGCTCACAAAAATGAGTTTATAAAATACTCGTTACAATTTTATCGAAAATTGAAACAACACCCACAATCGATTGCTTCTAAAATAAGCTAATATGTGGTTTCGATGATGTTTGATCTTTGTTGGAGCTTGTATCTCTTTATCTTCAATTTCTCTCTTTTCGAAGTATTTCACCAAAATGGTGATTTTGGGTTTTTGTATATGAGAGAGGTTGAAGGATTGATTGTTGTTGTGATTTGTGATTTATGAGAGATATTGGGGTGGTTTATATAACAGCAAAGTCTGTTTTTGCTGGATATGACCGTTGGAAGTGGTTCCACTGGTTTTAAGCAACTTTCCAGAATAAGCTGAAAAGCTGTTTTCGAAATCTGTAGAAAACGATCGGTCGTTTTCTACAGTCGATCGGTCGTTTTCCAGAAAACGATCGGTCGTTCTCTGAAAACGATCGGTCGTGTTTATACTGGACTCGCTGGAAGAAATTGGACCAAAAACGATCGGTCGTTTTTGTCCAGTCGATCGGTCGACTGTTCTTCTGGCAGTTTCTCGGTCTTCTCGCTATTCTTCGAAAGCTCATAACTCCTTCGTTTTAGCTCCGATTTTGGTTCCGTCTGAACCTGTGGCTTCGTTTTTCTGTGCTCTATCTTTCTGGCGCTGAAATTTTCATTTACTTCTTTTGGAAAACGATCGATCGTTTCATAAAACGATCGGTCGACTTTTCGACCTGCTCACTGGAAGAATTTGGACCAAAAACGATCGGTCGTTTTTGTACAGTCGATCGGTCGTTTTTGTCCTGGTCTCGTTAACCTTCGAATGCTTGTATCTTCTACGTTTTAGCTCCGAATTTGGTTCCGCTTGAACCGTTGGCTTCGTTTTCGAATGCTCTTTCTTTTTAAAGACCTGAAATATACATTTACTCTTTTTGGAAAAGATCAAGCATTATTTCATTGAAATATAAAATCATTAATTCATAATCATACTTATAATCAAAATCAATTATTGAACCCATGTTCAACACATTTTACATTTAAAAAAAGAATCTATTTAGGGATTGACTTTGTTATTCATTCAAATGTACAGGTGGGAATGGCTGCTACTCTTGCAGGGGTGTGTCAAGTTCCTCTCACGGCTGTTTTACTTCTCTTTGAACTAACACAAGACTATCGAATAGTTCTACCTCTTCTTGGAGCTGTGGGGATTTGTTCATGGATTACCTCTGGTTATTCCTGCAGAAAAGAGGAAAATAATAATTTTAAACCAGACAAGCTTTCTTCTCCTTATAAATCTGATGAAAACTTATCTTCCGCCAACAACCTTTGTTTACTAGATAGTTCTCTCTGTGTCGATAATTTTAGAAATAATTCGGAGGATTTGGAAAAGAGAATCCTCGTATCACAAGCTATGAAAACAAGATATATGACGGTTATGATGGGTACTTCATTAATAGAAGTGCTAAATCGTATGCTTGCTGAAAAGCAGTCATGTGCTGTCGTCGTTGACGATAACAACCTCTTAATTGGCGTATTGACACTCGATGATATTCTGGAATACACTTTAATATCAAAAGGAAGCACAAAAAAGCCAGAGGTAGAAAACCTATTTTAATGGTTTAGATTTAAAACAGAAAATTCTACTGCCATCAAATTTACTCCGCTTACTTCACTAAAATTTATTTTTCAACTTCTTGTTTATGCGTGCTTAATTAATCACAAAGTGAAAATTTGTGATCCCTCTAATTGAGTTGCATAACTTTGATTATGACGAACAAGTTATAAGCATGTATACAACAATGTATAGCCCATGTTTCATATTTTAAAGAAAATGAAAATACTTGAACCAGTTGAGTTGTCCATCTTTAATCTTTAACAAAACAGGTAATATTGATGGTCTTGATCACCAATCTGTGTACTTGGTAGTTCTACCATCTAAGCTTTCATTATAGTTTACGTTGAGCCAATCATTAAATATTTTTTGAACTGTAATTCTGTATTGTACTGGCAAGAGGTCTAGTTCCACCACAAAAGACAAGTAAACACTAGACTATAGTACTTCATGGAGATGAATTTGTGGTTTAAGGAAGTAAATTTAATATCATCCGCAATCAAGTTCAGTGCAGGCATTTGAGTCTTTGAGTTCTTGAAACACCTACTTACTGTTCCACACATTATTTACGCACTGCCGTTATGATTTTACTAGCTTGTTATTCTCTTGCAGGAACTTTTAGTGTCCGGAATATGTTCCTTACATGACAAAAAGGCTGTAACACCAGATATGACTCTTCATTCAGCTCGAAAAGTTATGACATTTCATGGTTCAAGTCATCTTGCTGTTATCACAAAGCATATTGAAATTGAAAGATGCCTAATTGTTGGCCTTTTGGATGAAGAGTGTATTAATCTTGCTTGCAGGTTCGGCTTCTAATTATGCTTTTAAAGTTTTAATTACTAGTGACCTCACGTAAAATTGTTGGAAGGGTTGGGAAACATATTGGTTATTTAACTGTCATTGGTCCAACCATTCTTAGGAGGAACAAGTTTCTAATAGATAAACTTTCTAATTTTTATACTCAACACATAAGTTTCTAACTACTAGGAGACTCGCAAAAATGAGAGATAAATCTTGTTTAATCACTTTTTTAAGATACGACTAAAAAGGTATAAATATCTTTTTTTTAAATATAAGCAATGATCTCTGCATAGTTTACTAATTTCGGAGCTTAGTTACAAACAATTTAGTATGATTATTTATAACTTTGCAGCTTCCCATTATCCATTTACTACAATTGTAATACCCCATTTTCCTTTTCATTTTACCGTACCATCTGTGTCTTTAACCCGACAAATAAGAGTGGAACCCTCCAATTCAAGATCGTGTTGTTTGGCTTGGTCACATTTCTCGCTCAATTTGAGTTGATTTTCTGTACTCTTGCTGTTGAGATGTACACTATTTTGCTTGGATAAGTATGTCTTGAAGATTGAAGATATCCAAAATAGATGGATCTTTCACATATCAGTAAATAATATTTAATAGAATTGTGTTATCTTCATTTAAACTAATTTGAATACAATAATCATTGAATACAATATTATTAAACCAAAAACTAATTTCCAAAGAAGTTAAGGTTTATTTTAAATTTTAGTGAAATTTTGAATGCTTAAAAGCTGGATTTTCAATGTTTTCCAAATAAATTGGGTCTATGGGAGCAATAAGTTATTACAAAATATGCCCTAAACCATGTAATTCTTATGGTATGCATCAACACTTGAAAATTCATATGGCAATGAGAACGAAAGGATTTAGAACCAATAAAATTTTGGTATTTAAAGTAGGTCCCTTCAATTGTTTTTTAGGTTGCACTTGGTTCGGTTTGTTTTATTTTGTCTTTAAAGTCTTTTCTTCTACTTTTCTGGTTAAAGTTTAGCCTTTTGGGCCGTAATAACTCTTATTCTTTAGCATTTGCTTAAGGAAAAAAAAAGTACAATGCTCCAAGGTTTCAGCCAACCAACATTTAGCATCTGCACCCGTTACTCTATCATCCTCCTTAAATATAAAGTGAAAATACCATTTTTACCAAATTTATACACTAATTATAGTTTTCACAAAATATCAGTGTCTATAAAACCTTTCCCTTATCATAATTATATCATTGTTCTCTTTTTCTTTAATATACTTGTAGACTAAAGTTGTCAGTGTGTGGTGTTCACTGGATGGGATGAAAGACCCAATAACCAATGATCAATAAAATAGTAATATATAAGTTTTGAGGATAGTGTGTTCTTCCGTGAATATGACGGAAGTGCTTGGCTTCATTTAAACTTAGGGTGAGCATACTTATGCAAAGACCATTTTACTGACGAAACCTCATTTATAAGGGAGATTCTTTGTTTGATGACACAGATGCAGTTGCTCAATTTGCTAAAATTGTAAACTTAAAGTACTATAAAATTAAACATTCTCATTCTATTTAGAATAGAATTACATAATTCCGTAGGTTTGTAGTAGGAAAGGTGATCATTTAGTACAAATTTTAGATTAATTATCAAAAACTCGTAGCTAAAATTATCTTTTCTAATGCCTCTTTTTACTCTTTTTGTATTTAACTTTGATGCTCATTGATGCTACATATTAAATATGTACACCAGTTCTTTTAAAAAAACACAAATTAAGATTTCTGATAATTAAGTACGAAATTATATACGAAACAGTAATATTCCCTGTCTGGTAACATAACTTTGCGCCACGAACCTTGGTTCTAACTGGAAACGCAATATTAATCATCAAATGTGAAAATATTGATTCTGTTCCTGGGATTTTGTTTTTAATCCTTGTGCATTGTGAAAAAAAAATAGACATAATAAGACGGTTCTTTGCTTTCTTTCCTTTGTCAAGCTATTTCTTTGTCTTTTCTTTTGCTGATTTATAAATTTTCCGAATTTATGGCAGAGCTTTGGCAACAAGAGAAAGCTTAAACCTTCTATTTATAGATAAGACTTAGCAAAAACTCGTACACTCAATTCTCCGGAACTAGCTCATGAAAGGGTGCAACTTGTTGACTTCTTTCAGCTATCTATCAGTGATTTATGGAGGAATATCAGTGAATAATGCATCTTCTCTGCAGTCTAGAAAGGAGGTTATCAGTGGCTAGTTAATTGTAAATCCTTTCGCAGTTAACCGAGTTCCTCCTGAGGCATACTTGTGTACAAGTGAACATGCATTGATCGAGTCTTGTGTATATCATTTTGATGCAACATTTTTTCTGTATTCAAGTACTAGAATGTTAATTTTTCCTTCCACATGGAAGCATAGGGTGGCAACATGTTCATACGCAACTGTTCCTGGCTATTTTGCCGTTTGTACTAGAATATTATACAGAAACAAGGGATAACAGATGCTGATTTATACAGTTCCGAACACAGCCTTGTATTCCTGTGTCTGTACGTATTACTTTACTAACCTTATATTGCTGTGCGTGTACGGATGACTTTACTACGAGCGGTTTTGGCTATATAGACTTCGTTGTTTCTCACTTTCCCTCTGCTTAACATTTCTTCCACTTTCTGATTCTCCGAATAGTTTTGGTACGTAACACTTTTGAAACCTTAATTAGTTTTATTCCATTTTCTCAAACTATTTAAGTTTTAGGTCAATTCCACATAATGAACTCAAAAAGAAATATTATAAAAAATATAAAAGAAATCGGAAGAATTTCAAAAAATGAAATCATAAAAAGGCCAAATATAGAAAGAAAAAACCCAAATGTGGAAAAAGAAGCCCCCAAAAACATAAAAAAATCCAAATAACTTAAATGGCTGGGGAAAAAAGTTGGAGTAAGCCAAAAACTCAAAAATACCTATGATAAAATGGCAAAAAACTTTTGAAATTTATAATGTTTCTAAAACAGTCTAAACGACAAAACCCACCAAAATTGCCATATATTAAACAATGTGAGTCATGTAGATCGTTTCTTAAACGGTCTAAACAATAAAATACACTAGACAAATGACCTGAGCTAAACATTTTATCTCCTTTTAAAGCAGCGATGGTCAATTGGAAACGGTCTATGGTCGTTTAGAAACAATCTAGCATCATTTGAAAACATTGTATTGTCATTTGAAATAGTCTATAGTTATTTAGTAACAATCTATGACCATTTGAAACAGTATGTATATCACGCTCACCATCCCTCAATCTGCTTTGCCAGTGAGGAACTTGATTAGCCAACGCTTGTAAGTTGGCTATGTATTCTTGCACATAACTTTCCAAGAGGTGGCAATGTCATAAAAAAGACATAAAACTGGATATAGTTGAAAAAAACGAGATAATGAATGATAAGAATTATCAATGGAAGGTCAAGTAGTGATAGAGCAAGAAGATGAAGTTCAAAAGAGTGCATATCCGAGTGGCGTGCACATTGATAATTACTAATTAATGCCATAATTACGTTTTGAAAATTAAATATTTCATGCAATTCTGGACAGCCATGTGGCTAATTAAAGGTTGCAGGTTGAGAAAAGTCTGAAATGGAGCGGGTAATAGAAAAGCACGAGTGTATATGCACCATGTGCACGAGATGACTTACAAAGGTTTGATTTGAAATGCTGACAAGTCCGAGAACGAATTTGAATGGAACATGACGCGATTGACCCATAAGTAAAAATAATCCAAAATAATGTGAAATCGGGTTTAATTTGTAAGTAATCCGTGAACAAGCAAAATGTTGAGATGGTCCATTGGGTAAAAGTCACTACAGGAAAACGTACAAACCAAATCAGAATATATCTACCACCCAACAATAGTCACCGATGACTATTTGACGAGGACTGATACACTAGTGAGGAGTTGAAAAGCACAAAAATACAAGGACGAGGCCGAAATGCTGTACCATGAAGGAAATGGTTAAAAAAGGTTATCCATGCAATTTTGGGCCCATATCCGCTCACATCGAGGTTTAATGACATATCACTATGGATGTGTGATATGTCATTAACCTATGGTTCACTAATTCCTATAAATAACGTTAACATTTAGATATTGTACCAAATCACTATCAAATACATTACTATATTATACTTCTCATACTTTTTTATAACCTCAACCGCATTTGAGAAAAAGCCACCCCAAAAACATAAAAAATAGAAGAAGATCTCTCGAATCTCGAGAAGGATCTTGCATTAGTCACAAAGAGTGACAAGGCATGAGAGGATGAATGTCCTCCTGCACCTTCCACGTTCCACCACCATTCCGCCATCACTTCCATATGTATATATCCGTCATTTATTTCTATATATATTTGTTTGCATTCTGCATGGAGTTTGGGTTAAACAACTCCGATGTGGTTTAGTTCTTCCAACAGTTAGAACACTGTCAGTTTTAGTTGGGGAGAGTGGATACATCTTCGTTGGTTGCTCACGGAAATGGGGAGAATTTTTAAAAATTGTGAATATTTTTTTTTCTTAGTTATTTAAAACCCCCATTTGTTTTCCTTTTATATGCAAAAAAAAAAAAACCAAAAAAAATAGAAAACCAAAAAAAAAATACAAAAATATTTTGAGTCTTTCTTTTTATCTCCTACTTTGGAGAATTTTTAGGAGTTTTAGAGTTTTATAAGAGATTTTCTACCACCCTTGCGTATTATATGTTTTCTCGAGTGTTTTGTTAGACAGCCGCAAGGATTTTTAGAAGAATTAATCAGAATTGAGGTTTCTCGGACATAACCGGTCAACCTGACCGGTCAAGCACTGCAAATTTTTGGATCGGAGCTGATTTTCTCAAAATTCAGCCGTTCACTCCGCCTCATTACCGCACAAAAGGTGTATCTACTCTATAACTACGCTTTTTATTAATTTTGTAAATAGTTTATGTGTTTAGGCTATCATGTTGCATTGTGATTATTTGTGTTAGGATTGCATGAAAAAAAAATGAAAAAATTGTTTGGTACTAGTTGTGGGGAGTCAAGACGCGTTTATATCTTATAGTTTTACATTCCCTGGCACACTCTCTACAATAGTTTCTATTTTTCAAAAGTTCTATTGATATGAGTATTAACCTCTTAGGAAACAAAGTTGAAAGTGCAACTAGATACAAAGTGAAATGAAGTTTAAAATGAATTAGAAAAGCATTTATAAATGTTAAACTAGGCGCAACTTTATGATTAAATCTTGAGTTATCAAAAACTATAATTACGCAGGGTACTCTTTAGAACCTTCATACACATGACTGTGGGTGGAGGCACTAAGTATATGACATAGTTCTAGAATTTCTTACTGTGGGATACATCAAGGTAGTGAGAGATCCGAGATTCCCCACTAAATACAGCCGCGTTTGCCTAGACTAAGCAGGATACCGAAATGGTCAAGTAGCAGTTACGCAACATCGACATTATTGCATTTTCTTTTGAGCTTTGGACACATATTAGTGGAGATTACACACAATCATTTTATTGTTATCATTTTTATTGCATCATTTGGTTAGTCAGCAGTACTTTGTTGATTAGACATTGAGGCAAAGTCTCGATAGATACTTTTTGAGTTGTACACTGTATCTTTAGTCCATTTCCATCATATCTGTCACTTCAAAGAAAAAAAATCAAAAAAAGAAGAAGAATGAGATCAAAAGAAAAGGGAACTATACCCCATCTCCAAAAAAAAAAGTGATATGAAAAATATAAAAATAAAGAAAAAAAGAGAAAAAGAAAAAAAAGAAAGAAAAAAATTGAAGAGACTTGATAGGCCAACAGTCTTGTTTATTAGGCTAAGTCATCTGTTATTACATTTAGCATTTTCTTTTTATTCTTCTCGTATTGAGATGGGTTGTATTTACCGAGCATGTTTATAAGCTCGGGTTCATTTTGCTAGATGTACTAGATACTTCCAAAAGAAGTCGTGGTTATTAGAGCACTTAGTCACTTCTATTCTTAGGAAGTTGCATTATTACAGTGGATACTTCCATTTCTAAGAAGTTTTATTTTCGCTATTTGGAGACGACACTGACACCGAGCATATAAGTTCGAGGCATATTTTCGACATCGACAAGAGTCACCACTTCACTTATTGTTCACCGACATAGAAGGCTTGACCATTATGAGTCTAGCAAACGTCTAGGTAGATTTAATAAGCCATATAAACCCCGGTGAACATCAAGAGGCTAAAAGAGAGTTTTTGAGTGATTGAGCGGTGTGGCAGATGTGTATGAGGCAAATAGGTGTACTCTATTTGTTTGCTAGTTAGTACTAGATTCGGCTTATTATAAGGGCGTGTTCTAGTTGACTTTTATACTTGTTTTTTCCGCCCAATTTCTTTCAGTGATTGTACTCCGTATGCCGTATGCCTTGTTTGTTTAATGTTTATCTCGTATAGGGAGAACCTAGAACTTAGGAACTAATATGTTTGTGGGTATCGTTATAGTAAACCCTCACGAGACAAAACTTGTCCTTTTACACTTTAAAGGTTTAACGGCTTGTTGCAAACGCTAAATGCAATCGTGCTTCGTACGACAATGGTTTATCCTGTGTATTATTAGTATTAGGCTAGTTAGTGCACAAAACTCAAAAAGGAAAAAAAAAAAGAAAAAGGGGGAGTAAAAGAATTAGAAGAAGAAAAAAAAGCTAAATGAACTTGTCTTTCTTTGTTATCGCTTCCAACGCTCAAGACGAGCATTGAGCTAGTTGGGAGGTATGATTAGACCACAAAATGGTCATTTTTAGGTGTAAAAATGATATGAATTAGCGTAGTTTTCTTGACATTTTGGCTTGTTTAAGCCATGTTTTGTGTTTTTCTGTATTTTTCCGGTTTATTTGCATTGTTTTGCATTTTTGCAGGTTAAAGCATGAAATTAGCACAAAAACGAGACAATGACACTAGAAGACCAAAGAAATGACCAAAATAGGAGAAATCAGAAATTGAAGGACCTCAAAATCAACCCCAAGAAGTTACAAAACTGGACCAAGTCAAGATAGAGCCAAATGAACATTCTAGAAGCTCGCCTGACTGGTCAAGTCAGTTTAGAATTTATTTTTTGGATAAGATAAATTTTGTTAGGTTTTGATATATACTCTCAAAATTCCGAAAAACCATAACACATTATTCAGTATTTTATTTTTCCAGAGCTCAAAATATCCCTCCCTTCGCTCTAAAATCTTTCATTTGTTATATATTTTGGGATAGAATCAATTCAATTCGATTAATTACCACCGTGGATTTCAAGCTAAGTGCTTCTGATGATATTTATTTTTATTTTTAGTACTTGTGTGGCTTTTTATTATTCATTTTGAATATTGTTTTAGCTAATACTTGTTTATATTTTTTTGCATGTTCCGAATTGATGACTTCTATATTGCGATATATAATTGTTAGGAAAGCTCCCTTAATCGAAAATATAACCGTAATTTGCTAATATATACTTGTTAGGACTGACGACTCTTTCATGTTATTTAGTAAATTGGTTTAGTTAGTAGATATATATTGGTGGATTAGTTGAGAAAGAGATATTAAAAACCCAAAATCTACGTAATCGAAAAACTAATATCGAACTTGGTAAGTTCTCCATGTAACGAACTCGTATTTCCGAGAATTATATTACAATTGCACTCGTACTCTTACGAGACATTTTTATGCGTAAAAATTACACACTTAAGTGACAGTCAATATTTTGGCGCCACTGCCGGTGAATTAATTTCAGCTTGATATATTAGTTCCCAAAATGAACCTAGAAAACTGGGTTGCAAAACAAACAAAAACATTTGATCTGTTTTTGATTTTTCCAAAAAATTTATCTTGGACCTGACCTGTCAACCTGACCAGTCAATTCTAGCCAGTCACCCTGACTATTCACACCCTTAAATTAAAAACTATTTTTATTTTGTCTTGTAGGGAGAAAACGATTCACCAAACGTCACACATTTGTCCACTAACGATTTTTCCTACTTAGATTTAATCCTTAATATAATTAATACCAGTTTTTTTTCCTCCCAATTCTCCTCATAAATCTTTAATTCGAATACTTGGGTAAATTTTTGATTGAACCATGAAAACAAAAGTATTTAAGGATTGGTCCATAAAACTGAAACTAATTAAGGATTGGTCCATTTCTCCTAACTAACCAATAAAAATGTAAAAAATCAGAAAAATAAAAATTCCAGAAAATAAAAATGCAAAAATGAAAAAATAAAAAAAATATGAAAAAATGCAAAAAAAATTAAAAGAGGCAAAACCCCGAAAAAATATGAATTTTTTTTTAAAAATCCCCCAAAAAAAAAAAATCTCATAAAATCAACAAAAATCTAAAATCAACAAAAATCCAAAAACGCAAAAAAAAAAAAACAGTCTGAATTATTTTAAATCATTTTAAAAACAGTCTGAACCATTTTAAGTCATTTTAAAAACAGTCTGAACCAAAAACAGTATGAACTTTTTTAAGTTATTTTAAAAACAGTCTGAAATTTTTTAATTCATTTTAAAAACAGTCTGAACCAAAAACAGTCTGAAATTTTTTAAATCATTTTAAAAACAGTCTGAAACTATTTTAAAAACAGTCTGAACTTGTTGAAAAGGCCTTAACTGAAAAGGCCTTATCGGCTCCTTTTGTTGCATAGTGAGTATTAACTTGTTCCATTGTCACTTCCTTATAAAGAGGAGGGTGTTCCTCAGATATAAGCTCTTTTATTGGTCCATAAACTCTATTCCCATTTGGCCCAAAGAAGCTTGCAACTGAGACTCTGGCTGCTGATCCTTTTTTTCTCAACATAACTCTATGAATTACACTCTTCAACTTGTCATTGGTAATTAGCTGCAAAATAACTATAAGTTAGAAATGATATTTAACACACGATAAGCATAGGTCATTCGTTAATAACTTCTCCAAGAATCAGCAGCAAAAAGTGTGAGCAACACTTGGGGTTGTTAACTGTTAAGTGAACAAAATTGTCAGGCGAAAAAGTCGTGACTCAAGAAAATTATGAATCGAGATACTGGTAATTAGATATTATCTGGTCGCGATTTTAAGCAACTAAGCTGACTTATTTTAGAATGAGAAACAAACTGGTTCACTTAATTGAAACTTTTGGATAAATCAGGCTACCATAGGAAGTATCAGTTCCTGACAAACTAAATCAAACGTCGCTTACCAGGAAAATAATAAAACTAAGCTTAAGAGATACAACTGAAGAAGCCTTTATAGCAATAAAAGTACAGACTAAATACCAAGTAATTTATATAGTTTTTTTTTTTGTCTATAAAAACTCAAATGCAGTACATTTGATGAACTAAGATCTTGGTTGGTTGGCTGTAGATTGCAAACTTTTTATTTCTTTTGCTTTCTAGTTTCAAGTCATACTACAATGCTTAATTAACTAAATTGGCTAAACTTTTCTGATTCTTTTTTTACTGAAAGGGATATAAGCTTTTTTTAGCAGAAGATAAATTTGTCCGATTCATGATACAAAAAGCTGCAACCAAACAATTAAAAAAACAGTCCGAAAATAAATTAAATAAAAAACAGTCTGAAAAATAAAAACAATTAAAAAATAGTCTGAAAAATAAAAACAATTAAAAAACAGTCTGAAAAATAAATTAAATAAAAAACAGTCTCAAAAATAAATTAATTAAAAAAAAGTCTGAAAAATAAACAGTCTGAAAAATACATGATTCAAAAACTCCAGCAACGTTGGATTTGTTTACTCCAGCTATTGGATTTGTTTACTCCAAGATTCAAGATTCAAAAACAGCTATTGGATTTGTTTAGGCCAGCAAGATTCAAAAAAATATTTGGTATCCTATTTATATAGATATATACATAGACACATATATAGATATATATATATATATATATATGTATATATATACATATACATGTATATATATATATATAGAGAGAGAGAGAGAGGGAGAGATAGAAGATATGTGGCGGTGGAGGGCAGCGTCGGGAGACGACGGAAGGGGGAGGCGGCAGCGGCAGAGGCGGCGGCGGATGAGAGGTTGTGGTGGTAGTTTTATGTGGTTTTTTTTTTATTTTTAGAGAGAGAGAGTGATAAATGAAATAAATAGAATTGGGAGAGGTTTTATATTTAATGAGTAATGGATCAATTCTTAATTAGTTTTAGAAATAATGGATCAATCCTTAATTAAATTTTATAGCCGGACCAATCCTTAAATAGTTTTGTTTTCATGGTTCAATCCTTAATTTTCCTTAATTTTTTTTCTCTATTTGGTATTATTTTTTTATTATTATTATTGTTAAAGTCCTAAATAGTTTTAAAAATAAACGTGTTAATTATCATATTTAAAGAATCTGTAAAAAAAAAAAATACTGAAATTTATTAATATAAATTTTGAATATACAATAATAAATCTTGAAAAGAAATAAGTTGTTAAAAAAAAGAGATATGGATAAAATCTATCAAATCTTTTTTCTAACTAATTGGATAGTAAGATCCTATAAAAATCTCGTCTCCATAACTAAACCAAAGAAAGATAAGATTTCAGATTTTTTTTAATTATTTAATTAATTTTCAGAATTAAAAGATTTTTAATTATTATTAATAGATAATTTGAAATTTAATTAATAAAAAATCAAAAAATATTAATTTTCCCTGATTTAAAGAATTAGGATAATGCACAATGGAGTATCCTAATCAAAATTTGGGCGAAGAAATATAAAAACATTAATTTTGTTGTAGAATATTATTGGAGTATTGTGCTTATACTCTATGGGTTTTAGTTGGGCTCAAGTGGGCTTGTAACCCTACCATCTATATATATAAAGATGGTTAGGCAACTTGTATATACATTCATACACTGATTAATGCAATACTGTTCCCCATCTGTTTATATTCTCTGTATATCTATACAAATCTCATATATACGTATATCGAGCTAATATTTCACACAAAACGTTATCAGCACTTTGCTCGCAAAGATTGGAATAAAAGCTAAGAGATTGGGATATTTGTTCAAAGAACATGGTTTAAGCTCGAATACTGGGTTATAAACATACGAAAAAATTTTGAAGTCTTTTGTTCAATCGGCCTTCACCAAAATACAAGAAGGAAGGTATAATTTTTGTTATCACTGTGATGGTAGAAAATTGCATGTGTAATTGGATTTGCTACTATATAAAATTAAACCACCATGATTTATATATAAAATATGGATATGGTAGTGTTATGGTAGTGTTATTGTATTATCTGCATGTTGCGAATCAAAGACTATACACATAGTATCAATCAACCATATGATTGTGCTAACACTAAATTGAAAATTGATGTAGGGTTATATACTTATATGGTAGTTGTCTTTACCAAACGTTGCTACTGTTCGTAGTTCTTATGCGTTACCAATACATGGTTGTATGATTTAGAATTCACACATGGAAATCTATATGAAACACATAGTTAACGTCACAGATTAAATTGGTATAAATTGAATTGCTTAACCATGTTAAGTACAAAATTTATGTAATCTGATGGACTGAATATGTAACAAACTGAAACCCGTATGACCAGTTTATAACTCACTGTAAATTATGGACTGTTCTGTTAAAACAACGAATGACCATACTGAAACATTCCAGAAATTTTGGACTCTATATGTAATAACACTAAAACTGAAAGTATTAGTTTACTGAAATTACACGCATGGTTCTGTAGTGATTACATGTATAAAAACAGTATAAATGTGTTATAAAAATCAATATTCGGTCTATAAATATAAACCCACATGCATATATATATTTATTAAAAAGGCAAGTGAATAAAAATTGAATAGATTGATATGTTTTCATGTAAATTTAACCACTTTGCATGTTAAAAATTACCATATATAGAAGGTAATTAAAAATATATTGCTTGTTTGCATGTTAAAACTATCATGTATAAAATTACTTATATGGCAATAAACCGTAGATAATTTATTGATATCTTTTTATCATAATCAGCATATCTTTTGATATTACCATAGATATAAATATCACATATGACAGTTAATTATTTGATTTGATTTAATTGATTTGATTTAATTTGGTATGATATAATTTGTGTGATTGATTATCCTGAATTGATTTAGTTTATCACAAAACTACTGCATGATTAGATATATATCATGAATATATTTTATACTGCTTTGTATATATATATGTGGTTATCTAGAATAGATATATCTGTTATTTATTTCCATGAATGGTAGAATTGCGAAATCATATATATTCACATTTAAGTTGGAAAAATTATGAATCTTCCCTAAATAGGCTCACCCATTTGGATACGGTGTCTAGGAAAGATATAGGCGGAAGTCGATATCCTAATGATGTCGGGTTTTAAGTGGCATTCGTGCCCTCCACCCTTACCGTCTTTTCTGGTCGTGTTCAAGTAGAGCTACCGAAAAAGGTTGACTAAATAATAATTTCCCCGAGTGTGTTAATATGTGATGTATGTTTCGCCGAATTGCTGTCTCGGTATCGACCCATCGTTCGATCAATGAGAACCAATTCACATTAAAAGAAAAACTATTTTCGAACTTGTTGTTTTGAAATAAAATTTGTGCTTGTGCAAACCATAAACATATAAACCGGTCGTTTTATATGATAACTAATCTAGAACTCCCAACACATGTTGTATGCCATCTATGATGAGAAAATCGCAAAGCATACTTGCGAAAGGACTGTTTAGACGTTGATGTTATTCCGTCACCACATGGTAGTCACCTTGATGTGTGAGCATGTGATGTCCAATTTTTTTGGAAGCCATCTTAGATGGGTAAAACAAGAGTTTATTGTTACTTTATAGATGAAGGCTAAGTCATTGATTTTATTCCACCGGCACATTTGAGACGTGATGACGTCTATGGTGAACAAATGTCTGAAATTGACATATTGGAGCTATCGTTCACCAAAATACTAGCTTGTAAATTATATTCCATAAGAAGTATCATGAATTTATATTCACCATGTTCCTTTATCGCACATCTGTTTGTGGATGAGAAAATGCCATGATGAGCAGTTTTAATCCTATTGGGTCAATGGCGAATTGTTTGTCTGATATTAATGCTCTTCGTATACATTTTGTTTTCCACGAATCGAGAACCGAGACAAGTGTTATTTGTCTCGAACTGTCGCGATTCCGACGAACCGCTTAGCCAAGTGAGGTTTAGACGATTATCTGAACCGAAGATACGTGGCACCTATGCAGTTTTGAATGGAACAATTGGGCCAGTTGTCCCAAAGCAAGAGAAAATGCTCAAGGAGCCAATTTCGGCTATAAATGACCGATGTCATTCCCGACTACTCCTTAAATAGTTTAAAACTAATATAAAAGTGGAAAAACCAATGCTAATATGGTTAAAACCAACTGAAATGAAACCCTTGAGACCCCCAGTTTTGTGGCTCAAATGAGTTTGATACCTTTCTTTATTGATTTTGATAAATCATTGAGCCGTTTTTTTGCTCATCTGGATTATGTTTTTCCATTTGGATTATGTTTCTTTCCATTTGGACATACTTTTGGATTATGGTTTGCCTGTCTTTTTCCATTTGAGCAAATTCCTTGACAAATGTGAGCAAACTTTAAATTATGAAATTTTAGGCAATACTTGTGGGGAAGTTGGTTTTCTAGAAATAATGGGTAACCGTGTACCACGTAATTTCACCAACTAATTGCCTAAAAGAGTCCTTTGTGGCAATGATTATGGACCTGTCGTTCCAAATCAAAAAATTTGGTAAAACCAAATTCATTTGTCAAATATGAGGCCTTATACTCCTGTAGGTCCTGTTGTACCTTGTTGAGTAGTAAGATAATTCGGGAAATCCAGTTTTATCTGAAAATAGCTCATGAAAGAATTGAGATTTCTTTACACAACTTCCACTCAATACGACCAAAAGCGTAGTCATGAGGAGTTGAGATGTCTTTCAGTGGGTGTTACCACATTTTTATAGCATTTGAAAGTGATATTGTGGCACTAACCGGATGAGATATTCTCAGGTCAAAAGACGATGCTTGATTTATAATCGCATCGCATTTGGATTCTCTTTGACGATATATTTCGTGATTGATCCGAAATTCATGCCATTAATGCTCACTTTGAAAGAATAGTATGTGTAAAGATCATGAAAATGACTCATAAAATTCTTGTAAAGAATTGAGAGAGTTATTGTGGACTTATCCAACCATAAGACGGACCAAAAAAATAAATGGTTATGGTTGATGCATCGACAATATGGTCACATGATTATTGTTGTCCACGGAAATACATCATTTCCCAAACTTTTAGCCTTATCATTAAGTTGATGGCTCATGATCCGGATTATCCTGAAAAGTCTAGTCGACTTGATAATGCCGAAGAGTAAGAATCGAAATTTTGATTTGAATTACTTGAGTTTTAAAATTGAAACTAAACATCTTGTCGATTATTTTCAGACCCAAATGGACTCATGGAAAGTTCGTTAATGCGACTGCAAATGACTGCACGCACTTCTTGGTCTTACATACCAAGATTTATATTTCCGTGTGGGGTTATGATATTTTGCTGCATTGGTCCGTTATGAGGCCCATACACACTCAAACACCATAAGCGTACCAGCTGGTTACTGGTTATGAGCCAAAAGTCTCATATTAACGCTTGTTTAGAGTGCTTAATTAATATTTTGATTGAGCCGCTATAGCGTTCAAAATATGGACCTCTAAAAGGGACATAAGTCGATTATGATTCCCTGCCTATCATTAGATAAAGTAACAATGGCAAGCGATCTCTTTACCGCATGATATGCAAAAGTGAATTGCTAAGACTGTTCTCCCCATCGTTAGGGGGAGATTTACACGTTACCGTCGATAAGGAACGACGTGAAGTAACATGGCATAACCCACTCAGTCTTAGCTTGATTCCAAACACTGCACTTAGTTATAAGTAAGTGCATAGACTCCTTCAAGTCTAACTAAATATCAGACTCATTTAATGATTTTATGATATGTCACGAGATAATTTATACTTGCTGTAAAATGCTTGCAAGGATAGACGTCCCTGTCGGACGCCGTGTTCCTGTCGTAACATGTTGTTTTGGCTGAACCAACCAAGCAAATGACGCTGCCGTCGGCCGTCAGTCTGTCATCCTTCCCAAGATATGAGGAAGTTGACTGGTTCTTAATTCGTTCAGCCCAGAGGTGGTGAACTGAAACTCGTTTGTCGTACGAGATTATAAAGGATCAAGGAGATGTGTGATTTCCTCCTCATCCTGAGAATCTTGAAATATCTGTCGATCATGATATCTTAGACGATATTGAAGCGAAACGAGACTGGCATTGATTACGTGTTCATATATTCGGTGATGACTGATAATATGAGCAAATTATGACAGGGAACCATGTACCATTGCCTGGAGTCAACGTAGAATAGACTGAACTAATGGAAACTTGAAATCCAAGTAGACTCCTTAGCGAAAGTGTGTTCGGACCTGTAGCTCCAACACCACCAATGTTAAACGAGTTCATTTATTTGGTTATTCGTAAGTAAGAGTGATGAGAATAATGATATTGTAGAATGCTCGCCTAGTAGCGCAATGCTTCTCTCACACCTTGGAATTGATTACGAGATGGTTTATTTCCTCGTAATGGACGTTATATCGGTCCCCTACTTTATCAGTTTAGTAGTTTCTGAAAAACTGATTATGCCGCATGTGATTGTCGTCACAGTTTTATCTCTATGGGGATTTAGACAAAGAGATATAGATGAAGATGCATGTGTGACTCCGTGTGCTTAAATCAAGTAGTTCCTGACCACATAACACGATCTTAATTGACTGAGACGTTCACTATATGGATTAATATAATCCGAACGGATGTGGTATACTCGCCTAAGTGAGTGCTTGAGCTTGGGATACTTGAACAAGTATTATGCTCTTGCGTGTTTTATTACGCGATCCACTTTTGGATTTGCCTTTGAGATGAAGGATCTTGGGAATACACGGTAATGATTCGGCCTGATGATCGAGTCCAGTAAAGATTGAATCTAAGTCCATGATTCAGACTACACCCAGAAAGTGTTATGATGTTTTAGTCATTATGACGTTAAGTCTTCAGATTCTCCCATGATCGTCTGATCACTAGACATTGATATAGACCCGGTCCGTCCCAGGTGAGACGACGAAGAGATATTGAACCATGATGTTCATATCTAAGTACAATAAGCGCATCATTGTACTTGGTCTAATGTACTAGGATGAACATCTCGTCTGCTGTGAATGGTATAGCTCGACACAGTATCGCTCTAACACGCTGCTATCGAAATGGCATAAAAGACATTTACCCATTACCTAAAGGTAACTGTAGATGAGGGCTTGTCTTATCCCATTTTGCGTCATCGAGTGTATCTACCCCCTTGGTACTCGAATTAACGCAACCCTTTTTTGGTTATACCGATGCCGGTTACTTATCAGATCCGCATAAGGGATATTTCTAACATGGTCTGTCTTTAACATTAGGAATAAGGTAATATCTTGAAGATCTTGGAATGACTCCAAACGAATCACTCCGATCTATTGGTGCTCTATGAGACGACTAGAGAGTGAATACGGCTTCGAGTTAGTATTAGCCATATTTGAATTACATATGCTCTGTCTCACGATTCAGATAAAACACTTGTCATAGAAGACAACTTGTTGTTATCGATCAAGACAGACATGACTACATTATGCTATTTAGCATTTATCGTCGAAATAAATCTTCACATATGAAGTTTAAGAGCATCCTATCGAATGCTCGTTTTATTACACGTTATATTTTCTTGCATCCAGTCGTGTGCAAGTAAATGAGGCATCCAGTCGAATGCTCGTACTCTTTCTTGGAATATGAAATCATTGCATCCAGTCATGTGCAAGTGAGGGGGAGCATCCAGATGAATGCTTATTGCATTAATTACTATTTAGTCAAAATTCTTGCATCCTGTCGTGTGAAAGTGAGGGGGAGCATCCAGTCGCATGCTCGTGTACTTTTTTGTCCTTAGACCAAGGTTTTTTCCCACTGGGTTTTCCATGGCAAGGTTTTTAGCGAGACACGTTCCCATCATATCTCACTTAAGATTGCCGAAATTAGGGTGACTGTCATGTTGTATAATGCTTACCACTGTGTA
This sequence comes from Primula veris, assembly GCA_963682055.1. Taxonomy (NCBI): domain Eukaryota; kingdom Viridiplantae; phylum Streptophyta; class Magnoliopsida; order Ericales; family Primulaceae; genus Primula; species Primula veris. The sequence goes on along the minus strand of OY821745.1, from coordinate 16,777,958 downwards.
CTATTTTGTCCTACGACTAGAGGTTTTTCCCACTGGGTTTACTCTGGCAAGGTTTTGATGAGACACCTATTTTGTGGTTGATCCCTACTACTACCACTGTTGCACTCTTTTTCCTTCGATCAGAGATTTTTCCATTGGGTTTCCTCTGACAAGGTTTTGATGAGCCACACTGTTTTATGGTTAGTTACTTACATGGTATTTCGGTCTATATCATTCGGCTACACAGTTTCTCATAGGTGCCAGTTTTGTCCCACATTGTATTTTCCGGTCCTTAGGTTTTTATGTGTTTAGCACTGTGAATGAACTCGACTCAAATCAACTGCATGAAGACGAAGAACTCAAGACGTCCAAATGGGGAGTGTTGTAGGATATTATTGGACTATTGTGCTTATACTCTATACGCTTTAGTTGGGCCCAAGTGGGCTTGTAACCCTACCCCTCTATATATATGAAGAGGGTTATGGACCTTGTATACATAGACATTCATACACTGATTATTACAATATTGTTCCCTATCTCTTTATATTCTCTTTATATCTATACATATCTCATATATACATATATCGAGCTAATTTGTCACACAACAAATTTAATAATGTTGATTGTGTTGGAATTTATATATATACACAAATCGGTTTTATCCAACTTTGTGAACATGTTTGGACGGTTTAACCTTTACGAAACGGTTTATGCTTGTGCCAACAATCCGAGTGCACTGGAAAACCCATCCAAGGGCAATTAATTTCCAAAATAAAATAAAATTTATACTATGTTTTTTCTTACTTTTCTTTAAATGGGCAAAACAACTTTTTTTTATCATTACGCAACCCATCAAAAATAAATTTTTTTGGACCAGCTCTGATGCTTGGTACCAAAATCGAAGTACTTTTAAGAGATTCAAATTCGTATAAGCTTTCTCCAAAACTTATACGAGATTCAAATTCGTATATCTTTTATTATATATTTTACTTGAGCCCGAATCCACATTGTTTATTTCCTTATTTTAGGTTCTTTAACTCCTTCAATCTCTTATCTAATCTCCCTATATTGACCCCTTCAATTAGTATCTTCATATAACTTCACCTAAAAAGGCCAAATTAACATGAAAATAGATTGATCGAGTACAAAATGGTAAAACATGTAAAACAATTATAAAATACTCCATTTAATTTACACATATTTAGATTGACAATATGCCAATTGTAACACCAAGATTATACACTTTCCTAGTCTAAATCAACCATTTCCAAACATAAGGGGTTGTAGGCTGGGGATTCTGAGTTTTCGCGCAAAATTGAGGTGAGTCTTGACTGTTGGACAATTATAGCCTTAGTCTCATCCCCTCGTCCCACATGCCACAGGTCAAGAGACCCTTGACCTGTGCTCATAACCCGTCTCTATGCCCATGTCGGAGTCCAAGTTTGCAACCCAACATGTAACATGTGGTTCATGGTCTGTGGTTGTTGCGCTCCGGCTTGGTGTACGCGCGAGTACGTGAGCCTGACATATGGCGACCTCTAGTTCACCTAAACTTTTTTCCGCCAAAACTAACTGTCATGCCCAATAATTGCAACGTTTCACTTAGACTTCACTCCAAGTATGTATATTTTCTGATTCCACCACTTAGTGTGAAAAGTTACAAATGTTAGGCTATTTTCGAGAGTTGTCTTTCATTCTACATCCTTTCGTATTCTATATAGGACACTTCACTTACTTTATTTTCATCCCATTATGCATTCACATATGAAAATCTCTCTCTTTCTCCCTACAAAATCTGACCATTGGGTCATTAGAATTACTAGGCATGTTAGTTTAAGTCTTGAGATAGAATCTATTGTAGTTGAAATGAGTATGCAAGGAAGTAATAAATAAAGTCGTTAATTCTGGTAGGCTGTCGCCAAGAAACATATAAGTACAATATGGGAGAATTAGATATTAAGAATAGATCATCCAGTAATCGACTCGACTGTAGTACTTTATTATGATTCTACATCGAATGTTCATGAGACAATTAAGGTACACGTTTGCTAACACACTGTTTATTTTATGTTATACAATATTATTTATGGCGAGGGTATTTATGTATTCCTTCTCTATTTATTAGAACGGTCTAATGTAAGTGTCTAACGGTATTTATTTTATACAAAAATGTACTTCGTTTATAAAACCGTTTAACAATTTCGGCCTAATTATCAAAAGCCCAAGTGAATAGTAAAACCTATTTGAACCCTATAAATACTCTTTTCCCCAAGAGAAGAAGAGGACCCTCTCTCTCCTCCTGACTGCGAACCTCACTCTCTGACCAACCCTCAAAGTCAAATCTCTCCACAAAAACCCTAACTCCAACCCCCCTTTTTTACTAACCGTCCGATCAAATCAAGGGCTAGAAACAGTGCTATCGGCAGCCACGAATCTTTACCCAGCGTACGTGACGGTTGGGGGATTAGTTGGTTTTATAAAACCCGATACGTTTAATTGGTTTGTTGATAGTCCGGGTTCATATAGCGTTACGTTAGGGCTTATAGTGCTGGCTATGGGTTTGACTATCGAGGTCGATGAGTTGGTTAATTTGTTCTTGCAAAGGCTACTTCATATAATTTATGGATGTTTGGCCCAATATACCATTGCTGCATCTAACGTGGTAATGCTTTCTTTTATACCAATCAGTTTACAGAGAGTTTGTTTAATGCCTAATGATTAGCTTTATATAGTGTTTGTACGCCTTACTCAAATAGACATCAACCCAGGAATCATCGGAACGGGCCGCCGTACCAACACCATACACGGCTGCCTCCAACGTTCCGACGAACCCATCAACCTGATAAAAACACCAACCCCGGTACCGTCATGCTTACATGATATATCTGTTTATATATTATCTTTGGTGTTGTACTTGTCGTTTGTAAGCTAGGTACAACTTAGGTGCCGAAGCGGTAAAGAGCCGGGCTACAGAACTCGGACCGTAAATGTATTAAACTGTTTTATTGATTACTGCTATATTATCTGGTCAATTGCTTCAGTAGGGCCCGATGGGCGTTTAGCGAATAAAATATATAAGTCGAGCCTAGGAAGAAAAACTGGCTCGCCAAATGGCACCGTCTGTGGGAAACGTAAATTTGCTAAATAGTTCTGAAAGCCATACAAAAAAAAAATCATGTAGAAAGACTGCCAGAGAATATGCAGAATAAAATAGATAACTTAGACCCATGCGGTTATGGTACATCCCAGCAAGGTGTCGACCCTCTGGGAGCATCGGTTTAATCTCAAACAGCTTTCTCATAAGTGTCCTGATACACTTAGGCCCATGCGGCCACGGTTCTCTCACAAGTGTCCTGATACACTTAGGCTCATACGGCCACAGTACGCCCCAGATGGGTAAAACCCTATGGGGGCACCACCTGCTCCAATATTGATAAGTAAAGTCTTATCACCCCGGTACAGTCTTACGGTGATAAGTAAAGTCTTGTCACCCCGGTACAGTCCAATAGTGATAAGTAAAGTCTTATCACTCCGGTATGGTGATAAGTAAAGTCTTATCACCCCGGTACAGTCTTACGGTGATAAGTAAAGTCTTGTCATCCCGGTACAGTCCAATAGTGATAAGTAAAGTCTTATCACCCCGGTACAGACTTACGGTGATAAGTAAAGTCATGTCATCCCGGTACAGTCCAATAGTGATAAGTAAAGTCTTATCACTCCGGTGTGGTGATAAGTAAAGTTTTATCACCCCGGTAAAGTCTCACGGTGATAAGTAAAGTCTTATCATCCCGGTACAGTCCAATAGTGATAAGTAAAGTCTTATCACTCCGGTATGGTAATAAGTAAAGTTTTATCACCCCGGTACAGTCTTACGGTGATAAAGTAAAGTCTTATCACCCCGGTACAGTTTACAGCCGTGCGCCCCTGACGGGTTATGACCCTATGGGAGCACCGGTTCAGTTTTAAACCGGCATGAGCCTATGTGGCCACCGTACGCCCTAGACGGGTTATGACCCTATGGGGCACCGGTTCAGTTTTAAACCGGCATGAGCCTATGTGGCCACCGTACGCCCCAGACAGGTTATGACCCTATAGGAGCACCGGTTCAGTTTTAAATCGGCATGAGCCTATGTGGCCACCGTACGCCCCAGACGGGTTATGACCCTATGGGAGCACCGGTTCAGTTTTAAACCGGCATGAGCCTATGTGGCCACCGTACGCCCCAGACGGGTAATGACCCACGGGGAGCACCTGCTCCAATAATGATAAGTCTCTTGTCACTCCGGTAGAGTCTTTCAATTTTATACCCCGGATGGGGACTACCCACTGGGAGCACCTGCCTCAGTACATGTATCGACCCATATCAACAGCCTCTTATCCTAGACCACCACGACTATTCCAGCATAGTCCATCATAGACAGACTTCGAGCTCAGCCGATCACGGGCTTCTCCGACACAGTCCATCACCGACAGTCTTTGAGCCTAGCCCACCACGGCTTTCCTGACATAGTCCATTATCGACAGCCTTCGAGCCTAGGCCACCATGGCTTTCCAAGCACTGCCCACCATTGGCGGTCTAAACCCATCACAGACTCCCTCGACAATCTCTGTCCCTTGATCTAGTCTCCCCTCGACATTCCCCGACCTTTGTCCGTCCCGGACATCTCCGACCTAGTATAAAATTACTATTTAAACCCCTCAAATCCCAAGGAAGACCTATACTTTCTACCACGACAAGTTACTCTTTGAAGTCCCTCTAAAGCTCCGACTTTGAGGGTGACTTAGTCATAACTATGACAACGGTTCACATACAGTTCATTATATTTATTTCACGCGATAGAATTAGTCACGCTCCGACGGCTCCGCCCATCATGGGTTCCTCTGACACATTTCACCATCACTAGCTCCAGGATTATACGACCGATCTCGGTCTTATGACCTCAGACAGTGCTTCGGTCTTATGACCTTATTTTTCAGTCCCGTGACTCAGGCTCTATCTTTGTCTTATGACATTATTTATCGGACCTATGAATAGAGACGTTGGGCGATGCCCTCAGCCTTTACTCTGTTTCGGACTCGGATCATGCTATTTATTATACATTGATCTTACGACCTCAGACACCGCATAGCAAAGGTAACCGTGTCAGGTACATGTTTTATATTTGTTTGATTGCTTATTCGTTATCCAGCACCATAGCCAGGACCGAACGCACTCCAGAGCCCTCGGTCATGTCTACGCCACTGAACAGGGAGCTGTTGGTGAGGGTATTTATGTATTCCTTCTCTATTTATTAGAACGATCTAATTTACGTGTCTAACGGTATTTATTTTATACAAAAATGTACTTCGTTTATAAAATCGTTTAACAATTTCGGCCCAATTATCAAAAGCTCAAGTGAATAGTAAAACCTATTTGAACCCTATAAATACTCTTTTTCCCAAGAGAATAAGAGGACCCTCTCTCTCATCCTGACTGCGAACCTCACTCTCTGACCAACCCTCAAAGTCAAATCTCTCCACAAAAACCCTAACTCCAACCCCCCTTTTTTACTAACCGTCCGATCAAATCAAGGGCTAGAAACAATGCTATCGGCAGCCGCGAATCTTTACCCAGCGTACGTGACGGTTGGGGGATTAGTTGGTTTTATAAAACCCGATACGTTTAATTGGTTTGTTGATAGTCCGGGTTCATATAGCGTTACGTTAGGGCTTATAGTGCTGGCTATGGGTTTGACTATCGAGGTCGATGAGTTGGTTAATTTGTTCTTGCAAAGGCCACTTCATATAATTTATGGATGTTTGGCCCAATATACCATTGCTGCATCTAACGTAGTAATGCTTTCTTTTATACCAATCAGTTTACAGAGAGTTTGTTTAATGCCTAATGATTAGCTTTATATAGTGATACAGTTGTACGCCTTACTCAAATAGACATCAACCCGGGAATCATCGGAACGGGCCGCCGTACTAACACCATACACGGCTGCCTCCAACGTTCCGACGAACCCATCAACCTGATAAAAACACCAACCCCGGTACCGTCATGCTTACATGATATATCTGTTTATATTATCTTTGGTGTTGTACTTGTCCTTTGTAAGCTAGGTACAACTTAGGTGCCGAAGCGGTAAAGAGCCGGGCTACAGTACTCGGACCGTAAATGTATTAAACTGTTTTATTGATTACTGCTATATTATCTGGTCAATTGCTTCAGTAGGGCCCGATGGGCGTTTAGCGAATAAAATATATAAGTCGAGCCTAGGAAGAAAAACTGGCTCGCCAATTTATATATAATTGTATGTGTAAACTTAGTTTATATAAATTTTAGATGTACGTTATGATACCGGTTATCTGTATTGCTGCGAAGAGATTTAATTTATATCTTAATAATTAATTATTATTTGTTATATAATTTGTGACTGTTATGATGCCGGTTCATCTGTATGACGTTTTTTGTAAATTCAACGTATTGTTGATGGAATATGGTGGAAGCAAAACTCCACTAAAACAAAACTCCAATAAAAAAATTCTTTGTGTGAGCTAGTTTTGTACGGTTTATTTCCGTTATTCTTTTCAATAATAATATATATAGTAAGTAACAAAATCATTTATCATGAAATACGTGTTAAATATCTATGGTTCCAAGCAAGGTGATAGCTATATATTAGGGGCATGCCAATGAGGTGTAACATGAATAGTAATAAAGAAAGTGATGTAAACGTGGTAGGATGACTGTGGTACCATGTAAGGTGATAGGATGTCCTTTACAAATGTGACATAATTCATGAATATTGAGATGATCACGTTCTGTATTACAAACAATCATAAAAAAAAAAATTTCGCTTATATTGTTAAAAATGTTGTGGCTAAATTTTAGCAACAGTTTAGCAACAAATTATGTTGCTATTTATTGCTAAACTGTTGCTAAAATTTAGCCACAACCACTTTAGCAACATAACCGAAAAAAAATAATGATACTAAATTAATTTTTTCTTGTAATAGCAAAAGAGTAATTGTAATCATGTTGTGTCACATCCTATATTATTCCTATGTAGCACAGAAACTTAGAAAAATAAAGTTCCGAGTTCCAGAGACGAACGGGTACGGTAAGGTATTTACGAGTTATTTGGAGTAGTGTTGACTTTTCTATTTTTTTGATCATGTAACAGTATGCTTTCGGTACCACATCAGTACCGCTAAAAAATGTTAAAATTATTTTTTATTTTAAAAAATATTATAAACTTAAATTTGATAAAAATGAGAAGATAAATATCTTATAATGTAATAGTGTAATGGTTTTGATTATCTTTTAACTTTTAATCATTAGTGATGAAAAATTGATAAGTTAGTTATGCAAGATGTGAAATATCAAAATTATTGTACATAAAATGCATTGGAAATCAATCTCATCTAGTCCGACCATTTTCTAAAGATCAAAATGAACGAATCTAACGTTTATTTCAATATAAAAAAGGTTTTGATATATTTTGTTAATCTACTAGTATATATTAAAAACATCTGATGTACCATGCATGCATAGACATACCGTACGTCCGTACCCTACTTTTTTAAAAATCTCGCCATACCTGGTCGTACTTGTACGCATGCAACATGCATACACACCAGATCTAGTATGGTATATTTGTAACTACAAAGGAAACACACTTAACCAATAGAAATAACTTAATATATAAAGTGAAAGGGAGTGTACTTTTTTATATCTCATTATAGAGTATCATAATTTAACCGGTGGTGGAACTAGAACTGTTTTTTTCATGTTGAAATACTAAAACAAAAAAAAAAAAAAACAAATGGTAAAAGATTGATTTGTCTCAATATGGGTTCCTCCCCTGAATATAACAAACGAGAAACATAATTATTTAACTTAAAAGGATACTTGGGTGCGTCTCGCCTGCTCACCCGACCACGATTTAAAGCAGCTCAAGCACCCAGCAGGCCTCCAGCCTTGTATGATGCACCAAGTTATCTTACGAGTCATGAGCTTATTAATTGATGTGAGTCGATCGGGGCTGCCATTTGCTAATAGATACATGCTGGGTTCATGTGCTCTATTAATCACATGTTGGACTAGCCGTCCTGAACATATATTTTAGTATTTTACAGTACATTCTGACAAGTGATACCTGATCCCACACTACAAGAAAAATGACCTTTCGCAGCTCAACATTAGCAGCGCGAAACCAAAACAAGCTACAAATACAACTATTAACAGCATGCTCTATATTGTGTGCTGCGGTCCCTTATTAAGTCATTACTAATAGCAGCACATATATGTGGCAAGCTGCTACAAATGGTTTTAACAGCACGTATTTGTAAGCTGTGAAAGAGGGATTAATATACAGCATGTAAAGTGCGCTGTCTATTCTTCAACATATTAACAGCACGCGTAACAACGCTGCCGTTTGTTTTACCAAAACTTAAAATATAAACTAAAAACAAAATACTCCCATTTAATATTCCTAGGTCTAGATATTTCCCTCCACCCCCAAATTTTTGCCCTAATCTGAAATTCATTCTACCCCCAATTTCCAAACTTCATTCGCTCTCTCTCTCAATTTGTTCCCTCTCTCAAATGAGTAGTTACAATCTCTCTCTCTCCCACAACTGCGATCTTGGCAGATTTTCTTCTTCTCGCGATCATGTAAGTTGTTAACCCTTTTTTCATATTTATATACAATTTATGTATTTAGATGGTTTTTTGTGAGTTTGGTTGCCTTTTTTCACATCTTTAGCAATCTCAAATTAATTACCTTTATAGATCTATTTAACAACACTCAGCAACACATTGGGTTTTTTCTCTTACTCACAAGGTTTTTCTTATAATAAATGTTTTTTCCCAAGATTAAAATTTTGTTGTCTTATTTAGTTATCTGGGCAACTTTAAAATAAGCAATTTACAACATGGGCATTTTATTCTTTTTATGCTTTGATTAATTTTATATGCTCAAGTGTGACATTAGAGTTAGTATTATTTGCTTTATGCTTAAACTGTTTTTTTATTTTTATTTTATGATTTAATTTGCGTATAATTGCAGCTTATTCTTGTTTGCTTCTCTGTTTAGTTGCTTAACTATTTAAGAAAAAATGGTGTGTATACTAATTTAGACTATATGCTTATACAAATTGGGTATTTAGGAGTATTATTCAGGGGAAAATATTTTAGTATTTGTTTTGTGCAAATAAGTTTGGTGTTGATGTAATGTTAGCTTTTTCGGTACCGTTTTACACGAGTTCCAATCAGCTGGCTTATTTGCTCAAAGCTGCAAAACAATGCTAGAAAAGAAAGTGTATAACTTTGTTTAGTTACGTTGGTAAACGCGGCCTTTTTACTTAAAAAGCTAGAATGCATCTGTTTGTCAGTTTAATATTGAGCTCTTTATTATATTTACCCCCAAGATTATATTTTTCAGCTATTACTGTTGTTTGTAGGCTTATTTCTTGACCTGGGTAACTAGAAAATAAGCAAATTACAACATGGGCATAGATAATTTTTATGCTTAACTGTGTCATTAGAGTTAGTACTATTTGCTTTATGCTTAAACTATTTTTTTTATGATTTAATTTGCGTATAATTGCAGCTTATGCTTGTTTGCTTCTCTATTTAACTGCTTAACTATTTAAGAAAATGTAGCGTATACTAATTTAGGCTATATGTTTATACAAATTGGGTATTTAGGAGTATTATATATTCAGGGGGAAATATTTAAGTATTTGATGTTGATATAATGTTAACTTTTTCGGTACCGTTTTACGAGTTCAAATAAGCTGGCTTATTTGCTCAAAACTGCAACACAATGATAGAAAAGAAAGTGTGTATGACTTTGTTTAGTTAACATTGGTAAACTCAGCTTTTTTCCTTAAAAGCTAGAATCCATCTGTTTGTTTAATTATGGACTGTTTTCGGATTTTTTTGGAAGGTGAAATGACTAGAAAGAACTTTTTTCTTCTTCAAAAAAGGGACTAAAAAGAAGAATATTAAGAGTAATACATTTTATATATAAATTAATATTTTATATAATTGATATATTTTATATAATTTGTTTTCCTTCTCCTTTCTCTAAAAAGACAGTCAGCCTCTGTTACTGCGGAATTTGCCTCATAGTCAAAGGTTGTTCTTTATATATATATATATATATATATATATATATATATATATATATATATATATATATATATATATATATATATATTTTCTCTCAAGATTACATTTTAAAATTATTATTATTGTTTGTAGGCTTATTTATTTACCTGGGCAACTTTAAAATAAGTAATTTACAACATGGGCATTTGATTATTTTTATGTTTAGATTGTTTGTTTATGCTTAACTGTGTCATTAGAGTTAGTATTTGTTTGCTTATGCTTAAAACTAATTTTTTATGATTTAATTTGCGTACAGTTGCAGCTTATGCTTGTTTCCTTCTCTGCCGAACTGCGTAATTATTTAAGTAAATGGAATATGTACTAATTGGGTATTTAATTCTAGGGATCTTTTTTTAAGTATTTGCTGTTGGGTGTTGTAAAAGATTTGATATTTACTTTGTGCAAATAAGTTTGGTGTTGATGTAATGATAGCTTTTTCGGTACGGTTTTATAAGTTTAAATAAGCTGGCTTATTTTCATATAATTGTAGCTTATTTTTTTTTGGCTTCTCTGTCTATTTACTTAATTATTTAAGAAAGTGGAGTGTATAGTGTTTACTAAATTAGGCTATATGCTTACACACATTGGCTATTTATTATTTAGGGGAAATATTTAGGTAATTGCTGTTGTTTGCTGTAACATCTTTGGTATTCACTTTGTGGAAGATAAGTTGGTATCGATATCATGATAGTTTTTCGGTACCGTTTTACAAGTTTTTATAAGCTGGCTTTTTTCGCAAAGACAGGGATAGAAAGAAAGTACATGGCTTGTTTAGTTACATTCGTAAGCTCGACTTTTTAGCTTAAAAGCTAGAATACATCTTTTGTCAGTTTAACATTGAGCTTTTATGGTTTTTTAGACTGAAATCTTGAAGGTTTTTAAGCAGGGTGAACCCAGATTATCTCAAGCAGAAAAAAAGATTCCACATTTTTACTTACATCTTGCACTCAGACAGGCCCTATGAATATGTTTAAAAAAAAACTATGAATCCCGCACACCACCAAGAATAGTACTTTTTTTTAGGGATTTTTGCTTTGAGATATTTGGTATTTACTTTATACAAAATACTGCTTAAGTTACAGTTAAGTTACTCTTTTTTTCTTTTTTAAAATATTGAAATTGATTTGCTTAATACTGTACCCTCCCTGTGATAAACGTATGGCTCCGCCTAGATAAGTTATGAGGAACTTGTGCCACATGAAGGTCACACAATTAAGTGATATACTTATATGTCATGACCCTGATTTCGACGCCTAATTTCTTTCTTTATGACATCACGCCTAGCCCCTAGCCCCTAGCCTATCAGTAGATCGTTAAAAACCTAATCTTTTTACACTATTATAAAATGATGTCTCATGAACATAATTTAGACACCTTTTTATCGCGGGGTAATTCGATTGTTATACATATAATTTCTTAACTCTAGATTCCTTTTCCCATGTACCTTATGTAAGAATATTCATGAAAACTGCTCTTTTGTAGGTTGACATGCTGATGTAACTATCTTGTTCTGACTTGGGGCATTCTGTCTTGCTAATCTTCATGGACCTTGTAAGTCATCTCTCCCCCTCTCCCTTTATCGCCTCGTATTTGCATATTGAGTATGTTTACTTTTCGTAAATATCATCAGTATGTTTATGTTTCATACCCGAGTCCGAGTTTATACAACAATGACCAAGTTATTCCTTTGTTCATTATCTGCAGACATGTCTAAGCAAAGGTGGAGGCTTTTATTACTCCCCCTGCCACATACTTAATGTGTATGGCTTCAAGGTCCTTCTTGATTGCCCTCTGGACCTTTCGGCTCTTGCAGTCTTCTCTCCGATTCCCATCAATACTAATGCGATTTTCGAGGAAGATTCAGACAATGATGACAGGGGTGAGAAGAGAGGGAAAACGGAAAAGCCTCTTAATGTGAACAGCTTAATATATTCAGTGCCGTATTGTAACATTGAGTATTTTTTAGTATTTTATTTTGAATGAAACAATTGTTGATTTTTATTGTTTTGGTGATGTCAGCATATTTAGTATATATATATATATTGATATTAAAAATTGTATGATATGGTGGAAATATTATTTATTTTTATTTTTTAAAAAGGAGCTTCAACAACATGCAATGAGCGTTGTTAATAATCTTTCATTTGCAGCATACATTGTGAGCTGTTAAAACCATGTATTGGCAGCTTACAAAGTGTGCTGCTAATAGTTTTCTTTCGCAGCTTGCAAAGCGTGCTGCTAATAGTTTTCTTTCGCAGCGTGCAACGTGGGCTGCCGATGGTATCCATCTATGGCAGCACTTAACTTTTCAGCGCAACGTTTTGCGCTGCGAATAGCCTTTTTGCACGCTGCAAAAGGCTATTTTTGTTGTAGTGCCATATAGTTAGTAGTTATTCACAATTTATGGTTTCGAGCATCCATAATACTTGTGTTAATTTTAATAATATTAACTTTAACACATCATCATTTAATTGCATGTTAAATGACACATGTGTAACTTAAATTTAACATTCACATTAGTGTATTAACTTAACAAAATTATCTAATTTTAATTAAAATTAATTATTAATTGAAATCTCATTAATTAGTCATTTTGTAAATCCCACTAAAATAGGAACTAAAATAGTAATAGTTGAAATAGAGTAATATTTTGCCACATCATCAATTAACAACATTAAAAACATTGTTATCTTTAACAATTTTTTTAACATCTATACAGATAACACACGATTTAACATAACTAATGGAGACAAAAAATTGTATTTTTAGCTAACTATTTTAGGTAAAAATAGAGATAACAACACTATTGTACATGCTCTTAATTAGTTAACACCGTTCAGTTTTAGTTAGTAACTTTACTTAAATGTAAGGCTGAATTGCCTAATCAAATTAAAGTACTCTTCTAATACAAATCTTCTATCACATGTTATCTATCTCTCTACGTGCCTCATTACTTATTTTCATTACAATTTTAAATTTTTAAAACTTGTTTTCTAAATTTATAAGTTTTTATATTATATTGTATTCAAATTTTAAAACATTCGGACATAATATTGTTTTAGACAATTTTTCTAAGATTTAATGTTTAATTTACACTAATTTATACATTTATTCCAAAATAAATTGCATGTGGATTTTCTTTTAAAAATAATTATTGAAATGTATTGATACATGTCTTATAGTAATTGTACAATTTTTTTAAAGTTTTTACAATTTTTTTTTGGATAAAATAAGTAAAGGGACACAGAATGTGATAGAAAATAAGGGTAGAATATTTTGACTCTTTTCTATGACGTGTTTAATTAATGCACTTTACCTAAAATGAACGGAGAACGCCGCAGGGAAGCTAAGTACATACTATCGGGCTCACTACACCTATCATAATTTCGAAAAATATGATATTTTTTAAAAAAATTAACCATATAATTTCACTAAAATATGTTTAAAACGAATATTTGGCATCCTTTTTCGTTTATGTAAATTTCAATATGCCATAATGCATTTATGGCTTTGCCCTGAAACGGAAAGAAAAAAGAAGAAGAAAAACATATGCGCTGTGCTAATGCTATGTACGTAGTAGCTTTGTTTATCTCTCATGGTGTTTATTGCATGCGTTTTACACCACAACTTATAATAGATGGTCCCTCCCATTTCTAGAAAAAAGCCAAAGCTACAAATTTAATGAATGAATGTGACATTTATCTTGAAATGCAACCAGACAAGCTATTGGCAGCCTCATAAACTGATCAATTACTCAACAAACAATTTATAAATAAGGAGAAAATTTAAAAATAAAATAAAAAACTAAGTCACAAACAAGTGGATAACTTAACTCTTTTCCATCTCTGTATGCACATATGGAGTCATCAGAAGGAGTTGGGAAATGGATGGCTTTTGAGCAGGATCGGACTGATAACAAATTCAGGTCAATGTTTAACAATGGCGATAGAAGTTCAAAAAACAGTCTGTCGGACCGACATGTAGGTGAATCTAGCAACAGGAATTCGAATGAGAGCGAGAGCAGCGCATACCCAAGGGTGTCGCAAGAGCTTAAAGATGCTTTAGCCACTTTGCAACAGACGTTTGTTGTGTCGGATGCTACTAAGCCCGACTGCCCCATCATGTATGCCAGTAGCGGATTCTTTACTATGACCGGTTATTCATCCAAGGAAGTCATTGGACGGAATTGGTAAGCACGTAAAGTTGAATTGTGTGACTGTAGATTTAAACGGATACTTTAATTACAAAATTTAAATAAACAATCAATAAGACACATAGAATCAACTTTGTTAGTTCTTCTATAATGAAATGGAAGTCTCCTGCATATACTTTTTGAATTTTGAGTAATACGCAAAATATCAGATTTCTCCATTATAAAAAGTTGCTTGGGTAATCTTAAAACTACATTTTAAAGTGTGTTTTGGGATGAAATTTATTTATCTTCTTCTGTTCTTCTTATAGGTTGTTTAACGATTTCCATGAGTCCCATCGACTCTATGTTTTCATTTTGCGACAATTATGCTTTGAAATTAATTTACTCCATGACAATATTTGCACAGTCAAATTAGTTCTCTCAGAATGCCTTTGTTGTTGAGTTATAGTGGTACTACACCTTGGGGACCGAAGTTACTATTACTCAATTTGGGAAGTGTTTTGGAATGATTTGTTACATCATTTTCCAGTGTTGATAACGTCCTTATACTGTTAATTACCATAAGTAGCTATGACTTCATAATAAAGACTTACTCGGAAGAAATTTTGCCAGTTTTTGTGAAAATTTACCTCAAAACAGAGTCCTCACGTTAGTATATCGAAGACATCCAAATTGTACCTCTATTATATTATTCAGTCAATAACGTAACTTTTTGAGCCGCATGTTTTACACTCATATAGTTGTACTGTAACATTTAAGTCTCATTAAATGCTTAATTAGTTGGGCTACATCATCGCTTAAAAAATGATCAACACTAATTTATAATAACAATTGACCAATTTTACAAAACCATATGTATTGTGCAAGTATAACTATAAGAAAACAAAAATGTTATAATATATTGAATGCAATTACGAATATGTAGAAAAAAGCAAAAGTTCATGTACAAGAAGCAGGGTCGTTGGTTGGTCATTTCAAATTTTGGGTTTAAACTAGTATTTCCAATATCACATTCCATAGGTATTCCAAATCCTACTATTTTCCGTCATTTGCTATCGTACATCAATTCTAATAAGTCCCTTATTATGATAGACAAACATAGGACTTGTGGGCCAATGTGCATTACTAAGTCCAATCTCAACCTAATAATAGTTCAACCAAAAACACCGTGTAGTATCTATTAGAAATACTGTCGGACCTACAAATACCGTGTTTGGTACGAAAAGTAGAGGCGATACTATTAGTAACATGCGATTAGAAATGATGAAAAATGAGTGTATTTAGAGTAATATATGAGTATGGTATTGAGAAATTGAGATATTTGGAGTAAAGGGGGTCTAGTATATATATATTAAAATTATATAAATATGTATTTTACAATTTTATTTATTATAGATATAAATGTAAATTTGTAAAATAGTCCAACCCCAATAAAAAACAAACGAACACTTCATTGATATTTCATGTATGTACTATTAATACCATCTTTATTTGTTATTCCGCCATAGTCCGAACATATTGCTAGTCCCATTACTACTAATACCGCAATCAAACAAGGCCCAAGTCTTTGTCCATTAAAAAGAATTTTTTTAATGGAATTATATCAATTAAAAGGGGGAACCGAAGAGATTAGGTTTTTTGCTTTTTTTTGACTGGACTTTTCGTGATCATGTAGAATCAGGATGGGTTTATCCCGATATATATATTTTATTTTTTAAAAGGTCATTTTTTGATTAAAATACTTCATTGAAATAACACTACTAGTAAAATGCAAAAAAGAAATCTCGATACAGTAGAAATTGAGGTGGGAAATTAACATACAATGTATGAAAATAATTAAAAACATTAAATTTTGTCACTTGTTTTATCAGATTCTTTTATTATTTGGTTTTATAAACACATACGACAACTATATTGCTAAATGAGATAAATAATACATTATAATTGCAACTTTTATAGTCGGTAAATGTTGCTCATTTATCCTTTTTAACATTTTTTTCTAAATAATTAGTTTAAAAAAAAAAAAACTGTTCTTTCCAAAAAGAAAAAGTTAGTTATTTAATTTAAGTATATTTTGTTATTTTACTTTTCTATTTTATCTTTAAAACTACAAAGGTAAAGTATCAGACTTATTTAACAAACATGATCTCAATAGACTAGATATTCTTATAAAAAATAAAATATTGGTTACTATTATTTATTAATTTTATCTAATGAAATTACAATATTAATAAATTGCCAATTGGCGTAGTTTTTTTTCCCTAAAAGTTCTATATTATTCTTGTACAACTAAAGTTATCACAAATAACAATTAATACAACTAAGAGATCTTTAATTCATTTACCTTATAAAAAAATTATCTGCATAGTGGTATTTATAAAAGAACAAAAAAACTTTTTCCTGAAAAACGTGTCCAGTCGGGATTACCGTTGGGATTACCATCGGGATCAATGCCTATCTCGAAAATAATCGGGTCTTTTTCGGGACGGGACAACTTCGGATCCGGGAAAATTCCGATCAAGAGCGGGTCGAATTGGGATTTTCGGGGTTTTTTTAAGGAAAAAATCCTGAATAAATCTTTTTCTTAGGCAGGCATTCAGCTAAAAAAAATACTTATTTTATTTACATAGTTACCTTTTTGTTAATTGTATATTGACCCAAATATAGGCTTAGTCCAAACCTTGATCAAAATTCACTAATTTGTTCACATTGGCATGTGATTTGGGAGAGTTGTGGTGGACTGGATGCAATTAAGGTGCAGGGGTGAATGAGTAAATGAAAATTTCTCAATTATGATACAGAATTTAAATGAACTCTAGTATTATTTTATTCCAGACCAAGATAATTTTTTCAGTTACCCAAAATTATACTTGCCATGTAGAAAGAAATGCCAAAATATTGAACACTGCAAGAGTGCGCAGATTTACCCGAATGAAACTAGAAATCCGTATCATTCAAGATTTGGTATTAAAAATGTGAAATAGTCTATTCATATTTGTCATGCAATTTAGTTCAGTTTCTATGTCTCTTTGCTCTTGACAAAAAGTTATCCTAAAGTGTCGTATAATGTTGTATTTTTATTTCTTAAATGATACCAAACTGCTGTGACGAAAAAGACGAGTCTTTAGTAGTGTCGTTTCTAATATTTGAGATTTGACATGACAAATATATGTTTTTGCATTTAGCCGCTTCCTTCAAGGTGCCGAGACAGACCAAAAAGAAGTTGAAAAGATAAGAAGTGCCGTTAAAACAGGGAAAAGTTATTGCGGGAGGCTACTAAATTACAAGAAAGATGGTACTCCTTTTTGGAATCTTCTCACAGTCACCCCTATTAAAGATGACAATGGCAAGACCATCAAGTTTATTGGGTAAATACGGGATCTTAGCCTTTTTCTCCAGATAGCATTCAATCTTTTTGAAGTGTGTTGCTAGCAAATGTACAATCATTAGCATTACTATTTATCTGTCATGTTTAAATTGCAACCAGCATGTTTTCTATGTATGATCGATCATCTTTAATCGAACAATCAATGCCTTGTCTATAATAGTATGCAGGTCGAAGTCAGTAAATATACGGAAGGAGTGAATGAAAAGGCATTACGGCCTAATGGATTGTCGCAGTCATTGATCCGATACGATGGTAGGGTTTACAAAAATTCTTCTTCTTTTATTTCACAGTGCCTAATCTACTCATAATCAATTTTGACTTTAATAAGATTTTATAACCACCAGCTCGCCAGAAGGAAGAGGCATTAGGCTCAATTACTGAGGTTGTACAGACAGTAAAGCATCCTCGGTCCCAAATCCAGTCTATTAAACAAATTGAAGAAGAGTTAAGTCTTGACTATGTCTTGCCTAAACCTGCTGGAACTAAGAATATGAGTACTCCCGGCAGACAAACTCCTATGTCAGAAGGTCGAAGTTCCATTCAGGAATCTGGGAAAAAACTACGGACTTCTTTAATGTCGTAAGTTTTGATTTTTCCGTTTTGATTTGGTAATTTCTTTGTGTTTGTTGGAAATCTTTTATGGACAGCACATTTTTTCAAAATAATTATCATATCTGTGTTGGTTCCATTACATGGATGAGCACTTAGGGTATCACTGTATCAGAAAAACTGGTGTCCAGGAAAAAGTTTCAGTAGTCTTATTGCTATTGACTCATTGTTCTTGAAACCAGTGAAAAGAATGACTGAAATTAAAAGTTTGAATAAATGTTTATCAAACCTAATTAACTTTCGAGGATCCTGAGATACTTAGATCTACACATAGACTAACTGCTCACTCCTAAAACAGAATAAATGTGGCAGGTTGAAAATGTCAGTTCTTTGGAAAATCTTTCTTCAAGTCTGAGTTAAAGCGGCCACTTTCGATCTAATATAGTTTCCAAATAAGATGGTTGTCTTGACTTTGCCATAGCCTATTACTTATCCATGAAAAAGTCTACATTTGATCATTTAACTACTCGCGATCAGTTTTTGTGATACACGTCTGTAAATGCATATCCTATATATCAATTATCACAGATTTCGAGGAAAATCAATGAGCAATGCTGGTATAAATGAAAATGAACCAATTATCGAACCAGAGCTTCTTATGACTACAGAAGTGGAACGAATTGACAGTTGGGAACGGGCCGAACGTGACAGAGACATGCGACAAGGCATTGACCTGGCAACAACATTGGAGCGTATTGAGAAGAATTTCGTGATATCTGATCCTAGACTTCCTGATACCCCTATTGTAAGATGATGAACATTACTTCTTCGTTTGTAATACCGAATATACTGTATACAGTGCTTGCGGAAGTGATATATATAATTATTTTTATATGTAGATCTATGCCTCTGATAGCTTTCTGGAGTTGACAGAATATACACGGGAAGAAATCATTGGGAGAAACTGTCGGTATGTAGTCTTCTTAAATCTCCAGGAAACTAGTTTGTGGTATGAGGTTTGCCTAAGTTTCTCACAATTCTAAGTTCGAGTAAACCAGGTGTTTTTCAACTTTCGTGATTTGAGTCACTGATGTTAATTAGGTTCCTTATTTCGTTATTGTGGGCTAAATTGTATGCTTTTCTCATTTTCTTCAGTTTTAGTAAAAATCTTGACCTGTGTCCGTTTTTATCATTTAAAGTTCTGTTAGAAATGGAAGCGATATTAATATATTATACTTGATAATGTGACACGAGTTCATGTGTGGTATCATTTTCCTTTCGAAGTGAACTAAATAAGTGCAAATATTTTTATGTTTTAGATCACAGTGACTTAATAATTGAGAATGTTTCCATTTTTTGTTACATTATAGTCGTCCATAAATTTATTTAAATTTAGTACTGGGAATAGCAACTGACTAGGCTTTTCCAGTTCTGTATTATTATCACTGCTATCAAAGCTTCTCAATTGTGCTTCTTTCTTTTATAGTTCAAATTTCTACTCAAAATTAGTTTAGTATGCAAATTGTATTAGTTATCCTTAATTATGCAGATTTCTTCAAGGGCCTGAAACAGATCAAGCAACTGTGTCAAAGATAAGAGAAGCTATAAAAGAACAAAGAGAAATCACCGTTCAGTTGATAAACTATACTAAAAGTGGTGCGTAACTGTTTTAGGAGTTTTCAAACTTTTCTGTACGACAAATACAACAATACTTTGGGAATACGATCTTTATGTATTTCTGGGGTTTGTCTAAAATTTTACAGGGAAGAAATTTTGGAATTTGTTTCACTTGCAGCCAATGCGTGACCACAAGGTGGCTATTGATTGTGTTAAAATTTCTGGTCCAGTTTTACTTTGTAGATCCGAGTTGACCCTTTCACTTTATTTGAACTTTCTAGGGTGAACTTCAGTACTTTATTGGTGTTCAACTGGATGGAAGTGATCATTTAGAACCTTTAAGAAACCGCCTTTCTGAGACGACTGAGCTACAAAGTGCTAAAGTGGTATTGTTTATGTGGTCAAACTGATATTTGGCTATGTGTGTATGTGTTGATTGGTGTGTCGTTTTTATGGTAACTAAGATATCGGTTTATGTTCCTAATGACTTTCCATTGGTACATTTTTTGTAATTAGTCTTATGATTAAAAAACTACCAACTTTTGGTACGACCAACTCTTAGTAATAAGCATAAATCGACACAGAATATTTGTACCTTCAGCGTTTAGTGCTCAGTGGAGTAAAGTATTTATGGTTATTACCTGAACAATGTAAAGGAATGAAACATTATTGACAATGGTATCTTTAACTTTCCACTAAAGCTCTGGTAAGTGTATGAACAGCTCCATTTATTTCCTCCAAATGTGATTGAATCCATTTTTTAATCTGAGGCTTCATCTATTCTAATCTTATATTCTATAAGTAGGTTTAACCATCGATTAGATTCTTCTAATGTCCCTCATGCATCTTACTGGATAAAAGTATTATATATACACATTTTTGAACTTAGGTTACTTACCTCTTGCCAAAATGTATGATTTAAGTATTTGCAACCTGCTGTGCTAAATGTAGTAAGCTCTGCATTGTATTTTAGTTTCTTTCAGCGGCCACTTGTACAATCTATTTTCTGAAAGAAAACTACAATACTACTCTTTCATCATTCTGAGTCAAAAGAGATTTTAGTATAGTATTTTATGCTTATAAGATTTTAATCTTTTGCAGGTCAAAGCTACTGCGGATAATGTTAATGAAGCTGTTCGAGAACTACCGGATGCCAACTCGGTAAGGTATTTTACATGCTATGCATAGAAGATTGATTTCTTGTATGCCTTTGACAATACTTCTCGATATTTTTACTAGTTAACTGTCATTAAATTTCAGGACTTGCATATTATTCTGCTAAAAACCTCAAAAATTAAAACTCCACCATACTTAAAACTGTAATTCATGGAGTTTTCTTATTCACATAATGGCAGCTCCTGTTCATTGACATAGTCTCGTAGTCATGTTCTTTTGTCTTTCACAGATAATCTGCTGCGAACAAAGAGTCCAGCAAAAGATAACACTGTTTTATACTCATTAGCAATAAATTATAGCGACCAATGCATGATGAATAGTCACTACTTTGGGTGCACAGTGCACTAAATACATGGTTGTATATGCACATATTTATTGCATAGGTCTTATTTTTCTTATCCTGAGACTAAATCGCCTTTTAGTCAGTTGTCTCTTATATATGAGAAAATAATTTTTACCTTGTATTTTCTATGCATTGATGTTTTTGTTTTTGTTTGAACTCGAGGGGTGACCTCTAATTTATTTCCATAAGTTTTGTATTTTATCTTTCATCATCGTAACTGTCATTATTTTCGGACTTGTCAATAAGACACAAGTGGTGCTATGACAGATATAGTATGAGTTTCGTATATGACTATATGGCAATAATAAAGATTTACAGTTTGCCTTCTAGTGTCCTTATATACAAGTTTTCAACACCATAACATATAGTTGGCATTCATATTGTGTTTAATAGATGATTTAAGATGCTTAGTCATCCCATAATAGATTTTCACAATTTCACACCAATTTTTTTTTTATCTTGATGGCATTAGTTTGGAATGGGACTGTTATGTGGTTAACACATCTTAAACTTTCAGAGACCTGAAGATTTATGGGCTATCCATTCTCAACCAGTCCGCCCAAGGCCTCACAAAAAAGGGAGTGCATCATGGAAAGCCATACAGAAAGTAAGATAATAAAATGATAACCACCGTATAAATGTGTTATATCCTTCTTTAGATTGCTTTACTATAAGCATATCATATATTTGTTTAAATTCATGTTGGAATTGGTTTCTTTCTTGAAATAGTCAAGTTAAATCTTCTCATCTTTTGTTCTTTACTTTTAGTTTCTTTACATGTTGAACATAAGAGTTCGACTATGATTTTACTCAGTAATCATATGAATTGCTAGAGGGGAGTAAGAGATGATATTACACAAAGTAGATTACAGTATAAATTGAAGAGAAAATAAAGGAAATTAACAAAGAGAGATAGAATTCATCATTTTTCCTAGTCTGTAAAAAATACCTAAGCTGGATTATGTATACAGAGAGCAACGGCAACCATGTCATAAATTATACTCCCTCCATCCCAAAATATTGGTACTCTATCTATTTACGTGAAACTTTAACTGTCAAATATCTCGTGCTTAAATTGTTGAAATATAAATTTTTAAAATTTATTCATGTAGTTTAATATTTGAACTATGTGATTAACTTTTAAAAAATTCGATTTCGACAACTTAGATATGATTTATTTGTCGGTCAAAATTACACATAGATACATAGAGTCCCAATATTTTGGGACGGAGAGAGTATAATTTTTGAAAGACCCTTGTTTTCTCAGTTTGCACTAAATTTCTTTAGTTCACTGTCGCTGTCAATCCCCTCATGCTCTTTCTTCCTTTTTTCTGTCGAATTGGGTTCATTACAAAATCGCATTTATGAATCCACATTTTCCAAAAGGAAAAATGATAATAAATATTTAGTTGCAAACAATACCTATTGAATGGATAAAATATCTCTGGGTCTGTTGAATTGTGGAGCCAAATGTGTTTTGGTCATGTTCACTAATTATCCCATATTGCTAAGAATTGTAATAAGACCCACTATGTGTTCTATATATGTCCCACCTATCTTGTATTTTAATTATTACATATTAGAGAGAGAATATTATAGCGAGAGAGTTCTACCTGTGAGAGAACCATAGCTTTGTGATCAAGGTAGATTACGTTTGTAATCCTCCTTATAATATATATAAGTGCCACGTGTAGCGGCCCGGAGACGTAGTCATTGTTGGGTGAACTCTGTTATCAAAGTGTGTGTGTGGTTTACATTATTGTCTTTCTTTAAGTACGCCTGATTTCCTAACAAGTGATATCAGACCTCGGGGTTTGTAGAACAGAGGTCGAAGATTGGGAGGAAGATCAATGGCGAAAGAAAACAGAAGCGCACATGGGATCGAGAAGTTCGACGGAAAAGACTTCGCATTCTGGAGAATGCAAATAAAGAATTATCTGTACGGGAGGAAGACGCATCAGTCATTTCTTCTCGAGGAGAGGCCGACCACGACCACCGAGGAGGCGTAGAAACTCTTAGACCGACAAGTGTTGAGAGTGATCCGACTCACACTACCTAGGAACGTGGCGCACAACGTCGCAAGAGAGACAACGACGGAGATGATGAAGGTCCTCACCGACATGTACGAAAAACCATCCGCAAACAACAAGGTACTTCTCATGCGTAAGTTGTTCACCCTACGCATGCCTAAGAACACACCTGTCGCAAATCACGTGAATAAGTTCATCGACACCGTAAATCAGTTGGATGCGGTTGAGATAACTTTTGAAGACGAAGTGAGAACCCTAATACTGCTAGCCTCTCTACCGAACAATTGGGAGTTCATGCGAGCTGTTGTCAGCAACTCAATTAGAAAGGAGAAACTGACTTACAATGGCATCCGAGATCAAATACTCGTTGAGGAACTCAGGAGACAAGATATGGGTGAATGCTCAAATGATGGAGCAGCCTTGAACGTAGGTTCAAGATACCGGGGTAAGGACATATTGGACGAAAGAGGTCGTTCAAAATCAAGAGGTAGAAGGGGGCAAAGCCGAGGTGGCAAAAATAGCGATTGAAGCAAGAAAAATCTCCGATGCTATAACTGCCAGGGTATGGGGCACTTCGCCCATGAGTGCAAGCAGCCGAAGAAGGAAACCGGCAGATGTCATGTGGCAAATGTTGTGAGCAACGAGGATTCGGGTGACTATTTAGTGCTTGCCGCACAGAGAAATATAGATTCGTGGATTCTAGACTCTGGGGCATCATTTCACACGACTGCTCAGAAAGATTTATTCAAAAATTACATTGCGGGTAACTTCAGTAAAGTGTATCTAGCTGAGGGAGAAGCGTTGGATGTTGTTGGAATGACCGATGTGAAGATTCGCATTCCAAATGGGTCGGTATGGCAGCTGACGAAAGTGTGGCATGTTCCGAGGTTGACCAAAATCTGATCTCAGTAGGACAACTCGATGCAGAGTGACACTCCATTTCGTTTAGCAGTGGAGCTTGGAAAGTTTCACAATGAGCTATGGTGATAGCAAGAGGGAGCAAGGTCAGTGCATTGTACATGTCGATCGATGATGAATGTACAAGTGTGGCAGCTGTGTCGCAAAATTGCTCTGAGCTGTGGCATCGACGTTTAGGTCATATAAGTGAGAAGGGGATGAAAGTGTTAGCAAAGAACAGTAGCTTCCAGGCTTGAAGTCTGTCAACCTCGACATGTGTGAAGGTTGCATCTTCGGGAAGCAAACGAGGGTGAGCTTACAAAAAGGTGGAAAAGCACCTAGGGAGGGGGAGGAAAAGCTCGAACTTGTCCACTCCGATGTATGGGGGCCATCCCTGGTAACCTCACTGGGAGGATCTCAGTACTATGTGACCTTCATCGACGATTCGACGAGGAAAACATGGATCTACTTATTGAAACACAAGTCTAAAGTGTTTAAGAAATGTTTGAGGTCCGATAACGGCAGAGAGTACATTGATGTGAAGTTCATAGAGTTCTACGCACAAAGAGGCATTCGGATGGAGAAGACCATCCGAAGAATGCTGCAGCAAAATGGCGTGGCCGAGCGAATGAACCGAACAATCAATGAGCATGCTAGGAATATGAAGCTGCAAAGTGGTATGCCCAAAGACTTATGGGCACATACACTAAGCACGGCGGTTTATCTCATTAACCGCGGACCCTCAGTGCCATTGGAAAAGAGAATTCCCGAGGAAGTCTGGATAGGAAAGCCTATCTCTTATGAACACCTGCGAGTGTTCGGTTGTCTATCATATATCCATGTCGATATAAATGATCGTACCAAGCTTGACTCGAAGTCCAAAGTTTGTTACTTTGTGGGGTGCGATGGAGCTGAGTTTGGATATCGCTTCTGGGATGGTCAAATAAAGAAGATCATTCACAGTAAGGATGACATCTTCAACGAAAGCATTTTGTACAAAGATCGACAAAATGTGGTGGTGGAAGAACACGCGCTCCCGTCGGAGGAAAGTGGTATAGTCGACATGAATGTGTTTCCAAGAATGGAGTTGGAAGATAATGCTGAAGATGAGCCAGTGGTGCTTGACAACCTACTAGCACATGCTGAAGAGGACGAGGAGTTACCCCAAACTCCTCAACCTGAATTGGGCCGAGGTCATCGCGAAAAGAGACCTACTGTCCGATACTCTCCTTCCATGCATTTCATACTACTCAATGATGCAGGTGAGCCCGAGAGTAGAGAGGAAGCTCTGGAGCTGAAAGACCCGAGCAAGTGAAAGCTCGCCATGAAGGATGAGATGAAGTCACTAAAGGAGAATTTGACTTGACAGTTAGCCGAACTGCCCAAGGGAAAAAGGGCACTGAATAACAAATGGGTGTTCCGACTAAAGGAGGAACAAGATGGCTCGAAACAGGTACAAGTC
The DNA here is from genome assembly GCA_963682055.1 of Primula veris. Taxonomy (NCBI): domain Eukaryota; kingdom Viridiplantae; phylum Streptophyta; class Magnoliopsida; order Ericales; family Primulaceae; genus Primula; species Primula veris. The sequence continues at coordinate 16,752,202 of OY821745.1, read as the reverse complement.
ACCACGGTAAAGTTGACAACTGTTCGGCTATTGTTGAGCATTGTTGTAAATGAGAATCTCATCTTGAGCAGTTAGATGTGAAAACTGCTTTTCTCCATGTCTTGAAGAAGAAATTTACATGCTACAACGTGAAGGTTTTTCCGAAAAGGGAAAAGAGAGACTGGTCTACAAACTAAATAAGAGCTTGTACGGGCTAAAACAAGCACCACGGCAGTGGTATAAAAAGTTTGACAGTTTCATGGTGGGTACCGGGTTCGAAATAAGTGATAGTAATCACTGCTGTTTCGTGAAGAGATTCGAGAACTCTTTGTGCGTTATTCTACTTTTGTACGTAGATGACATGTTGCTCGCCGGGTCGAGCCTTGTAGAAATTAACAAGGTGAAGCAACAGTTTACGAAACAATTTGAGATGAAGGATTTGGGTGACGCAAATCAGATCCTCAGTATGAGGATTTCACAAGGAAGGGATGGGTCTTTGTTTCTGTCGCAAGCCAAGTATGTGAATAAAGTGTTGGCTCAGTTTAGCATGAGTGATGTCAAGGCTGTAGGCACACCCCTAGCCACACACTTTAACTTGTCGAATGAACAATCACCCTCGGACGAGGATGGAAAGGATCGTATGTCGAATATACCCTATGCTTCAGCAATTGGTAGCCTGATGTACGCTATGGTGTGTACAAGACCGGACATTGCCCACATAGTGGGAGTTATCAGTCGTTACATGACTAACCCGGTCAAGCACCATTGGGAAGCCGTGAAGTGGATATTTAGATATCTCTCGGGTACTGTGAGTTCGGCATTATGTTTCCGAAAGTCCTCGGTAGGCCGGCACGGCTATGTTGATGCTGACATGGCTGATGATCTGGATAGCCGAAAGAACACAACGGGATGTGTTTGTACCTACGGTGGTACTGCTGTGAGTTGGACATCTAAGCTGCAAAAGATCGTTGCACTGTCAACCACAGAGGTTGAGTACGTCGCGATGACGGAAGCAAGCAAAGAGATGATTTGGTTGCAGGGTTTCTTAGAGGAGCTCGGTCAAAAAACTAACAAGGGAGTTCTGCACTGTGATAGTCAAAGTGCAGTTCAGCTAGCTAAGAATCCTGTATTCCATTCACGTACCAAACACATACAGATCCGTTACCATTTTATCCAGGCTGTTCTAGAAGATGGAATCTTTGCGCTAGAAAATATTGAGGACGCTAAGAACCCCGCCGACATGCTAACGAAGGCTGTTACAATCGAAAAACTGAGGCTATGTGCGACCTCAGTAGGACTCCGAGCTTGAGACTCAGGATCGCCGCTACACTGGAAGTATGGGTAAATCGCCGACGACGGAAGAGTACTAATTACTATAAAAGGATACCAATGGGAGCATTTTGCTCGGTGGAGCACAGTGAGTTCGGTGGTCGGGGATTATCAGAGTTCTTTTGAAGCACTCGACATTTGACTACAAGTGGAAGCTTGTTGAGTTGTGGAGACAAATGTGTTTTGGTCATGTTCACTAATTATCCCACATCTCTAAGAATTGTAATAAGACCCAATATGGGTCCTATATATGTCCCACCTATCTTGTATTTTAATTATCACATATTAGAGAGAGAATTAATTAGTGAGAGAGTTCTAGTTGTGAGAGAACCATATCTTTGTGATCAAGGTAGATTACGTTTGTAATCCTCCTTATAATATATATAAGTGTCACGTGTAGCGGTCCGGAGACATAGCCATTGTTGGGTGAACTCCGTTATCAAAGTGTGTGTGCGGTTTACATTATTGTCTTTCTTTAAGTACGCCTGCTTTCCTAACATGGTCATTCTTTTAGTACTGCTAAATTGGACATGTGGAACAGTGAAACTCTTAGGTTTTGTGATAAAAGTTTAGATCATCCTTTGATTGACTTGGACCGAAGAACTTGGGTGGCTGCAACTTTAAAACAAATAAGTCCTTAACGACTTTGCTTAAAAACTGCAATCAACCAAGTTGAAATTCCTATCCGTGTTTTAGTTGCTTTTACACAGTTAGGTTGTAATTACAGTTGGAACCACAGTTGCAACCAAATGAATAGATGGACTGAACAGAATATTAAATGTATTTGTAACTAAAATCACACGCACATTTAACAACGGAGTTTATCCAATCCTGTGCTACGTCTCTGGGACACTCATCCATATTAGAGATATTATAAAAACCTACAATACAATAATCAAGACTTACGAACAAATTTCAGACTCGCTCTAGATTTTTCTGCTTATGTTAGTACTGCTCCTATTATATAACTATCACTCAAAATATCAATGGCATCCTACCATTATTTTTCGTTGAAAAGGTTTCTTACGTGTATTCTCTCTAGGTTGAGTTCTTTATAATTTAGAACACAAATTTTACAAGCATAGATACTAACTATTTATAATGACAGAAATACAATCTTCTAAAATTTTCATAAATCTTCAATCATTAGTCTTCTAGATCTTATTGATTGATTTAAGTTTTTGATTGGTCTCAATATTCCCATAAATCACACGAGATAATATGACTCTTGATTGATCTCAATCTGTATTAGTTAGTACGAAATAGTAGCTTACTTGACAATAAGAGATATTGTTTTCTCCAAAAAGATCTACACATGATAATATCTTTTTGACAAACAAATCATATTCATAATAAAATATCTCCATATATAATTTCAATCTATATGAAATATATAAAAGATTTTTGAATCAACAAGATTGAAATGGTGATAAAGACTTGCATAGAAATAGAGGATGTAGTTAACACAATATATGAAACAAGATAATATGTTTAAGATACTAAATCTTATGAAACTAAACTCCCTAGAATATTTAATTATTTATCACTTATATATTCTCAACACATATAAATCAAATCTCTGTAAACATATGAGAATATATCCTGCATACTTTAATTTAAATAATTGACTTAAAGATCAAGTAATGCAGTAATACAGAATAGGATAGAGTCATGCATATTAGCAGGTTAGAACTATGGTTGCAACTGAGCCTGTGAACATAACTGTCTTAATTCTTAACATATAACTTAGATTACTTTGTTTACACCAATTGACAACAAAGAGTTAATAGGCCAAAAATATGGTCCTAACAATCTCCCATTTGTCATTGGATTTGACAAATAATCTAAGTTTATAAAAGCAGATTTACCTGCAAATCATACTAGCACATAAACTTCTAATAATATCAGTTTAAACCAAGTACTCCCCTACAAGTTAGAATTGCAGATAATAAAGAAACTCAAATAATCATTCATTCACCAATGTTGCCAAACACAAAACTTATTCAAACATAACTTAAATAACTGCCATTACAGAATAAGTTACAAACCAAAGACCAAGCCAAAAACTGGCACAATCACAGAAGAGTTTCCAAAACAACTAAATCCAAACAAAATAGTTTTAAACTTGAAACACATAAACTCTCATATCTCTCCTATTTTCCATATCCATGACAAACCTAGTTGATGCTATCAGAATTAGAAGCAGAAGGAGAATTGAAGCTGCCAGAATGAGGGATCTTGGAGGACACATGCACATCTCTTATCACATCATCATAATCTTGAGAGGAGAAAACATTGTTATCATCATCACTGTCACTGTCCTTTAACCCTTCAAGCAATTTCTAGATCTCATAGTCTTGATGACCCAATTCACCTCTTTTCTCATCATTGTACTTAAACTGCTCAAGCAAATACCATTTTACCCCCTTTTGTCTTGGCACTCTCCCCGCAGTTTCCTTTTCTTTCCCATTGTTGCCAGTAATATCATTAAGATGACATTCATTTAGAAGTTTAGCAGAGATATAGAGAGCAGAAACACACTTGATAGGTTTCTCAAAAGGGTTCAGAAGAAAATTTTGAGAAGATGAGGGTACAAAAGCAAATTGAAAGTGTAGAATTGCATAAATTAAGCAAGGAAAATGTAGCAGCACAAAGATAGTCTTGACATCAGAAAATTCTCTCACAAACTTAAACACATGCTCACCAAAGTTGATAGAAATCTTAGCCACAATTTTATAGAGAAACACAGCCATATCTTTGGTTAGCTTAGAGGCTTGTTTGGTTGGTGTCCAATTAAACTTAGAAATTTTGTGCAAAATAGCAGCACTAAGAGTAAGAGCAGAAGATTTAAAGGAACTACCATCAAATTGATTTTCTTTTTCTGTAATGGCAAGAGCTACAGCATGAATATCACAACCATAAAAATTATCCTCATAAACACTAGGGGAACCTAGAAACTTATTGATTAACTCATGATTAAAATCAAGAGTTTGATCCCTCACAAACACTCTCCCATAAGCAACATCACCTTTATCAAACACACCATCATTTAAATTGGCATAAAATTCCCTAACCAATTCAGGAAATAAGATTCAGGGTAACTTATGATTTTATCAAGACCAACATTTTTAAATAATTTCACAACATGATCCTGAATATTTCTATAGCTAGCTAGATTTAGTTGTCTCTCAGAATGAATCTCCCAATCACTAAGATCAGAAAACCTGTCAGACATGAGTTTATTCCAGAACCTTGGATCAACATTACTATGCAGAGTATCATAAGATAATTTAGATAAAATAGGATTGGTCTGTGTATTTCTACCAGAACGAGACTTATACCTACGTTGTCTAGGTTGAGCAGAACATAGTTCACTTACCTTAGCCTTAGAAGCTATATGAAGTTTGGATTGCTTTAGATATTCACCAAAAGTGATGTCATCTTCATAACTAAGACCAGGTTGATTGGCTGACGAAGAAGACATGGTTGGATGTACAGTTGCAATTGCAGTTCGAACAAAGAAGAATTGAGATTTCTGGATTTAGGTTTTATACTAATTAGGAATAGATATATATAGACAGAGAGTATTCTGAATTTGGTTGTTTTAGTTTAATAAAAACAGTTATATAAATAACATTGAAGTCCAAATTTTACTAAACATAGAAAGATATATCCAAATCTCTTTTTGAAACAAATTTTACCCAAAAATAGATATATATCTTTTAAAAGATACTCATTTTACGCAAAAACAAACATAAAAGATATGACCAAAGATTTTCAATTTTAATCGATTAAGAAATAAATCAAGATCAACATTCCTATTTAAAACACACTCATTCAATTTTTCAGATTTTTTTAAATAATTGAAGAAATATAGGAATTTTGGCTTGTTTCGAAAGAAAGATAGCACTAATCGTATATTATAGAATTTTGAACACAAGATACTAAAAATTTACTTAAGAATATATATTTATCACGATATCGCACAAAATAAAAATTATCCATTAAGAGTTAGATTGAGCAAGTCCATCTTTCCCCTACACAAAAACTGACTAAGACCTCAGCAGGAAAATAGTATAAGTGATGCCAAAATTTTCAAGAATTTGTCTTGACTTTTTACCATTTTAGTTCACTTAGAACATCAACTTATGTTGAATTTGTTCATTATCAATATGGTTTCCCTTTAGGAATAGTCTCTGACTTGTCTCTATTTCAGACTGAGGTTGCAATCGTGATTGCAACTAAGGTTACAACTGAATATAAATAAAATGCACTTTGTGCTTCAACTGTATTACAAGAGAGGTTTTATGGCAAGTTATCCCACATTTGTTTTTGAGGCATCAATTAACGGATTTTTCAAGACAAAAACTTCATAGATCAATAAGACATAACTTAGACAAAAAATTTATCAATGTTACTCACAAATAAACACACATAGCATGAATATTCAATTAGATCTATAGTGACATATCCCAATATCACTTCTTAAAGTTTCAAACTTGTTTGCATCAAGGGGCTTTGTAAAAATATATGCTAATTTTCTTTCAGTTGAAGCATGTTCTAAAATTAAACTCTTTTCTTCAACTAACTCTCTAATAAAATGGTGTCATAGATCAATATGTTTAGTTCTGGAATGTTGTACTCGGTTCTTTGCTAAGTCTATAGCACTTTTTTTATCACAAAATAAAGTTAAAACTTCTTGTTTAATGTTATAATCAGATAACATTTGTTTCATCCATATAAGTTGGTTACACCCACTACTAGCTGCAGTGTATTTCGCATCAGCAGTTGATAAAAAATGCAGTTTTGATTTTTACTAAACCAAGAAACAAGATTATTTCTAAAAAAAACAACCACCAGAAGTACTTTTTCTATCAAATATTACCAGCCCAGTCTGCAGCCCAATAATCAACCAGAAAATGATTTGTATCTTTAAAATATCATAGACATAAATTGACAGTACCTTTCACATATCCTATAATTCTTTTGACAACATTAAGATGAAATTTTAGAGCATTTGCTTGATATTTAGCACACACTCCTACACTCAAACAAAGATGTGTTCTACTAGCAGTTAAGTATAAAAGACTTCCAATCATAGATCTGTATAAGCTACGACATATACTCTTACTTTTATCATTTTTAGATAAATTTAGGGTAGTATTCATAGGAGTTCTTTTCTCTTTAGCATCATTCAAGCCAAATTTCTTGACAATATTATCAGCATACTTTCTTTGGCACAGAAAAATATATTTTTCATTTTGTTTCACTTGCAACCCTAAAAAGTAAGTTAGCTCACCACCCCCACTCATCTCAAATTCATTTTTCATATCACAAATAAATTCAACAATTTTATTATCAGAAGTAGAGCCAAACACAATATCATCAACATATATTTGAGCAACAATAATATCTTTAGATGTTTTCTTAATAAATAGATTTTTGTCAACTCCTCCCCTGCTAAAACGTTTTTCAATTAAGAACTTAGTTAACCTTTCATACCCTGCTCTAGGAGTTTTGCTTCAAACCATACAAGGCTTTTTCCAAATATAAACATGCTCATGAAATTTTGGATCTTCAAATCCTTTAGGTTGACTAACATAGACTTTTTCTTGAATATTACCATTAAGGAAAGCACTCTTAATATCAAGTTGAAACAATTTGAAGTCATACGAGCAAGCAAGAGAAAGTAGCATTCTAATAGATTCTATTCTTGCTACAGGGAAAATGTTTCATCAAAATTTATTCATTCAATTTGAGTATAACGTTGTGCAACAAGTCTATCTTTATTTCTAACAATTACTCACTCTTTATTGCTTTTATTTCTAAAAATCCATTTAGTGCCTATAAAATTTTTATTCTTAGGTCTGGGTACTAAAGTCCAAACATCATTCTTCTCAAACTAAGACAGTTCTTCCAGCATAGGTAAAATCCACTCATTATCTTTCAATGTCTCTTTTATATTCTTAGCTTCTAGCTAAGAAATATAGCAAGCAAAATTAACAACATCGCTTCTTTTACCTCTTGTTTTCATACCTACATTGACTTCTCCTATGACATTGTCAATGGAGTGATTCTTCTAAGTTCTTACATAACGAGGCTTTCTTGGAGTTTCGATAGAACTGTTGTCCTCTTCATCAGTTTCTGTTGCACTCTATGTTTGAACCTCACTTGCAACCACTTCCATGTTGTTTATCTGTTGACTTACCCCTTTTTCTTGACTTTTGATGCTTAGATCGTCTCCATCACCTGCAATCTCAAGAAAATCATCGAATACCACATTATATGATTCCATATCACAGTTTGTTCTCATATTTTAGGCTCTAAAAGCTCTACTATTTTGAGCATAACCAAGAAAGGTTCCTTTATCACTCTTAGAATCAAATTTACCAACATGTTCTCTATCTTTAAGAATATACCAAGCACATCCAAACACTTGAAAATACTTGACATTAGGTTTTTTACATTTTCAAATTTCTTAAGTACTCATATTTGTTCCTTTGATAAGATAGACCCTATTCACAAGATAGCATGCAATATTCACAGATTCCGCCCAAAATCTCTTCGCAAGTACTTTAGAATTTAGCATAACTCTAACCATTTCCTGAATAGTCCTATTTTTTCTTTCCACCACACCATTATGTTGTGGGGTTTCAGGTGCAGAAAACTCATGACTTATTCCTAAGGTGTTACAAAAATTACTAAATTTGCTATTTTCAAATTCATTTCCATGATCACTTCTGATCCTCACAATTTTATCAATTGTTGATTCTTTTTCAAGTTGCAGTTTTAAACACAATGCTTTAAACAATTCAAAGATTTCAGATTTATCTTTTAAGAACACAACCCAAGCATATCTAGAAAAATCATCCAAAACAACAAGAATATACTTCTTATCTCCAATGCTTTTAGTTTGCATAGGACCCATAAGGGCAATATGTAGAAGTTCTCAGACTTTCTTAGTGTAAATTTGACTAATGCTTTTGTGAACACTTTTAGTCTGTTTACCTACTGTACAATCACCACACACACCTTGAGTTTTAATACTAATATTAGGAATACCTCTGATTAGTTCCTTTTTAACAAGTATACATAAAGTCTTATGATTAACATGACCAAGTCTTTTATGCCAAATTTTAGAATTGTTAGTAACAGCTTGATTGCACCTGTTCTTAGGTAATTCACCATCTGATTTCTCAAAAACATAGCAGCTGTCTTCTGATCTAACTCCAGTCATGATCAGATTATCATTCAAATCAGTAATGAGACACTTATCTTTATTGAACTGAACAAACATTTTGTTATCACGTAATTGACTAATATTAAGCAGATTAGCCTTTAAACCGTCAACAAGGAATGCATCATTAATTTCAGGCATTCTAAGTTTGTTCAAAGTTCCTTTACCAATTACTTTACTTGTGTCTCCACCTCCAAACACAGTGTTTCCTGTTATGTCACAAACATTCTTAAGGAAACTAGCATTACCTATCATGTGCTTAGAGCATCCACTATCAAAGTATCAAGCATTAGAAGTAACAACCTTTAAAGAAGTAGTAGAGGCTTTATTGTTTTTCACAGTTTCAGCTTTAACTTTGACTTTCCAAACCCAATTTGTTTTTTCATTCCAAGCACCGGATAAGCTATTTTTCTGAGAAATATACTTCATGTGATTTTTCAAATAGCACCTAATTTCCAGATGACCAAGTCTTTTGCAGGAGTTACATACTTTAAGATCATACCTAGGTTTAGCTTTAAGAGTTTTCAACTCATTACTGGTTGCAACTATACTTCTAACCTTATAGTTAATTTTACCGATTTCAAACTTTTTAGAAGATTTGACAAACCACTATTATCCTTAAAAGCTCTAGAGTAAGAAAGCATTTCATCTAACCTGTCTGTAGCTGAGGCATTCAACAACTTGATTTTTTGTTTGGTTTCAGTTAACTCTAGCTGTTTTTTGTATAGTTGTTCATTTAGATTTTTGACTTCATCTTTCATGTTTTCATTTAGCTCATTAATGAAAAAATATTATTTTCTTAAGCTTAGGCATCTTTCATAGAGAACCAAGTATTGCAGTTTTACACTGTCTTCTGAAAAAAAATTACCCTTCACTACAGTCATAGGTTTTAAGTGCAGTTGAAACTGTGGTTGTAATTGACTCTTTTTCACTCTCATAGTTAGGTTCAGTAGTAGTGATTTTTCCCAAAAAATTAACAAAATTAGACTCACTCTCACTCTCACTCTCACTTTCACTTTCACTTTCACTTTCACTTTCACTTTCACTATCACTGTGAGTGATTATAAAAGCAGATTTGTTTCTTTTAAAAGTATTAACACACTCAGACTGTATGTGATGTGCCCGGGATGCTAAGATGTCGGTGAGTCGCTGAATTTTAGGAGATCTCAATAGAGAAACCAACTCTTCGTGTTTGATAAGCCGAAGGCGCCACAAACAAGATGGGTTGAGGTTCTAATGAAACAAGCTTGATAAGCCCAAAGGCGCCACAAACAAGTTCCGTTAGGATAATTCACCACACTCCGGAGAGATAAGAAGGGGAGTGATAAGAATCGGGGTTTAACTCGCCACTAACAATCTGAATTCCACAAATTGCAAGATAAGAGAAAAGGATAAACAAGCAAAAAGCTTAATTCTTTTTATCATTCCAGTGTCTTTATAACTTGATACATATGGCTTTATATAGAGCCAAAAATGTCATACTTAAGATAGGATAAGATCAACAACTTAGATTACATGAATCTAGTTAGATACATGCATAGAAACCCTTTACACTTATCTATAATATTAATTAATGACTTTGACCACTTAGAATCAATGAATGTGTGGATTCATGGATCGGATTATTGCGCTTCTCGAAATAGCCAAGATTCGACGTATTGGTAAAGCTGTTGTTCAAAGCTATTAAATGAACTATTTCCTTTGTCATTAGCAGCTCATTACCTACTTCGAGCTTCTTAGATTTTGAACGAGTTACCGGACCCATATGAGGAATATTTAGCTTAGCATCTGAATGTAACACAACATGATGCACATCATCTCCTCCGGGTTGATTAGGATTTGCCCTCAAATCCATATTTTCATTGTCTTCAATGTATGGAGTCAAATCCCGAACATTGAAAGTGTTTGATCCTTGGTATCCTTCAGGTAGTTCAATCTTATATCCGTTATCGTTGACTTTAGTCAATATCCGAAAAGGACCATCGGCCCTTGGCATAAGCTTTGATTTCCGCAGGTTTGGAAACCGCTCCTTCTTCAAATGCACCCAAACTAGATCGCTTGGTTCGAAAACAACATGTTTTCGACTTTTATTCGTCACTCGCTCATTGATTTCATTTTGTTTCTCAATCCGTTCTTTCACCTTCTTATGTATCTCTTTAACCAACTCGGCTTTCTTTTCTCCATCCATACTAATCCTCTCGCTGATAGGTAACGGGGATAAATCCAAATGTGTAATAGGATTAAAACCATAAACAATCTCAAAAGGGCTGAGTTTCGTAACCCTATGCACACTACGAATATAAGCAAACTCGGCCATTGCTAGAGCCCCATCCCATGATTTCAGATTTTTACCAATAAGACTTCGAAGTAAAGTAGACAAAGTTCGATTTACTACCTCGGTCTGTCCATCTTGTTTGTGGCGCCTTCGGCTTATCAAACACGAAGAGTTGGTTTCTCTATTGAGATCTCCTAAAATTCAGCGACTTACCGACATCTTAGCATCCTGGGCACATCAGTATGTTACCAAAGTATATGCGTTCTCTTCATTGAATTTCTTTAGATTTGTAATCTCAGTTTTCCTTTTCCCTTGGATTCCACTTTTCTTTGAACTTATTTTCATTTTTACCAGTTTGAGTTTCTCTATTCTGAAAGGTTCTTGAGTTTCATGCATCAAACTATTTCTTCTTGTAGAATCTTTTATATAATTTTTTAGCCATGAACACAAGTTGTTCATTTTCTTCCATATTTTCATAGTTTTAAGGTTCATTTTCCTTAACTTGGAAGGCAATTCATTTTCCTTTGGCTTTAAATGTTATAATTCATGAGTGCTCAAATTTTCTCATAAGTTCTTCCAGTTTTAGATTTTCTAGATCTGTTGATTCTTCAATAGCAGTTACTTTAATTTGAAATCTTTCAGAAAGGGATCTTAGGGTTTTGTTTACCAGTTTAGCATCACTGTATTTTTCACCTAAGGTTTCAGATTCATGAGCAATGTGACAAATTCTACCATTAAACTGTTCAATAGTTTCATCTTCCTCCATTTTTAAATTTTCAATCCGAGTAGTTAATTGTTAAGCCAAAAAGCTTTTACTTTAATAGTTTCTTCAAAAGTTACTTGTAAAATATCCCACGTTTCTTTAGAAGTTTCATAATGAGAGATATACATGAATACACTGAGAGTTACACCAGCAAATATCAAATTTATCGCTGTAAAGTTTACATTTGATTTCTTGTCTTCATCAGTAGACCATTTGTCCTCAAGTATATAGACTAGATCACCCTCACCATCAGTCACAGTTGGAACTTCACATCCATAGAGCACAGATTTCAAAGCTTGTTTATCCTGCAGCTTGATAAAAGATTTCATCCTTATCTTCCAGACTCCATAGTTGACTCATCCTTCAAGCAATGATGGCTTGTTGAATGCGTTTCCTTCTCTCATTAAGTTCATCTTTACCAGAACACAGAATCGACACCAAGTAAGGTCTGGTGTGAGGCTCTAATACCAATTGAAATTACTATCCGCTATTCTAGTTACTGTTACGCAGTTAGATTGCAACTACAGTTGGAACCACAGTTGCAACCAAATGAATAGATGGACTGAATAGAATATTAAACGTACTTGTAAGTAAAATTACACACACGTTTAACAACGAAGTTAATCCAATCATGTGCTACGTGACCGAGACACTCACCCAGATTAGTGATATTATAAAAGTGTACAATACAAGACTCAAGACTTACGAACAAATCTGAGACTCTCTCTAAATTTTTCTGCCTATCTTAGTACTGCTCCTACTATATAACTATCACTCAAAATATCAATGGCATCCCACCATTTTTTTTCGTTGAAAAAGTTTCTCACGTATATTCTCTTTAGGTTGAGTTTTTTATAATTTAGAAGACACACATTTTACAAGTATAGCTACTAACTATTTATAATGACAAAAATACAATCTTTTAAGATTTTCATAAATCTTTAATCTTCAAGATCTTCTTGATTGATTTTAGTTTTTGATTGATCTCAATATTCTCATAAATCAAATAAGATAATGTGGCACTTGATTGATCTCAATCTGCATTGGTTAGTACAAAATAGTACCTTACTTGACAATAAAAGATATTGTTTCCTTCAAAAATATCTACACATGATAATATCTTTTTAACAAATAAATCATATTCATAATAAATTATCTTCATATATAATTTCAATCTATCAAAAAATATATAAAATATTTCTGAATCAACAAGATTGAAATAGTCATAAATATTTGCATAGGAATAGGAGATTTAGTTAGCACAATATATAACATTTGATTCCTATTTTTAGTTTGAATTATGTTATTGTTTATTTTTCTTAAAAATAATTATAATTAGTTGTCTTGTTTCATAATCAATCTTATAAACGAATACAATATCAACATAGTATTGTCCCGCCTTTTAATTTTGTTTAAATGTAATAAACTTTTTTAACAAAATTGCTAGTTATGTTGTAACTTTTTAACCTTTTTTTTAGAAGTATGAATTATCGGGAAATCCCGTCCCGACCTTTCAGGATCCCGAATTATCGGAAATCCATATTATCGGGACCCGACCATTTTCGGGTCGGGATCGGGACTTTTGAATGACGTCCGAAAACTATCGGATCGGGATACGGGTTTAAGCTTTTCGGATCGGTTCCCGTCCCGATTCCACCCAACATCTTTTTAACCTGGCTAACCCCAACAGCTTCAACATAGAGAAAAAAAAAATGAAGGTTTTGCTCAAAAACTGCCATCAACCAAGTCTTTTGTTTGAACTTTCACGACATAAGCTCTTCTTCCCCATTTTATATGTATGCACATGGAACTCAAATGTGTTTCTTCTTGTTATTGCTCAATTGTCTTTGGTTTTGTAGATTACTGTAAATGGTGATAGAATTGGGCTAGATCATTTCAAGCCAGTAAGGCCTTTGGGATCTGGAGATACCGGCAGGTACAAAACTTGATAATTTGGTAATTTGAAGGTAAAAAATGCCATGTGCACACCTTTGTACACATACTAATACACAAATAAGTAGTTGTGGGTAGTTATTGTGAAGAGATTGAGAGAGGAAATAGAAAATGAGTTTTCTAAGGAATTTCAAACCATTTAAAAACTGACACCTATCGTATTTGTGTAGTGTACAAAGTTGTGCACATAGCATTAGTGAAGTTTTAGGGTTGCAACTGAACTAAAGCTGACATGTTTTTATGTTTGGACTTCTAACTTTAAAGTTTAGCCTTTATTTTCACTATGCCATTGTTAAGTACGTTTTGGTTTGTTAATCGGCACAGTGTTCACATGGTAGAACTGAAAGATAGTGGTGAGCTTTACGCCATGAAGGCAATGGACAAGTCTGTAATGTTGAATCGTAATAAGGTGTGATGTTTCTGATTATTTCTCCAACATTTGTTCCTATAATTTACTTTCTAGAGTCTTGTTTTTTTATACAGATCTGATTATACCTAAGCAAGATATTAGTTTTCCAAATGGCATTTTAATACTAAGAAAAATTCTTTTTTTGTCTTGACACATGAACAAATTATACATCTTGTACCTCTTATGGGAAATTTTTTGACTGAGAGTTTTCGAGGTTTAAACCTCCTTGAACAATCTACCATCTAGGCAACTTAAGGTTAAAAAGTCCACAACTTGAATTCCAGGTAGCAAAGGTACTGCGGTTTTGCATTCCAGGTTGTTTCTCAATGATATACATTTTCACCTATTATTAATTAGTATTAACTTCTTTCATTACTCCAAACATATTCAACCAAAAAAAATCTTATAACCAAACACACCTATAATATTAACCTCAACCAAAAAGGAAACATTTGCACCTGTATGATGCAATAATATGATACCAATATATATATATATTAAAATATTATCGTACCTCTGAGATGTGTTTGCGCGTGTTATTTTTCTTCGAGGAAATAATGTGTGTTCATAAATTTATTTGATTCTTCAGTGTACCCATGCTAGAGTTCTTCTTTCTTATTGTTGTTGAACCTTACAGTTTGTTGCAAAAAATGTACATCAGCCATTCTCTGCATCTTAACTTTTATTTACAACTGCCTACTGCAGGTACACCGAGCATGCGTTGAAAGAGAGATCATTTCATTACTAGATCATCCTTTCCTACCAACCCTTTACTCATCTTTCCAGGTTCTATTTCATTCTTCTTCTTCTTCGGCTGTAGTTAAGATTAACAATAGAAGGAAGTCGTCCAACATGCACTTACTATCGACTATGGTTAATTCTGCATACTTTACTCTGTGAATGTGAGTAGATGATGATGGTGTACAATGCCGTGTCAATGTTCTTGCTCCATTAATTTACTGCTCTCTTAATCTTATGAAATATATTACTAGAGAAATATAATAAGCCAATAAAATATGCCAAAGAAACCCGAAGTAGTTTGAATCTAGAGAAAGCTTTTTTTCTACTTCAATTCTTAATTTGTAAATTAGTAACCATTAGTTTACTTGAACCATACACTTTATATGGTGTTAAGTATTTACATTTACCAAATCAGTGTTCATATGCGAACCATATTGATGCAGGACATCCATTATCCGAACAACAAACGATACGAAAACTAAGGACCAAAACCGTACGGGATAGTAAAAAAATATGTAACACAAGGGCATCTTTGAGTTCCAGACTCAAATAACGAAAAGAGTCCACACTCAATCCTAAAACTCTCTTTCATAATCTTACCAAAACAACTCTCCTCAAAATATAAATTAAAATGGCCTAATTGTACATGTTTTGATTCATCCTTTAGACACATTCTTCCCCTGTTTCTGATGACCTTTTGTTTTCCCAATGCAACCTAGGATAGCTAAATACATTCGTAATAAAGAAAAAGTAAAATTCATTAACTTCAAATCTATTCATTCATGAATCTGCATCACAGATAGTAACTAGACAGTCTTTTGGAATTAAAACCATTTCTATAACTCAAATGATTTTGTTTTCCACCCCTTCTTTTTGGCCATTACATTATGTTATCTATATTTGAACAGTAAACAACTATATTTCACCAAATACTCGTTACCGATAAATATGCATAAACTATGTAATGACAGACCCAGGTGTCAAACTCATAAGAAAAGCAATTCAGATTTTTTTCTTTAAACCTAACTGTAGCAAATTTACCATATATTATCTTATTTCTCATTCACAACCAGTTTTTATCTGTTTTTTTAAATCTGTTAAGAAAATCGTTATAGCTGACCGAGGAATACCAGTCACTTACAATAATACTAAGACGAGCAAACCCTACTTGGTCTTCTACCGTTGTTGCAAAGAAGACGAATAGTTTGTTAGGTTAGAAAAAGTTACGGAATATTAGTCAAAGGTACAACAAGATGGGATAAACTGATGACATCTTATAAGAGGTAATTAGGAAAAATATGTCACTTTGCGGTCTTGCAAAATTGATAGGCCTCAACTGCAATAAATTTACCTTTGATAATTGTTTTGCCTTTTTCTGGGAAAAGTCCGTTTTGTCTTTCCCTGTCTGAAGGTGAAAAATTTACTTTTAATCTTCAAAGTTCAGAACTTGCCAATAGAGACAATTTCTCATTTTTTCTTGTATGTCAATTGTCAATTGCCAAGTTGACATATTCCCACAAGAAGAATATGTCAACTTCCGTCTGCCCGAGTTAAAGTTTATGGACATGTCTATAGAGTTCACTTCTTATTTTGCTCGGTAAACATTTATAGAAGATGAAATGATTTCAATGTATTATATTATAAGTGAATTTTTCACGATTTTTGAATTGATGTGCAATTTGATTATAGTGTTACTTATCACATCATTAATTTAAGCTTGTAGGAAAACTATCTTTTGATGTAAAAGATTAGATCTTACCATGTGCGGCATTCTTCTGTGCAGACCCCGACACATGTTTGTCTTATAACCGACTTTTGCCCTGGGGGAGAACTATTCGCTCTGCTTGACAAGCAGCCAATGAAAATATTTAAAGAAGAATCTGCAAGGTACATTAAGATATATTTTGATGTTCTTTTATTCAGCTCTCTGTGGCTGTTCTCGTACTGGTGATGGATATTCATGGAAATTATAAGCTAGTATTTTTATTTTTATATATATAAATCTTATTAAAGAGAATCAAGTGATTTCACACATACCCTATTTAACAAGATTCGAACCCTCTACCTAAGCTATTTCTAACGGGTTCTGACCCACTTGGGTACTCCTAGTGGGTTTATAAGCTAGTATTTTATTTAGTGGAATACTTATATAAGATAAACATTGAATTTGTGAATTGTGATTATTTCAAGGCTCGTATATTTCCCATGCCTGTATAGTTAGACTTAAGGTACTTGATTTTGGTTCGAGTTACAAATGCATGTCAATATTAAAAGGCTAACTTGACTCCTCACTTGGGGATTTATTTTTAATTATTATGTAGTAGTTTTGTGTAATAATGCCCATAGTTATGCAAGTACGGTGCTAATAAATCTTTAATTGATATAGTTGGTCTAAATGTACAGGTTCTATGCTGCAGAAGTTGTGATTGGCTTAGAATATCTTCACTGTTTAGGTATTCCATTACAATATTATATTATTTACGACATACTTTCCTTCCACCGTTTTAGAAACCTCGAAGTAAAAGTAAGTTTAGGCTTGCTTTTGGAAAAAAAGTTTTTCATATTGACAGACCGGACGTTTTGTTTTGCTGCATCTTAAGAAAACAAACTAGCTTATTTTATGTCGTGATAAAGCTTAATTCAGCTTAATTTTATAGCCTTTTGATGTTATGAAGCCAAACACCCAGCTTCAATCCAGACAACCAAACTCAGTAACACTTATAAGCATAAAAATAAGCTTAAAAGCTCAATACTTTAAATGATTTTTTTTTCTTTTACTAAGCTAATCTTCTCTAAGTTGACTTTTGGCATAGTAACAGAGTACTAATAAAAGCAAGCTTAAAAGATCATGGAATTGAGAATTATTGTTCTGCAGCAAATAACTAAACGTAGGAGGAGTTTAGAGATGATAAAAAAATGGTTTTTCCAATTTTCGGTATCTTGCAGGTGTCGTTTATCGTGATTTGAAACCAGAAAATTTGCTGCTCCAAAAGGATGGACATGTCGTCATAACTGATTTTGACCTGTCATTTTTAACATCCTGCAAGCCTCAAGTATGCTTTCGTCCTCTGTAGGATGAGAAATTATTTTCTCTTCTTTGGATTAGCTTGTAAAATGATATGATCAAAATAAATTTGGACAAAATATCTTCCTTTTACAATATTATGTCAATTGATGTGAAGTCATTTGTTAAAATATAGAGGTAGTTGATACATAGGTGTAAAATTGTATTGCAGTTGTTTTATAATGAATTACATATGTCCTTTTTATAAATATAATACGAGTAAAATCAAGAAAAGTTAATACTTCTCAATTTTGTTAAATTTTTCAAAAATACCCTTAATCTATTTTAATAATTATCAATATACATAATCTAATTAATTAACTATTTGTCCTCACTATATTTTTCTAATTACGGATGTACCATAAATTAATTAACAATTCGTTTTAACCTCCATAATTATAATAAATGATAACAAATTTGAATATTATGTTAAAAATAAAATATATTACGAGATTTATGTCATTACGCATTTCACACGGAACACGTGGGTAATTTTTACTAATAGATAGATAACCCAAGACTGGTCAACAAGAAACAGATCTTTACATTATAGAAACAAATCATTGATCGAATCTAAATTATTCAAAACAAATCTCAATTATTTATTTCCATTTTAATATCATTTCACCTAAAAGCTTAAGTTGTTAGTGAATTGAACAAAGTATTATACTATTATCTTCAGAGTAGTTGTACAGTGATACGGCTCTCCAATACCCAAATAGAGTTTTTTCTTTATAAGAGTCGATCCAGGAGCGGCACAGTACTGTTAGTTGTCCAAGACCCAGTCCAGTTCAGTCCAGTTTTTTTTTTTACTCAAGACCCATTACCAAAAAATATGTGCATTGCTTTTTTTAATACTTTTATTCTGTTAAAGTGCTTAAAAATGGACTTACCGACCCTTGAATTTAGCCTCCAGAGTGGCCATAAGACACAGAATATTTAGCAAATCATTTTAAAGCTCATTATTTTTCCCTTTTTTTTTTCCATATCAGGTTAAGTTTCCAGTTATTTAGTTATTAATTTATATCATTATATTATAATAAGTCAATTCAAATCAAATGAATCAGTCCAATTTAGCCATTTTTTTCTAAAAATACTCTTATACTTTTATATTAATTACAATAATATTATACTCCAATAAAAATATAAAAAGTAAAAATTATCACTCTTTAACAACCAAACATTCTTTTAAATCTTAAATTATGTTTTTTTTTGTATTATCCACATATTTATATCATAACTATACCTATTTTCTATAATTTTTATTGCATTACGCACCGCACACACAATGCGTGGGGCACGATTACGAATGGATTAATAGTCCAGCATGTCTATAATCAATTATTAAGTTTAAATGAATTTCTTGACTTTTTTCAATCAATTTCATCATCTACATTTCATTACACGAAATTTTAGCTTCACAAATTTTAGCAAGAAATATGGAGTTTATGGTTGCTTTCCTGCTAATGATGAAATCTTACCTTGTTTGAATGATCATTAATTTACTAAGAAAGTCTTCATATCTGTTTTTACATCCACTCTACCGTCAACCTTCTTTTGTAGTAAGATAAAAGTGTACCTAGTCAAGAAAAATGTTCTCTCATTTACTAAGTGTTCAACTTTCTTTTTTCTTTTTTATTAATTTTACTGTGTACTGATAATTTCAAAAATTATGATTTTTGTGTCTATAGGACCATTTTTCAAGCTCTTATACGCACTGTTTTTATTGATCTATGGTAGGTCATAAAGCATTCTCCTCCCAAAAAGAGAAGGTCTAAGAGTTATCAGCCGCCAACTTTTGTTGCAGAACCCGTATCTCAGTCAAATTCATTTGTTGGTACTGAAGAATACATAGCACCGGTAGGGTCAACTTCTTCTACTACTGGACGTCTCTTAATTTTCTTAAGATTTAATTTTTTATATTAAATAGAAAAAATCTAGCTACTTCACTATGTCAGGGTTTATTATTGGCTGCTATATACTTTTTTTGATGTTTTAACCGAGAACTTTGATACAGGAGATTATTACCGGCGAAGGCCACAGTAGTGCTATTGATTGGTGGGCTCTTGGTAAGTACATGAAATTTATGAAGAAAGAACCTGTATTGTCAGTTTTTTGTGTATTTAGTTCAATATCCTCTTGTCAATGATTAAAATTCAAAGAAAGCTATTTTTAGCTCGTACTGCATGATAATCTTTAAATTGTATGTTTGTGCAAAAGGTATATTGTGAAAAGCGAAAAGTAAGTCGAGCAACATAAGGGATTACTGCTAACTAATTTATGTGATTGTCAAATGAATGAAAAAAGCATATGTTAATATGAATAGTCAAAAATAGGAAATGCAGAAGAGAACAATATGACATACTTCATGGAAGAAGAGAAATGGAGAAATGTTTAAGTTTAGTTTTGTAATTATGAACGTAAGGGGCAGGAACATGCACACCAAAACATGGCAGAAAAGGATATTCGCGTAGTTTCTTACGCGTTTAGAATGGTGTTAATAGGTAATATTTATTGATACTGTTATAAAACTGACCAGCTTTTAAGTATCAAAGTAAAAAAATAAGTGTTGTCTCGTTATATCTGGTGATACTAACTTATCTTTGGAACATAGGTATTTTGCTTTATGAGATGCTTTATGGACGGACACCTTTCCGGGGGAAAAATAGGCAGAAAACATTTTCTAACATCCTGCACAAAGATCTCACTTTTCCGAGTAGCATTCCGGTGAACTTGTTATCTCTTTCTTCTATTCCCGTTATAGTTTATGTGTATGCTTATGTGGAATATTTTCTCAATTTCTCAAATGACCCTTGTCT
The DNA here is from genome assembly GCA_963682055.1 of Primula veris. Classification (NCBI taxonomy): domain Eukaryota; kingdom Viridiplantae; phylum Streptophyta; class Magnoliopsida; order Ericales; family Primulaceae; genus Primula; species Primula veris. Next base: position 16,731,633 of record OY821745.1, on the reverse strand, counting down.
GATTTTGATCAGTTCCCAGTATCCGTTTATACTTCTATTTTTAATAATAAACATTGATTCTAATTTAATATTAAAAGTGATTGTTTGGTCTCAGTAGTTTTGTAATTTTGCTGCAAATAAATGTTGCAGAACATCAATATGTGTACTCTACTAACTATAGCCTCAGATTTGAACTAAAGTGTAGACTCTGTGCAAGATTTATCACATTTATTGATATGCTTGACAAAATATTCTTATCCTGAACTGAGTGTGAAGAAGTTTTTACAGAGGCTATACGGTATAGTCACTTTTCTATATATACAAATCACTCTGTTCTCAAACTGAAGAAATTTGTTCACATATACAAAATTCGCGTAAAACTCACTTTTTTGCATAGTTTTTGTAAAGAAGATACAAAGTACTTTTAGTGACGCTAGTGGTTCATTGTCGAGCATGAGACATGTCTAGTATTCTCCGAACCAAAACGTGAATACTAAATTGTAAGTTAATTTTATATTTTTACATTATGGCAGGTTAGCTTAGCAGCCAGGCAGTTGATTCATTCGTTGTTAAACAGAGATCCAGCCAGCCGATTGGGGTCAACTAGTGGTGCCAATGAAATTAAGCCACACCCTTTTTTCCGTGAAATTGAATGGCCTCTTATCCGCTGTTTGGTAAGTCTCCTCTTAATCCATTTTTTCAGTCTTATTGAAAGAAGTTAATGCCGGCATGTCTTTTATGTGACTCAGTTTATTAATTACGTATTGAGCTCGTATTGTTTAGTCCTTTTGTGGAATAATTTATTCATGTAACTAGATATGGGGTCTAAAAAACGGGGTTCTAAATTTCAATAACGGAAGAGCCAAATTGAATGTTTCATCCTCCTCTTTTCTTCATATTTTTTTTAATTCAATAAGCTTTTACATGATCGTGTGTTCAGTTTACCTTTCTGGCAAGTGAGGGGGCCTAAATATACTTTCAGTAATTTTCTGTAACTGTTACACTGGAGAGCTTAGGTTGGTTTGGAAACGAATGACACTTATAGGTAGCATTACTATATATTATGTCTTGGAAGTATTCTGAAAAGATAACTAAGTCGCCTTTCCTTTTATCACAAAAGGCTTAGGCCTTCTTTGTTTACAACTTTTATAACTCATTTTATTTTATTTTCCTATAAGCTGCAGTACCTTGTTTTGGCCAGATTAGAAGCCAAATATTTTAGCTTTGTGTCGTGTTGAAGCTAAAAGTTTTTAAGCTGAATCAGCCCAGTTTTTCCCAGTCTCAAATGAGCCAGCTTATTTACTATTTTGCTTAGAAATTACAAAAACAAAACAACTTCCCTAGGTAACTTGAGAATAATTGAGAAATCTATAGGAAGAAGGAAAAATCCCCACAATAGAAAAAACCAATGTCCTTGTTACTGAAACCTTCAAACAAAAAACAAAATCCTATTTTTATTGTTTAGATCTAAGAAACGATCTGTATGGGTCTGTCATGTTCATTTTTTCTTATATGCAGACACCACCACCACTAGATGTTCCCCTTCAATTAATTGAAAAGGATACAAAGGCAAAAGATCTGCAATGGGAGGATGATGGAGTTCTTGTGGATTCAGTGGAACTTTTCTAAAAGTCTAACAGGGTAAATACGATTGTTGTATTCATGTTTTATCTTTTTTATGGGATTGTTTATTGCCTTTTGTAGTTGTTTTTATTTTTTTCCTGGTCAATAGACTATGTAATGCCGAAAGTGTTAGAAGAAATGTTGAGAGGCAAACCATGTAACATCTCATACCCAATTTGGCGTCCGGATAACACGTGTGACGGCACGTGCTAAAAAAAATGTAAGTTTAAAACACTAATAAATTACTCTTTAAATATACTCAAATTGCTATCTAAACTTTATTAAATAACACCTCGGAATATAGGTTACTTACAACGTATTTTAACAAACTTATAAACTAAAAAGAAAATCAAATCGCAGCGGAAAAATACTAAACACAACTCTTACAAGGTCTGTCTGGTCTGGTTCTCAATTGACTCGATATCAACTATAATAAACTGCTCGCTTACCTGAAAACATTTAAAAGGGGAGCAATTAGCCGAACGAGCTCAATGAGTGAGAAAATCTCACAATATCTAATATGACTCGAAAATAAGATTTTTCTTTTTATTTTCTTTAAAAATAACGTTTTATTTAATAAAAATTCTCAATGCATTTATCAGTAACTTAAGTAAACTTGGAATAACAAAATAAATAATCTTTTTTCTTTTTCTTTCATCAAAAATTAAATCTTTTTAAACAATCATAGAATAATAATAGAATCTATAACCTTTTTTTTAGAGATAATTAATGTTAAGCGTATTCAACTTTCAGCTCATTTCGATTTACTATACTCAACTATCAATTTTTTGATTTAGTATACTGTACTAAGTGAAAACTTTCGATTTAGTATATTTCCGTCAAAATTGACCGTTAAGTAGTGACGTCAGCTAACATTTTCCGTTAAGTTGAAGGGCAAAATGGTCTTTTTACCTACTAAATTAACTAAAAAAAAAAAACAGCAGCCCAAGAGACTCGAACCGAGGTCTATTAGATAAAGGAGAAGGTTTTTAACCACTTGGCCACCAATACTTTCACTATAATAACAGCGTTATATATATATATATACTCTATCTGTATATAGATGTGTATATATACACTTTGGGACTGATTTCGTAAATTTTGAAAAATTCAAATTTTATGTTTGTTTCATTTTGGTCCTTACATTTACAAATGTATTATAATTGGGATGTAAATTTGTTCAGAATTATAAAAAATCACAAAAAATCAAAAAAATTATAAAAAAATTATAAAAAATCACCAAAAATTATAAAACATCATCAAAAATCACAAAAAATTATTAAAAAAATACAAAAATCCCAAAAAATTATAAAAATTATAAAAATTTAAAAAATTACAAAAAATCACAAAAAATTACAAAAATCACAAACTTTTTAAAAAATTACAAAAAAAATACATAATTTTTTTTGTCAATATAGCACTTTTTATACCGAAAAATTAAAAAAAATATAAAAAATCATAAAAACTTATAAAAAATCACAAAAAATTAAAAAAAAAATTCGAAAAATCAAAAAATCAAAAAATCAAAAAATCAAAAAATCAAAAAATCAAAAAATCGAAAAAATTATATAAAAATTAAAAAAAATGAAAAAAATTCACAAAAATTCACAAAACATTATAAAAAAATAACAAAAATCATAAAAAAATAACAAAAATCATAAAAATTTATAAAAAAATAACAAAACATTATAAAAAAATAACAAAAATCATAAAAAATTATAAAAATTATAAAAAATCACAAAAAAAAAAGAATTATAAAAAAATGAAAAAAATCTATGTTTAGTTAATTTAGTAGGTAAAAAATCTATGTTTAGTTAATTTAGTAGGTAAAAAAATCACAAAAAAAAGAATTATAACAAAAATAACAAAAAAATTTGTAATTTTTTATATTTTTTGTGATTTTTTGTGATTTTTTTAATGATTTTTATAATTTTTTTGTGATTTTTTGTGATTTTTTATATTTTTTGTGATTTTTTGTGATTTTTTTTATTTTTTGTGATTTTTTTTTATTTTTGATTTTTTTAATTTTTTAATTTTTTTATAATTTTTTTAATAATTTTTTGTTATTTTTGTTATTTTTTATATTTTTTTATGATTTTTATAATTTTTTTGTTTTTTTTTTATTTTGTTGTAATTTTAAACTATTTTTTTGAAAATGTAAGGACCAAAATGAAACAAAAATAAAATTTGAATTTTCTAAAATTTACGAAATCAGTCCCAAAGTGTATATATACACATCTATACACAGATAGAGTATATATATATATATATAACGCTATTATTATATTAAAAGTATTGGTGGCCAAGTGGTTAAAAGCCTTCCTTTTTGACTGGTAGGTCTGGGTTCGAGTCTCATAAGCTGCTGTTTTCTTTGTTTTAGTTAATTTAGTTTTTTTTTTTTTTTAGTAGGTAAAAAGACCATTTTGCCCTTCAATTTGGACGGAAAATTAGTACAGTATACTAAATCAAAAAATTGATAGTTGAGTATAGTAAATCGAAATGAGCTGAAAGTTGAATACGCTTAACATTAATTATCTCTTTTTTTTATGATAAAACAAATATAATAATACTAGTAATCGCGCCTCACGCATTGCGTGTATGGCGCGTAATGCAATATAAATATAGAAAATATGTATAGTTATGATATAAATATGTGGATAATACAAAAAAAACATAGTTTAATATTTAAAAAAAATGTTTGGTTGTTAAAAAGGGATAAATAGTTTTATTAGTTTTTACTTTTTATATTTGTATTGATACATCATAAGTAGCACTTTTGAACTTTAATTCTTACTGGATAACTATTATAATTTACATTTCTCTTATATACCACTTTTTCATACTATATAAACTAAAAAAAAAATCTAATTTCATAAAAAAAACATAAAATATCTCTCTCCCTTCCTCCCTCAAAAATGAAAAAAATCACAAAAAATTATAAGAAATCACAAGAAATAACAAAAAATTATTAAAAAAATGAAAAATCAAAAAAATCATAAAAAATGAAAAAAATCACAAACTTTTTAAAACATTACAAAAAAAATATAATTTTTTTTTGTCAATATACCACTTTTTACACCGAAAAAGTTGTTTTTTCATAAAAAAACACTTTCATCAAAAAGTGAATTTTATGTATTTAACTCTCGTTTGACTCATTTCAACGCTTGTTAAAGTTGGAATTGCCTTTTTAGAAACTAATTTTAGTAACTAATTTTAGATTCGTAAGGTCAAATTGGTAATAGCGCTTGCACCCAACAACGATGTTCAAGAGTTTGGTGGTTCGAATCCACCCGGTTTTTTTTAACTTTAAAGTAAAGTATATATGCACTTTTTGTGCTGTACTATATGCACTTTTATTGAATTTTATGCACTTTCAACTGTACTAGATGCACTTTCGATTGAAATAGATGCACTTTCAGCCGAAATATATGCAATTTCAGCTGAACCAGATGCACTTTTAGCTGAACCAGATGCACCTTTTACAGAACTATATTCATTTTTATTGAACTAGATGCACTTTTGGTTGAACCATATGCACTTTCAGCTGAACCAGATGCACTTTTAGCTGAATCAGATGCATTTTGGACAGAACTATATGCACTTTTATTGAACTATATGAACTTTCGACTGGACTATATTCATTTTCGACTAGAATATATACATTTTTGACTTAAATATATGTACTTTCGACTAAATTAGATGCACTTTAAACTGAACCATATGTACTTTCAGCTGAACCAGATGCACTTTTAGCTGAACTATATGCATACTCACTTTTATTGAACTATATTTACTTTCGACTGAATTGTATACCCTTTCAACGGAACTGGATGTACTTTCAGCTGAATTGAATGCAATTTCGACTCAATTTTATGCACTTTCGAATGAAGTATATGCAATTTTATTTTATATACTCTTTTGACTAAACTATATGTGCTTTCAACTGAAATAGATGCACTTTCAGCTCATTTAGATTAAAAAAAACACATTTTCATGGAAAAACCACATTTTGTATAAAAAAAATTCATTTTTTGATGGAAAAAGCATTTTTTTTTTATGAAAAAACAGCTTTTTCGGTATAAAAAGTGTTATATTGACAAAAAAAAATTTATATACTTTTTTGTGATTTTTAGTGATTTTTTATAAATTTTTTTGATTTTTTGTGATTTTTTTTTTGTGTTTTTTTTTTTAATAATTTTTTTCGGTTTTATAAAAAGTGTTATATATGAGAAATGTGAACTTATCAAGATATTTAGGAGGAATATAAGTTGCTATGAGTTACTTATATGAAATTTCTCTTTATATTTTTACGTGAGTATGACATTATTGTAATTAATATAAAGGTGTAGAGATATTTTTGGGAAAAATGGCTAAATTGGACATGCTCATTTGACTTGAGTTGACTTATTATAATAAGAATGATGTATATCTTAGGGTAGAAAGCCCAATTGACTTGCTCAATTTCTTTACCGTCGATCTTTTTCTCAGGTGTATAAAACGTATGTACACTACGTAATTAGGGTCTCCGCAGCATGACGGCTGTGTCTATTTCTTAAAACGTTCGGCTTAACGAAACTATATACGATCGTTAAGTTAACCGTAGAACTAAATTCATTCATTTAGTTGCCAACATCATCCCACCTCTCTTTATTAGGGCATTCTCCGTTGTACTTTTCCTCATGGTCCCAATAAAATAATAAGCAAATTATAAAATAATAATGTCGTTCAAATCTTTATACAGAATCTTGTACGCAATCTCATTCTTTTATTCTTTCATTTCTTTCTTGTAACAATAAAAAAATTATATATGTAAATATTTTGATAAAATAAAACGAGATGTAATATTTGTCAAAAATATGCAACGAGATAATTTGTAATAACAAGACAAAAGCCACTCACCTCGATATTTAGAAATCAGGTGAAAGTAATACACTACGAATAAACGGGCGACCTACAAATATTATATGATAACTATCCATTAACAATCATATTAATCTAACTTAACAGCTTAAATATGAACTACCAATCTACCTGAACTCCTTTAATATATTTATGTTGACATGTAGTACTACAACTTAAGTCTGACAACCAAACACATTTAATTCCTAAGTTTGAGAAATATATAATTAGCAACCAATTGTTGATTCTAGATTGTCAACTATATTAACAGACCAATTAACTATAAGTTTCCGTAGATATACCTTTCATATGGGACTTCTTAAATGATTAACCACAAATACTTTGTAAAAGAGTATATCAAACTAACTGAAATAAAATATCCAACTCAGAAACTACATATTCCATACATTGCTTCACAAGATGATTATATGATTTACATATCAGTAATATTATTACTTAGCCAATTTTTCCATATGCAACACATGATTACGAGCCAGTGAACTAATTTAACTTGAAGTTTTAAGCATATAGGATTCAATACTTGTGACTATTACCATCAATAATTCCTTTTCAGATTGTTTGAACTACCGAATTGAAGATTCAATAAACAACATCTAAGCATCCAATTTCATGACCAAATAAGATTATAAAACCAGTACATCTAAGTAAACTAGAATCAATAACTTTACAGTAAAAGGCATTAGCTTACCGTAGCTTAAGTGAACCCTAACAGATGGTCTGTCCGATAGTTGACCGCTAGCATCTCCCTTCGTTCTCTAGACTGGTCTCTCTTTTACAGGTGTACCATATGTCTGTGTATATATATATATATATATATATATATATATATATATATATATATATATATATATATTTCTTTTACGTTTATAGAGGTGATACGAGATCGACCGGGGTAGATCTATCTAATCAGTTTTTAAAAGGCAAACTAAAGACCGCGACCCGTCACCTATAAAAAGGTGGGAACCTTGGTATGATTAATTTGTATGAAACCGCGATCCGTCACCTATATAGAGGTGAGAACATTGGTATGTCAATACGCCACAAACGGTTATGAACTACCGAATGATAAGTCGAGAGGTGAACCCCACAAAATAAGACCTTGATAAGTTCAAAAAGTTTAATGAAAAACGAAAGAGAAAACTCTCAATTATATTAATCAAAATCTGAATTTACAAGGTAGGAAAATGACTCTTATTTATACTTGGAACAACACTATAAGCATGTGAAAAGACTTACAAAGCACTAAATAAACATAGGTTCAATGTAAAATTGACATATGACCTTCTAACTTATTCAACTACTAAAATTTAGCAACATAAAATTAAATACAATGTATTTGAGTTATACAACTCAAGAATGAACTTAAATGTTCAATTAATTAGTGACCCTTGAGTTATAGTCCATGAATCCATGCAAATGTATTGAAAAATCTGTCACCATGCATTAATATCTTCAATATTCATCCCCTTTGTGATCAAGCATTAATAGCCACGAAATTATCCTTCAAAATAGTGTCTTGAATGGCTCCAATCAGATTGACCAAGTGTTGGGCTTCGTTTATACTCGTCTCGAGCTTTGATTTCTCATAATCAGTCCATATGTCTTGCATTAGCCCGTTAAGTACTTCCTTGAACTTCTTGGCTCTTGATCTTGTTATTGGCCCAATAAAAACTTATATTGAATTTGCAGGTGTATGAACCATGATTACATCAAGAGGTCTACTAATAAAACGGCTAAGGCTTTGATCAAGGAAACGTTTTCTTCCCATGTATTAATTATATTCTTAACTACAGACTTTTCAGTTCCTAAAGTTTCTTTCCTGACTCTTTAATTCCATATGTAACATAAATTTCTTAAAATAACGAAGGCTCTCCTTATTACTAGTTGCTAACAATATATTTTTTCTAATTACTAAATAACATGTCAACTAGCCAAAATATCAAAATAGTCCCTACCATAAAACAGAATAAAATACGAGATTTTACACTCTTACCCCCTTAAAAAAGTTTCATCCCGAAACTTATCTCCGAAATCATTTGATTGCTAATCTCCAATTTTCCTGTATCACTAGTACTAGTATAACAATGTCTAATTTAAATAAACAAGAACGTAACTTAAGAATAATAAATGGTTTTTCACACTATTTCTCGATCGAAGAGCTCCATCCAGAAAAGAAATGACACTCTTAACATCAATTCCAATTTCTCATGCTTCTGCTACACGCTCTGATAGAATAATAATAATAATAATAATAATAATAGCGGTGCTAAACTTGTATTTTGTTTCTAATATCTTCAGATTAGTATTCTAATCAATTATATCCTAAAACACTGGTAGCCTTAACCTAATCCTCAAAGCCTAACAGGAGTATGAATACATATATTTTTTTTTTCCGGTTTTACATGTGTCCTATGTCTGTTGATATATATATATATATATATATATATATATATATATATATATATATATATATATATTTATTTATTTATCTTTCTTTTACGTTAATAGAGGTCTACTAATAAAACGGCTAAGACTTTGATCAAGGAAACGTTTTCTTTTCATGTATTAATTATATTCTTAACTACAGACTTTTCGGTTCCTAATGTTTTCTTTCCTGACTCTGACAAAGCCATAACTTTGGTCGGTAGCGTTAGGCTTTTCAACAATAATATATAATGAATTGACAATAAACGATGAACACTTCTTGATCTTTATTATTATTCGGCAATTGCCCTTGTTCGGACTACAACTTCTATCACTATATTTATGCTCGGATTCGCTATTTGATCCTAAATGTGATATTTCTCTTCTCTTCGGTGCTCGATTCTCTACCTTGCTCGGTTAGGCTATTGATGTGATACGTTCTGACAAGTTTTTATCTTTTCTCTCCTTCTCTCTATATTTTTGAGATATGTTTTCTGGTCCCTTTCTTAGGGGGGATACTTGGCTATTTATAGGCAATTATGCCTCCTAGGATGTTGACAAATGTCTCCATCTCATGAGATTTTTCGGACATGGGTCCCTAGTTAAGTGGGATTGGGCTTTTAGTAATATCCACTCTTATTCTCAAAGAAAGGCATGTGATAACCCATTCAAGCGTTGGATACCCCTCTATGATGGGCGGGTCGATTCGTACCCGAATATATATATTCGGGTCCAATTTTTATGTTCTATCAAGTGCTCCCTGAATTCCTCGATGTGGTCTCCACGTCGAGGGAGTCATGATCGATATGTCGAGGATATTGCTTCGGTTTTGTTGTTCGCAATGCTTCATCGAGAAACGCGATAGATTTATGAATGTTCCCTGGGGCCCATTTGAGGTCATTAAGAAGTCCTATCTTGGTATCTCTTTTCGAGGGAAACCCTTGATCTTTTCAACAGTTATCTACTTATAAAAGGAAGTGCCCCATCCTTCATTATCCCATTCATTATTACTTCGACTGCGGCTCAATGGGTTCTCCCAATGGTTCTACTAGAGACCATTCTTCAGATTACGTCGCTTACTTGGACAATGAGGTCAAGAAGGCTCGCGTCATGAAAAAGAAGCTGGCGGACGTGACCAAAAGGTTGTCTAATTTGGACGCGGCTCATCACTTGACGATGGCCGACCTGGATTGGGCCTTTGAACGTATAAATAGGCTCCAGGCTTCCCTAGCTAAGGAAAAGGCAGCAAAGAGGGCCTATATAAGCTTTCTTTTAAGGAGCTGCATTATCGGTCCAAGCCGGGGTCGGATGATGATGAAGCAGGCTCTCTCTCGGAATAATTAACTTTTGTGATTTCTTTTGTATTGGATATCATTACCCAGTTGTAATCGCATTATTGAAAATATTAATAAAATATTTCCTATTTTCATTCCTGTCTATTTATTTTTTTAATACCTCATTGGATGACTCAATTGGACTTGAACTGTAGTTGGTTAGCCGTAAATATCTTTGGGAAGTTCAACAGGGTTAGTCTTTCTTTGAGATAACCTCTGATCTTCCCCATTACTTCTTCCTATAAAAGGGGGCTGTATATGTCTTTTTGTATAATTCTCCTAATGAATCAAATGGCTTCTCCTCATGAAAATAGTGGTGACAATCTTCCCGAATATGTTGCCCATCTAGAGGAGGAGGTTAGGAAGGCTCGTATCCTCGAAAGGAGGGTGACCTCTTTAACCATGGAGGCTCCCCGAGCTGCTGAGATGGACGAGCGCTTGGAGGCCATGGAGAGTGAATATCAGAGGTCTCTGATCGACAATATTTGGGCTCGTGCTCGGATCAAAGAGCTTGAGGCTTCTAGAGAGAGGCATATCGCTTCCAAGAGGGCTTATAAGTTGGCCCTCAAGGAAGTGTATGTTCGGTCTAAGAAGAGGCCCGATGATGAAGCTGGTCCTACAAAATAATTCTATTTTCCTTCCTTTTTTGTAATGTCTTTTTGTCGAGTAGCATCTTGTAATAAATTTACCGATGATTAATGAAAACTCTTCTTTCTCTTGTTCTTATATGATTTATTTTCCCAATGCAATTTTCCCTTTACTGCGCACGTGTGTGTCTTCATTAATGGGTTTTCTTGGCCCTTGTGCTTGATCTTATCCACTAAATCTTCTTAGTCTCTGCATTTAGGAAGTAATGGGATTTCTTGAGCCCTGTGCACAAATTTTATCCTTTAAATCTTGACACTGTTGCACTTCCCTATTTGAATGCTGGCGTAACTGACACGTGTAGAAGCTTTTTAGAGATTTACCCTCTTTAAATACTGGCCTGAACCCAAACGTTTCTTCTCAACAGACGCACCTTTTCAATTTCCCATGTTTTCCAGCGTCTTTTGACGAACGGTTTCAATTCCCCACATTAATCCTTCCTTAATTTATCTATAAATACCTTCTTAAGATTTGGATTTCTTCACAATCTCCCCCTTATCTCTCTTCGTTATATACAGAATTTTATCTTATAACCTCCCAAAAATGGAAGGTTCTTCAACCAAATCTGCATTGGTTTTGCAAGTGGAGGCTTTTGAAGCCTCGTATGGCCATGCACTAGAGCTGTTGAAGGATGCTGAAGAGGAGTTAAAGGTGATGCGTTATCACCATACCGAGATGGTTCGGGAATTAACTTGGCTAAGGTCCGAGCTGGATTATTGTCGACGTGCTCATCGGGCTCTAGTCGAAGAGAATGAGCTGCTGAGGGGAAACCTGATGCTTCGAGACAGGGATGTCTCTGCCGGGCCCTCTCATCGATACCGATCGACTTCCCCCTAGCCTCACCTTTTCTCTTTTCTTTTTATTTTTTTTTTCAATTTTCTTCATTTTTTCATCTTCTCTCATTTCTTTTTCTTTTTCTTCTGCGCTTCCCCTTTCTTTTTCTTCATCTTGTTTTCTCACCACTACGATGTAACAATCAACCCCGAGTCCCTCGGGTTTGTTGTTACTTCTAGTGTTTTTGTCATTTTTCTTTTTCTTTTATATCTTGTTCTCTCTATTTGAGCAGGACTCTTCTTTTTTATGTTTCTTTTCTTCGTATTTTTCACTTCTTTTTTATGTTCCTCTTCATCTTTTTCTTCCTCTTCCCCATCGTCGCCTGTTCGCTCCTCCTGTTAGCTGGATTTGCTGATATAGTCGATCTTCTTTGGCTATGTTGCCTCCTGATATAATAGATTTTTTTTTGTTTTTGTTGCCTTCTGATGTAACAGATCTCAATGTAATATATTTTCTTTCGATGTAGTCCCCTGATGTAATGAACAGTGATGTATCCCACCTTTATTAATGGAAATTTTCTTTGCCCCTGTATATTGCACTTTTTTTTATGTTGCATTTGTGGTTTGTCTTTTTCTGGAATGTAGGCTGTTCGAATGTCTTCTCTCTTTTATTTCTTACTGTACCGGTGCCATGTGATATCTGAGACATAGCAGGCTGGTCAAACATGCATGTTCCCAAGCATTGTCAGACAATACCATATTATCTTTGCTCTATAAATATTCTTCAACCTTTCTTCAGAACATATCTTTTTTCATACTGTGTTTGCTTCTCTTTCATCTCTCATCTCCTTCTGTATAAAAATAACTTTTCCTAATGTCTGAGCCCGTGATGAGATATCATGCTCAGATGAAGGACTTGGATGCTGAGGTATCTTTGGTCCGTCGTAGAATGGCCAGCCTTGAGAAGGAGTATGGTGTTTAGGATGTGAGTTTATTCGACTCTCATCCCGAGGAGACAATGAAGTGGACCGAGATTTCGGCCTTGAGTTGCCAGCTTGATAATTTGTTGTTGAACAGAAATCACCTGGCCAACTCTTGGTACGAGTCCGAGGAGATTTGGGATCGTGCTCAGGATGAGTTCGATAACTCCCCTCAAGGTCTAGCTAGTATGACGGTTAGGAATGCTCGGCTTGAGGAGCGCGTCAGGGTCCTTACTAGGACGAACACCGAGCTCTCCAGGGAGAATGAGTGATTGGTAGTCATGAATGACTCCTACCAAGCTCGATTTGACTGCTCTGCTCGGGTAGCTTTCTCTCGGTCTGGTAGTTCGGTTTTTCCGCCCATTGATCCTTGATTAGATTGGGCTAGTTTTCTGATGTATTTCCCGTTTTGTAATTTGTATTTGAACAGTTGTATCTTTTCGTATTTCGTGCCTTTGTCTTGTGAACCTTTGCAACGCCTCGCACTTTGTGCCTTTTCATTTTTTGTACCCTTCAATTTCTTTATAAATGCTCCCTATTGCCTGTACTTCATTATCCAATCTCCTTTTCTCTCTCTTGTTTCTTCTAACTTGTGAGATGGCTCCCATTACTAGATCTGCCTCCAAAAAGAAAGCCCTTCTGGAAGAGGAGCCTACCTTCTTGCTACCCCGTCCCCCTGGTTTCGGGGAAGACGATTTAACTCCTCTTCAGTTAAAAGAAATTGAGATGTCATGGCTGAAGCATGATCTTAAGTGTGCTCAGACCGAAATGAGGCGGTTCAAACAGTTTTGGCAGGAGGAGAGCGCTGCTCGTTTTGAAGCCGAGCAGAAGTGCAGGTCTCAATCTTATTCTCTTAAACAAGTGGAGATTGGCATTTCTCATTTGATTAAGGAAAAAGAGCGTCTGGAGGATCTCTTGGCGAAGAAGGATGTCGACATGGGGGGTAGTTCGAAGAAGTAGGATAGGTGTTGTTTTTTCTTGTAAACTTTTCTTTTCCTGTTGTATTGTTTGTTTGTATCCCCCTTTGTGGATGAATAAAACTTGTGTTTTGCAACTCGATCCTGTCTATTTTATTTGCTTTCCCTTTATGTTGATATCACTCGATGTCTCTCAGTATCGGACACCGAGCAAGGTGTACCGTGGTTATCCCCCCGGAGAGCATTGTTAGACTTGATGCTTAAATGCCGTCGAGCTAGGAACGGTCTCCGTCCACCTTGTTCGGTGTGCTATTCGGGTAAGACACGGTTTGGCGTCGAGGAACTTAATATGAGGACATCCTCGGTTTGGTAATATTGGTAGCGTATGCTGGAAGCTTTTCGTGGTAGGGTCCACTGGCCGTTTATATAGGTGTAATGATGTGAACTGCATTGGTTAGTGGGATACATCATCTAACATGGCCAGATCTGGAGCGTTGATTTGTTGAAAATAGCAGCAGTTGGGGATTTTTCTGTGGGTGGAAAAAAGGTAAACCTCTGTCACACGAAAGGACGGTTATTATTTTATTCTTTCTATGGCTTCACTCCTTTTAACTGTGCTAAGTAATCCCTCTTGTTCTTATCTCATAATTTGCTGGAACAAAATATCTCTTATTTTCTCTCTCTAGGGTTTGTTCTTCCCGTCAAAACTTTTTCTGCCTCTCTATCTAGGGTTTCGTCTGGTTGTTGATAGATTTGCTGCTGTTCTCTCCTGCTTGCTCTTGAATATGACTGTAAGTGTTTTCGTATTTGGTGGGGGTTTTTTGTATACCTCTGTGCTTAGGGTCTATATTTGAGTTTTTATTGTGGTCATGTATGTGGTGGTGAGATAGAGTCTTGTTTGCCTACATATGTCTATCTAGGTTGGTGGTTTTGCCTTACGTACAGGGTTGTCGTTTTATTGGGTGGGTGATAAAACCTAGGGTTTCTGGTAATATGTGGTTAGTATACTGATTGAAATCTTGGATGATGTTTGGATAGGAAATTCTAACCCAATGCTTGGCCCAAGTTGGCCCATTTGTGGAGGAAGATTTTAAGAAGTCGGCCGGAATACCCGCCGACATACGTATTCTGCTACCCATCTCGGATGAGGAGGTAATGGGTGTTGTTCCTGCCGGCGAGGTAGCTGTGCGCTCATCGGCATTCTTTACCGGGGGTCTTCGACTTCCGTTCACCGAGTGGATGGCTTCGTTCTTTGAGGCCGTCCAGATTGCTCCGGCCCAATTGGCCCTGAACGGTATTCAAAGGTTGTCGGAATTGTCTGGGATACATGTGGAAATGAAAGATGTGTTCGGAGTCTACAGTTTGAGTTTTGAGCGTCGTAGCTCGTACTTGAAGACATTGCGCGCTTTCTCTCGGCTTGTCATCGGTCTTCCCGATACGAACAAAGAGCATAACCTCGGCATCGTTATTGCTTCCGGAGAATGGGGTTGTGCCGGGCACCAGATTCCGGGATCTGCTACCGCGGCTCCCGATATTCCAGACCTCGGTGCTCCCAATGTGGAAGCTCTCTTGGCTCTTTGGAATTGGTGGGGGACTGGTCCGACGAAGGATCCGGCAAGCCGTACTTCCCCCAAGCTGCTAGGTTATCCTGCGGGGCCTGTGACGAAGGGTAATCCTGAGCCCGAGATTCCCACAGAGACTGAGGAGGACTTCCTCAAAATTGTCAAGGCTAGAAGTGCCTCTCGGAGAGGGAAAAAGCCTGTTTGTTCTAAGCGCCGGGCATCGGACCCTGTTGTTGGGACCCCAAAGAGGGCTAGAGGGGCAGAGACATCGGTGAGTGAGGAAGGTGCCGATGTTGGTACTGGAGTGGCGTTGGTTGCTTCTTCCCAGGGTGATACCACCGAGGGGGCTTCTACTCATGCCGATGTACGTGTATATTTTTTGTGTGAATTGTTTCTTTTAATTCTCTTGTTCGTCACTTTATTTGTCATCCTGTTTCAGCTACTGACTTCTTCATTGGTTACCCTTGCTCTGGCCCGGTCTATGGGTATTATTGTGTTTCAGGGGTCGTTCGACAACATATTCAGACATATCAACCTCCTGGTGAACATGGGCGAGGATACGATGACCCTGCCGGTCATCTCGCCTATCCCTACCGAGGACCCGATAGATCTGCCTCTTTGCTCGCCCATCCGTACTGAGGAGGTGATCGAGCGTAGGGCCCCTGAGACCGGTCCTTCGGAGAAGGAGGTGAGGGAGGAAGTGGAGGTGGAAGCCGTCAAAGAGACTGCCATGGAGTTTGTGGTGGGTGGCGAGGATGAGGTTCTCGAGGAACCTGAAAAGGTGTTGGTGGACGGGGTTGCAATGACCCGTTACATTAATCGGTGTGGGGGTGAACTGTTGGAGCAACCCCGAGTCTTGAGGATGGGGTATACTGCTCTTAAGCCCCTCGTCGTCAAGGATGCAGAGAAGATAGCTGCTCGGCCTGTAATGTCGGTTATAGAGCAGGCCAGCACTGATGCGCTTCGGGTATATTGCGCACGTATTTTGTTACATAGGTCGTGATGCTCTTATTTTGGCTGGTGTCTGATGTTTCTAAATACAGGTTTTCGTGGATATCGTGGTGTTAAGGGATCAGCTGTCAACACTAGAGGCTGAGAAAGAGAAGCTGATGGCCGAAAGTAAAACAACGGCCGAGGATAAAGCTTGGATGGCCAAGTTGGTCTGCGAGCTAGAGGCAGAGAAAGAGAAGCTGATGGCCGAAAATGAAACAACGGCTGAGGAGAAAGTCCAGATGGCTAAGTTGGCCTCTGATTATGATAAATTGGTGGGAGACAACTTACGTTTGACCGAGGAAGTCGAGAAGTTGGGGGCCGATAAAGAGCATTTGGTCGAAAAATACGACCTACTGGAGGCCGATAACTTGCTCATGGCGGAGGATGTGGAGGCCGGAACATCGGAGGTTGCTGCTCTGAAAGTAGAGCAAGCAGATGAACGGAAAAAAAGTTTGCAATGATGGCTAACTTTTCCGTCTTTTACGCTTATGTCCGAGCTCTAAACTTCGCTAAGGTACCACTGTCGGACCGGGCGTGGTCGGAATTGGTGTATCCCTGTCCGCAAGGTGCCCCTCCTAAGCCTCTAGATTGGGCCAATCTTCGGGATGAGGAGCTCCCACGGCTACCGGGGCATACTATATTAACGGCGCTCCGTCCCCATTCCGGGTCGGTTCCATCGACTCCTCGGTCTGCTGCTGCTGCTGTTACTCCCCCACCCGCATCCCCTCAGGTGGAGCCTTGACCATTTACTTGCAGTATTTTCTATGTAGCTTAGCGTAAAATCTTTTAGTACCCGAATTGTGGGTCTTTTTTGTAACTAGAAATATAATTCTTTTGGGAAGTGATAAAATAGGTACTGCGTTTTCTTTCTGTTTGGCTTTCCTGGTTAATGTCCTTGTTTGTGGGTCGTCGTCTTTTGAAGGATATAAAAACAAAATATTGTCAGGTACCTGTTACCCCCCTTGCCATGGTGGTATGGCTAGTCGTAGTGTAGGCAATGTTATAGATGGTCTTGAAAGATCTAAGGCGTCGCTAACTTCTGAATTGAATTCTGCTCGTCGTGAAATCGAGGGTCTGAATATTCATATTTCAAACTTGTCGATTCGATTACGTGACTTGGGAGAGAGTTTCAGCAAGAAGACCGCCCATTATACGGCAAACAAGAGAAAGGCCAAAGAGTTTCTTGGTGCGCTTCGGCGCTCTCGTGATGAAGCCCGAGGCCGGGTGACGAGCTTGAACTTGGTTCTAGGGGCCGTTTTCGAGGACGCGGACCTGTTGCTATCCTTCGCCAAAGCGTATTGGGCCCGAAGTCGCGCATTAGAGGTGCTCGAGCATGTAAAAGGGATGCGTGGTGTTGCCCGGGCAGAGCGCATGGGTGATGCTATGGCCGGGGTAACTGAGACCACGGCTGCCTTGAACCGAGTGGATGCGGTCGTGCAGGAACGTTTGGGGACGCAAATTGTCTCGTTGCGAGATATTCATTTCGCTGATGCCGTCGAGACCTCAGCGTCTGTTGATGGGTTATCGGATTAATGATTGAGTAGCTTGTTTTGTCATTTCACTTGTAGCTTGTATAAAAAATCTTCGTTATTTGCGGATGAATATTCATCTCTTCCCTTCTTCCCCATTTTTTTTATAGGCACATGCTACTATGTCGCACCAGGATGGTTCTCCATGCTTAGTTAGTCCGGGGCTAGGACCTACTGGTGCTGCCCGGGACGAGGTCTCATCTGGTGCGGCTAGTGAAGGGCATGCCCATTGGCCTTACATCGTTTTAGTGGGTAAAAACGTCCAGTTGCTCGATCAGTGTGCCCGACTTAAGGCCAAGTTAAAAACCCAGGCGTCCTCTTTCCGTGAATATGTTCGTCGTGCCGAGCATGTGGTTGAGGTTCAGGAGCGTCGTCTAGATCGGTATTGGCGTGTAAAGGAAAAATACCTCGGTAAACTAAAATCGTTGGTAACCCAAGCCAATATGTTGGTGAAGTATTTCTGTCTGTCCCGGTCCAGATACGATGCTTCGGCGGCTGTGATCGAAGCTCGTAAGCTTCCCTTCGACGATGCTCGCCGTAAAGCGGCCTCAGATGCTCACGAGGTTGCTAAAGTAGTCGAGTTCTCCATGCGGCTTAAGACGCTGACATGCGTTGGTGCTCATACGACCAACTTTGATGCCCTCATTTCTGAGGAGCGTTTTGATGGTGAGGAGACCGATGGGGATACGGCGACGGATGACGAAGAGGTAGGGCTCGGTCAATTGCCGTCGTGCTTCTCATGTAGTAGTAGTTCTTAAATCAATTTTGTTATGGTTGGTTTATACCTTGTTGCCTCCGTAATGTGGGCGATGACTATTTGTTTTATTTCTTTCTTCTTGTGTTCGGATCTTCTCATTGTCGTACTGATATTTCCTTGATTGGATTGATTTTCCTTTGCTGATTTCTTCGTTCGATGTTTTATTGCCTCCGTAATGTGGGCTAGGACTATTTGTTTGATTTCTTTCTTCTTGTGTTCGGATCTTCTCATTGTCGTACTGATATTTCATTGATTGGATTGATTTTCCTTTGCTGATTTCTTCGTTCGATGTTTTATTGCCTCCGTAATGTGGGCTAGGACTATTGTTTCATCTTGTTTGCCCCTTTTTCCTTGATGGAGTTAGTACCTGCATAAGTGGGACTGAGCTATTATTTCATATGCCTCCGGTTACGTTGGAGGACTTTAGTATTCCCAGGCAGTCACCCAAACATGCCTTTTGGGAATTTCTCGTGCCTCCGGTTACGTTGGAGGACTTTTAGTATCTGATGCCCCCGGTTATGTTGGAGGACTTTTAGTATTCCTAGGCAATAAGTCATACATGCCGTTTAGGAATTTCTTATGCCCCCGGTTACGTTGGAGGACTTTTAGTATCCCTAGGCAATAAGTCATACATGCCATTTAGGAATTTCTTATGCCCCCGGTTACGTTGGAGGACTTTTAGTATCCCTAGGCAATAAGTCATACATGCCGTTTAGGAATTTCTTATGCCCCCGGTTCCGTTGGAGGACTTTTAGTGTCCCTAGGCAATAAGTCATACATGCCGTTTAGGAATTTCTTATGCCCCCGGTTACGTTGGAGGACTTTTAGTATCCCTAGGCAATAAGTCATACATGCCGTTTAGGAATTTCTTATGCCCCCGGTTACGTTGGAGGACTTTTAGTATCTCTCAACCTTGGTAAATAGCAAAATATCTTATGAATTCAACAATAATGTTATGACAAAGTAGAGGTACGTTGTGACCTGTACTGGAAGCCAGTTCATACGTAGTACTTCTTGAGATTCATCACGTTCCAAGAATTCTTTTCTCCTCGGCTATTTTCGAACAGAACGCTTTTGATCTTGTAGGTCGTCGGGCTTGTTCTTTTGACGATTTCGTATGGGCCTTCCCAGGTAGGGCTTAGTTTGCCATGTATCTCGTTCCTGGTATAAACAGTTACTCGTCGTAACACCAGCTCTCCTACCATAAATTCCTTGGTCCCTCTCACCCTTTTGTCATAGGTTTGCTTGACCATTTGTTGGTACTTTGCTAGTGTTAGGGCTGCTATCTCTCGTTTCTCGTCCAGCATGTCGAGTTCTTCTCTCATCCTTTGTTCATTGTTTCCCTGCTCGACTAGAATTGTTCGGAGTGTGGGTAGCCCGATTTCCCAACTATGACGGCCTCGACGCCGTACGCTAAACTGAACGTGGTTTCCTTGGTGTCCGTCTTTGGCGTAGTTCGGCAAGACCATAAGACGTTGAGCATTCGCTAGGGCCATCTTCCCTTCGCCTGTTCGAGGGTCGTCTTGATACCATCCAGGACAGTTCGGTTCGTAACCTCGGCTTGTCCGTTACACTGTGGGTATGTTGGGGTCGAATAGAACTTCCGGATACCGAGTTCCTCGTACCAAAGCTGCAGCTTGGCGTCCCTGAACTGGGTGCCGCTGTCTGCAACAATGGCGTATGGTATGCCGAACCGAGTGATGATATACTCCCAGATGAATTGTTTAACGTTGCTGGCTTTAATCTCTCGGAGAGGCTTAGCCTCGACCCATTTGGTAAAGTAGTCCGTCGCTACGATCAGATATTCCACGCTGCTGGGTGCTCTGGGAAGTTTCCCGACAATATCAATTGCCCACTGCGCGAATGGCCAGGGTGCCGATACCGGGGTCATCATCGATGATGGGAGACGAGGTATTTTGGCGAATCTTTGGCACTTGTCGCATCTTTGGACATAAATGTATACATCTCGTTTGATATAAGGCCACCAATATCCTTGAGTGACTGCCTTGTTGGCGAGGGATCGTCCTTTGATGTGTGCTCCGCAGGACCCTTCGTGGACCTCTTTCAAGACAGGCTGTTGCAGTTCGGGCCAGACGCACAGAAGGTGAGGTCCTCGGTAACTGGATTTATACAGTTTGTCGTCCTCAGATAGCCAGAACTGAGGGGCTCTTCTTGTGACTTTCAACGCTTTTATCTTGTCTGACGGGAGCGTCCCGTTCCGCGGATAGCGAATCATGTCGTCCATCCATCCTAGCTCGTATTGTACTGATGTTACTCGGTCTATTCTTTTAGTTATGCTCGTGGTTTCCAAAAGCTCCACTGTGATCATCCGAGTGTTGGTCAACGTTAATGTCGAGGCTAGGGTGGCCAAGGCGTCGGCATGTGCGTTTTCGGTGCAATTGATTCTTATTAGCTCGCATTGTGCGAACATGACCATTATGCTCTGGACTTTCTCTTGGTAAAGGACCATTCGGTCGTCCTTGGCTTGGCATTCACCAGTAGCCTGGTTGACGATTAGAATGGAGTCACAACTAGCAATCAAGTGGGTGCATCCAAGCGATCGGGCGATGAGCATGCCATTGATCATGGCTTCGTATTCCGCCTCGTTGTTAGTAGCTCGGAAGCCCAACTTGATGTTTTTCTCGATGATCGCCCCTTCTCTGGACTTAAGGACAATCCCTGCTCCCGATCCGTCCTTGGTGGACGATCTGTCGACTTGTATATCCCAGTGCGACCGTGGTGAAATGGTCAGGGGCTCGTCATAACCTTCGGTGAACTCAGCGAAGAAATCAGCCAACACCTATCCCTTTATGGCATGTCGCGGTGCAAATTCGATATGAAATTGGGATAGCTCGACCCCCCATGCCGCCACCCGACCGCTGATATCCGTCCGTCGAAGGGACTCCTTGACGTGGAACTTTTTGTAGACTTGGATCTTGTGAGCTATGGAGTAGTGTGGTAGTTTTCGGGTAGCAACGACCAACGCCAAACACAACTTTTCCAACGGTAGGTAGCGTATTTCGGCCTCGACCAAAGTGTTGCTGACGAAGTAGATAGGAAATTGTTCGCGTCCTTCTTCTCTTAGGAGGACTGCGCTCACGGCTGTAGTGGAAACTGCTAGGTAGCAGGCCAGAATATCCCCTTTATTCGGCCTCACTAACAGTGGCAGCGTCCTTAGATACTCTTTGAGGTGGTTGAATGACGCCTCACACGCCGGGTCCCATACGAACTTTTTATCCTTCTTGAGGGTCTCAAAAAATGGTCGTCCCTTATCTGCGGATCGACTGATGAACCTGCTTAGTGCGGCCATCATCCCCGTGAGCTCTTGCACCTGCTTCTTATTCCTCGGTGCTGCCAGGTTTTGCAGAGCCGTTATCTGGTCGGGGTTAGCCTCTATTCCTCTTTGGCTGACCATATGCCCCAAAAACTTCCCTTTGCTGATGCCGAATGCACATTTGCTAGCATTAATCTTTAGTTTGTGCCCGCCCAGCGTTTGGAAGACGTCTTTAATGTCCTGGAGGTGGGAAGTGGCCCTTTCGCTCTTGACGACCATGTCGTCTATGTACACTTCCATTGTCTTCCCTATATGCTTTTGGCATACCTTCGTTATCATCCTTTGGTATGTCGCTCCTGCATTTCGTAGGCCGAACGGCATAACCGTATAGCAATAGTTTCCCAAAGGCGATATGAACGAGGTCTTTTCTTGATCTTCGAGGGCAAGGGGGATTTGATGATATCCCGAGTATGCGTCGAGGAAGGTCATCCTCTCTGCTCCTGCCGTGATGTCCACCAGTTGATCGATCCTTGGTAGGGGAAATGGATCCCTCGGGCAGGCTTTATTCAGATTGGTGAAGTCTATACAGACTCTTTCCTTCCCGTTCTTCTTTGGGACGACGACCGGATTGGACAGCCACTTCGGGTAGAACACTTCCCGTATTGCTCCTGCTGCCAACAACTTTCGGACTTCAGCAATTATAACCGCTCTGTGCTGGACGGACACCTTCCGGCTCCTTTGAGCTATGGGCTTGTACTCGGTATTTACGCTGAGGTGGTGGCATGCTGTTTTCGGATCTAGATCGGGCATGTCTTTGGGGCTCCAAGCGAACTTATCGATGTTGCTGAAGAGGAACGCTTCTAGCTCCTTGGATTCCTCTTTAGGAAGGCTATCTCCGATGAGGAAGTAGTGCTCCTCGTCCGTATCCAGGATATACACCTTCCGGAGTGTTTCTCCGACTTGTTCTTCAACAACCCTCTCAGCTCGTGCTATTTGGTCGATCAGCTTCCCTGCGCTTATGGGCTGTTCGACAACTACAAGTTGTCTCTTCAACGCAGCGGTGATGTCTTCACAGCGTCTTGAATCCTCCTAACATCCTCGGGCTATCTCGATCTCCCCCTTGGCATTAGGCTATTTCACCTTCTGATGGTACGTGGAAGGTATCGCCCGCATAGCATGAAGCCACGGTCGGCCCAAGATCGCATTGTGGCCGGAATTATCATTGACCACCAAGAATTCCACGGGGACAGATACGGATCCCGTGGTAACATTTAGGACGATCTTTCCCAACGGCTTAGTCGTCTCAGAGATGAACCCGATCAGGGTGACTTCAGTGGGCTGTAGATCTAGCAATTTGAACTCCATCTTGTCGAAGAGCTCTTTGTACATGATATCAGAAGAGGCTCCTTGGTCAACAAGCACTCTGCTGACGGTGTCTATGCCGATCTGGACGCGTAGGTTAATGGCATCCCCGTGAGGGTATATTACCC
Source organism: Primula veris (assembly GCA_963682055.1). Lineage (NCBI taxonomy): Eukaryota > Viridiplantae > Streptophyta > Magnoliopsida > Ericales > Primulaceae > Primula > Primula veris. The sequence continues at coordinate 16,708,433 of OY821745.1, read as the reverse complement.
CTTCTTCATCAAGATCTGAGAAAGAAATGGGCGGGTGTCGTTGCGGCATGCATTGCCGCTTTAAGGTCGACGCCTGCGAAGCTTTAGCTACTTGCCCAAAGTGGGCCAACTGCCGTTGTTGGGATCGATTCCCCCCGGTGCTCTTGGGCCTTGACAAGTGGACAACGTTGATCGTTTTGCCTTGTCGGTTGTCCGTTCCCTTGATGACTAGCTGCTTGCCTTTGTCCCTAGTGCCTTTGATGAATTTGTTGAGCAATCCCGCGTCTCCCCACGCGTTCATCTTCCGCCGCAGGTTTCGGCAATGCTCGGTGAGATGGCCGTGATCCTCATGATAGGCGCAGAAGAGCTTGGTGTCTCTGGAATCAGGGGGGGAATGGATTGGTTCGGGTCGGGAATACCAGCTTTCTCTACATATATCCTTTAGGATATCCTCGGCTGACAAGTTAAAAGTGTACCTCAACTCGACCGGTTCATAATGCCTCTGGCGTTCCCTTTCTGGCCCGCGACCTTGCTGAGGTGGTTTGGGCGGCATTGGATAGGCGATTCGGAGCGGCTTGGGCTCGGGCTCTATGGGTTTGTATTCCCTTCGCTGAACCTCGGGACCCTTATCCCGTTTGGATTGGGGGACTGGTTCCCCCTGATTGTTCTTGGCTCTCTTGCGGTCCACCTGCTCTTCCCGGACCGTCTCTCTTCTTGGTGGAGCCCGGTTGAGGACTCGCATCTCTTCATTCTTATCGGTAAGGTGGGTGCAATAGGCCAGAAGGGCGTCAGTGGTCGGAAAATTCTTGCCGATGAACTTCCTTCTCGCCCAATATCCGCTGGGGATAGAGTTGATGAAGTTCTGGATGGCTATGTTATTGGCGTACTGCGGGATTTGGTTCGCCACGTCGATGAAGCGTATGCAGTAGTCCTGGAGCCTCTCATTGGGCAACATAGCCATTTTTAGAAGGGTTTCAATGTTAACCTTCTTCTTCCTATGAGCGGCGTATCGGGTGGAATATGCACGGAGGAGCTCAGCCCAGCTTCGTATGGATCCCCGCGGTAGATTATGATACCACGACGACGCCTCCTGACCCAGGCTGTTCTTAAAAAATTTGCACATTAGTGCACTGTCGTCGCTCCACAACTCCATCCTTGTTTTGTAATGTCGGAGGTGATCGATGGGGCAGCTCCTTCCATCATATAGTCTGAATTCGGGGATGACAAACCCCGCAGGATTGCGGTACCGAGTTATCTGATCGGTACATGGAGTCTCTTGGCATACGTCCCAAGCCTGTTGGAATGCTTCATCCGGTGCCGGGTAGTGAGGGGGAGATATGGGTGTTGTGGATAGTAACCGACTATGACCCTATGGTCGCCGTTCCTCCCGTTGTTCAGATTTCTGTCGAGGTCAGGTAGAGGAGGCGCGCCTTGGTAACCGTAGACCGTCGGGGTTATCCTCGGGACGGGTTCTCCTTGTCTTGGTATCCTCGTATCATGAGGTCGGCCCGTCGCTGCCATTGCTGCTCGGTAACCGGAATCTTCCGCTTCACGTCGAGAGTCGGTTTGCGTGTTGGTCGGTTGGATGGGTGGTATCGTGATGCCGGCCGCTGCCATGGCCGACATGCTTGCCCCTAGCTGGGCTTGTAGCAGGGCATTACGTTTTTCTGCGGCCCGTGCCAGTGCGGCCGTAGTCCTATCTTGGCGAACAGGGGTTCGTAGTTCCACCGTGTACGGCGTAATTATCCACGGTGGGAGGGTTGGATATGGGACTACCTGTTCTAGTATGGGGTCGTCGGGCATGCCATACCGGTGGACTTCGTTCGTTTGAAAACGAACCCGTTGGGGACTGGAGTTGACCGAGGCTACTGGCTGAGGGGCCTTTGAGCTTGGCCGTGCATTATTGGGATGGCGGTTGTCTGGCAAGAGTGTCCCCGCCTGCCTAGTTGCGGATGGCGCTCGTTCCGCCTCCGTGTCCGTAGGGTTTTCGTCGACAAGACCGTCGACCTGAGAGGGATGGTCGGTTTGTTGTTCTGTTTGGACGTTAGAGACGGTAATTCGAGATCCAACCTGAAACGCTTCGTAGCGGTCTCTGATGTTGAGGAGATGCGCTAACACGTCTTTGTGGACTGGGATTTCCTGGTTTGTCGATGTGCCTACTTCCTCTGGGCGAGTTTCTTCGTTGGTGTTTGCCATTTGTTGCTCGTCTGGTAGAACGTTGGTGTTCGATTTCGAAGCTAGTTGGGAACTAGATGATTCCCGGAGACGGCGCCATTTGACAAAGCCATAACTTTGGTCGGTAGCGTTAGGCTTTTCAACAATAATATATAATGAATTGACAATAAACGATGAACACTTCTTGATCTTTATTATTATTCGGCAATTGCCCTTGTTCGGACTACAACTTCTATCACTATATTTATGCTCGGATTCGCTATTTGATCCTAAATGTGATCTTTCTCTTCTCTTCGGTGCTCGATTCTCTATCTTGCTCGGTTAGGCTATTGATGTGATACGTTCTGACAAGTTTTTATCTTTTCTCTCCTTCTCTCTATATTTTTGAGATATGTTTTCTGGTCCCTTTCTTATGGGGGATACTTGGCTATTTATAGGCAATTATGCCTTCTAGGATGTTGACAAATGTCTCCATCTCATGGGATTTTTCGGACATGGGTCCCTAGTTAAGTGGGCTTGGGCTTTTAGTAATATCCACTCTTATTCTCAAAGAAAGGCATGTGATAACCCATTCAAGAGTTGGATACCCCTCTATGATGGGTGGGTCGATTCGTACCCGAATATATATATATTCGGGTCCAATTTTTATGTTCTATCAGACTCTTTAATTCCATATGCAACATAAATTCCTTAAAATAATCAAGGCTCACCTTATTACTAGTTGCTAACAATATATTTTCGCTAATTACTAACTAACATGTCAACTAGCCAAAACATCAAAATAGTTCCTACAATAAAACAGAATAAAATACGAGATTTTACAAACCATGTGTAGAATGGTGAGATGATATATTTATGATATGTTTCTTGATATTAATGTAATAGAAAATAATGTCTAGTACTAGAAACAATAACACATTGGTGTAGCCACAGGTCCCCATTCATCTCTTACATTTTTTTGTTTATGCAGGAAGGATAGTCATTTTGCGTACCAATTCAAATTAACTGTCTTAAGAGGACTAAGATTGTTTGGTTGCAGATTTTAGCGATTTTTTTTCCCTTTCTGTTTATGTTATACTGCACTTGGTTGGTCAGCTTCAAGATGTGTTCTTTTTGTTTTCTAGAGTGGACAAATATATTGCTTTAGTCTGAATGAATTTACCTTTTTAAAAGGATTCAGTCATACAATCCCCAGTAATTTCCGGACAATCTAAAATCTTTCCATATTCTAGATGATAAAACTTCTGGATTCAAGTCATTTGGAGTAATTTATCCTTTGCCCGGCCCTGGAAGGAGACACTCCAATCTGTCTCTTTTTCTGCCATATTCCGATCTACAAAAGTATTCTTTTTGGTACAAAAATCTTTTAAGTGAATTTTATTCTGCTTGTGTTTGGACTTTGGAGTCACTTTCCTTTAATACAAACATTTTATAATTTGGAAAAAACTTCTCTAGTAAAAATAACTTACACTGCTTGTATTTTCTGGTTTCCGGGCTCTATTCAAGTTATATGTATTGACATCTCTACAAGAAGGACCAGGTTTTATCTGATACAAACTAAACATTTTATCTTAAACTTGTTTGTGTATACCAAATCAAATATGTTTTGAGATGTCTTAGCGTCTACTTTTTTTTATAATCAGTAACCTTCACTCAGTAGGTGTCCAGCCTGCTTGTGAGTTTAGTATTCGCTCCAAGCCTCCAACGGATAGGCCCTAGGTATATAACGACTATCTCAAACTGTTAGAAAATTTGCAATGAGCTTATAGTGCATAGGCTGGAAATAATGCTAACATGTGAACTAGAGTAATTCGTAAGATGTATGTATGTCAATTGTTAGCATGCAACTATAGTCATTCGTCTCATTAGTGCTGGACAGTTCAAATCTCCAATTTCTGGTGTTCGAAGGTCCCTTAGCCACGATCCTACATTAAGAAAGGTGTAGTCTGTTTATGATTTTCATTAAAACCTGAGGGGGCTTGATGATCACTTTTCTGAATAGAAATTTTGTACATTTTAAGTGATATATCAAATGGAGTTTACTAGTATACTTTAATACTATGAACTATATATTTGTTTCCTATTAGTACTATGAACTTTTAGTACCATTAATTAAGAACACATAACTTTTTGCTGCAATTCCATGAAGTTAAAGATTGGGTGGAAATCATTGCATTTAGGGGGATTTCATTCATTTGTTTTTAGTCGGGGGATTTAATTCATTCATTATTTTCATTAATTTTCATCGGGAGAATCATTGATTAGTACATAAAAACATACTGAAATTCCAAAACCCCGAATTTTCAAGTCTTATTAAAATTTGTTATATATAATGTAGTATCATTGTAGGATCAAAGTTAAAAACAATGAGTAAAAATAAGTAGCATCATGTAGCATATGTAGTATGTACTAATTTTTTAAATTGTTTTAAATTCTGAAAAGATAATTAAGTATCACTTATATATGAACCTTTTCATATTTTCTCAATATTAATCATGTTTAGATCCTTACGGCAACAGTGACAGACAATGGGCTGAGCCATACGGGAACCAGATGGGGCACATACCCCTGCTTGGCTTTTTGTTGTGACTATAAATAATATATTTTGATTGTTTGCAACAAATGTATCTTAAGACTTCTTGGTAAATATTTCTTTTTAAGACTTCAAGCAGTAGAGTTCGAAGAATAGTTATATATACTTTCTTTCGTAAGATGTTAGTATGATAATTCTCATCGACTTACATGACAATTATTGTGTCAATTTTTATAAATTTAGCTGAATCCTTTGCAATTATAAATTTAGCTGAATCCTTTGCAAAGAAGAAATAGCTGACCTTGAGAGTTGAGAGTTGATGCGCATGTGGCAAACTCACATTGCAAGAAAATAAAATGAACTGAACAGTGAGTAAAATACTAAAATGCCAAGTTACTAACGAGCAAATTGCAAAATAATCTTTCTTGGGCACTACAAATATCAAATTAAGAACAATTTTTAAGTGAACCCAAACTAATAGTTTATATGCCCGCATGACTATAGCTTGACCAAAAAAAGGGTTAACCGAAAAGTGACTAATGTAGTCCTATGACGAAGCAGCCTTGAGAACACTCTCTATTAAAAACCAGCGTTTCTAGTCGAGCAATAAATATCACGTTTGCCAAACTCTTGAAAAATCTAAGGTTCCTTAATGGCCTAATGACAATTTCGCATACAAGAATATTTATATAAACCATAATTTCCAAGTATGTGGCGAGAATCTTTGCAAGATCAATCGTCATCACGCTGATGCATTTTGGAATTGATGGTTCTCTTCTTCTACAAGTAGAAGTTAGACCTGCAGAGTGGGCAGGTGATGTGGTTCCGAAGTAACCAATTTTGTACACAATCTTTATGAAAAACGTGACCACACCTCGGAAGTTGACTCACCACGTCATCGCTCTCGAATTCCACTAAGCAAATCGAACACATTTCCTTCTCATCACAACAACATTGAGCATTCATGATCGCTTTGTCGTCATTCGATAATCGCCACACCGGTGTTTGACCGTTTAGATCTCCGAACCTGATAGCCTGAAGGTTCCCTTGGCATAATCTTACATCTCTAAATCTCTCGACAGGATTATTGTCGAAAGAACGAAACATGGCTAACCTTGCCATTTTTCGCAAAGTCTTCTTTATTCTAGAAAATGGTATCCAAACACAAGTATAGGGGATAATGATAATTGGGCTCAAACCAAAATCACCATATGCAAGACTAATCATGATTACTTCTTGAGATTTTTTTCTTTTTGTTTCTCTCTAAGACGAATTATGAACTAAAAATAAACAAAAGGCTTTTATAGGAACCACCATAGGTCAGTCAACCAAATAGAGTTAGTATTTTACTATTTTTTTTGTCAAGTCTACATTCATGACTTCATATTAAAATTATTAACGAATTAAGGCCGGCGCCGACCCTACCCTCTTGTTTTCAACTGTACGATGATGTTAAAAGAATTTACACCTGCAATCCTAATATTGGGATATTGTATGAGTTACCAACGTTTATAACTTACAAGTTTCATACAACCCCTTTAACAGTTTATAGCCTGCAGATGCATTTGCAGACAGTTTGTTTGGTGGTAGCTTTTAACTTCAATCATTCATTTTTCTATTTTTAAATTTGACATGCACTTTAAGCTAAGTTTCTGGTTTCATTGACTTAAAAAGAAAACATAAGCTCGATCTATCTAGCTTTTCTTACTATGAAAAGCAGCATATTATTACGTTGTTTCCAGAGTACCACGCAAGTACGTACAGTCTTGTGCCAAACATGCATTTAGTTAATAAAATAAGTGTTGGAATCTTGAACTAAATTCATATTTATTGTGAATAAAGTTGGTCTCACTCAATAATAAGTACTTGCCGATTTATATAATTTGAAATTTTGGTTTGGATAACAAAAGAAAGATTGATAATGGTCTTGTTTGGTTGATTCTTACTTTTTAGTTAATCTTACTTATACTTATGATAAGTAAAATGTTGTTTGGTTGTAATCCAAAAAACTTACTTTTTAGAAAAGTAAACCCCATTTAATATTACTTATCAAAAGTAAAGTTTATGTTACTTATGAAAATAAATTGCTTTTTGACACTGTAGTTATTCTATATTAATTTTGTTTGTAATTGCTATTTTCTAACTTTGTTTGATTCTATTAATCGAGATACACTGTTTATTTTTACTCAAAAGTAAAAAGTAAACATATTTTACCAAACAACATTGGAATGAAAAGTATACTTTTACAGTGTTCACCAAACAGTATTTACTTACTAAAAGGTAAATAGAAAAAGTATACTTTTCAATCTTATTACAAAAAGTATACTTTTGAACGTAAAAGACACGATCAAACGAGGCCAATGAGTTGTATCGATATGTACTAAATTTCATCTAATAATGGTTATAAATTATATTTATATGTTCTGCAAAACCTACATTTTAAAGTCCAAAGAAAAAATTGGTTAACCATACAAGAGCTTGCCGACTTATTTTGGTCGAGAATATGAAAGTTTGCCAAATTGAGGTATATGCAGATGTACTGAAAGTGTCTCCCATAACGGAGTAATAATTATGTATCCTAATGTAATTGAACAGAGTCAATGATCACAAAGATAGTCAAGAAAATGTATACTCAAAACAACTAGTTTAGAGTCTTAGAGATGGACCATATAAGTCAGCATTCTAGCTCAATTATGTTCCTAATTTAAACAAATGTTCAACAAAAGTAAACAAGAAAACCAAAGAAAATCAAATAGACAATAGAATCAGGGGCGGAGCTATACAGGGGCTAGATCAGAGGGGTCAGCTGATCCTCCTGAAATTCTGTCACCATCAACTAATACCCTTTTAGTTTGAAGTTTATATAACAGGTAATGAGGTTAAATATGACATTATCAAATAAATGGGTAAATGATAGAGGAAGAAGACATATCTGTTTTAGTATTTAATATGTAGTGGAAGTACACGTGATTATAGGCATTATAATTAGGATAAACTTTTAAAAAAGGTTTCCAAATTTTCTATTTCAAATCTATTTGGTCTTTCTAGTTTTAAATTCACATTAATAATCTTCATCATTTTATAAATTTACATCTTTAAGCTCATTTCTCATCTTTTTATATCAAACCCCATAATCTTTAAGGTAAGAGATGATCAACATAAATGATAGACAGTTAAATATACCTTAATTATTCTAAAAAATAAATTAAAAATGATTTTGAGCCCAATTATATATGTTGATTATTCAAAGATTTGAGTATAAATATTATTTACGTGAATTATTGGAGTGAAAAAGGAAAATTAATAAATAATTAACTCAACGGTTTTATAATTTTTAGTTTCTTGATTTAGTAAGAAATTTTTCTCTGAATATGTTTGAGAAATAAAAATGTATTTTATGTTGCCTTTAGTTAATTTTAATTTGAAATATGACCCCACTGGCGCGATCTCCTAACTCCGTCACTGAATAGAATGTTATCATACCATACATTTCCCACTAAAAAAGCTCGATAAAAAGTAGAAAGACAATGTTTTGAAAGAAATGCCAAATTTTCAAATTGACATAGACGTATGAATTCTTATATGATAGACCCATTGACTTGCATATGACAAATAGTCCTATTTAGCTACAACCAAGAAAGCAGCCTTTGGCTGCCTCCCCATACGTAGGAATGGCAGAATTTCTGATTTTGACCCGATCCGAGCCGATCAGACCCGATACGGGTTGGATAAAAGTACAGGATTATTTGGGTCGGGTTGGATTGGGTTACTTTGCAGTTTTGTGCAATTTTGTGCAAGTTAGAAATAAGTTCATATTCGCTATGTGTACAACTTTTTAATTATTTATTTTATTTACCAAAACGCTATATACATATTTCATAAAAAATGGGAAAAAACACATAAAATTATATAAAATGCGAAAAATCACAAAAAATAAAAAATAAAAAAAAAATCACAAAGAAATAAAAAAAAATCACAAAAAAATTATAAAAAATGAAAAAATCACAAATAATCACAAAATTATAAAAAAAAATTACAAAAAAATTATAAAAATTATAAAAAATGAAAAAAATCACAAAATATTATAAAAAATGAAAAAAATCACAAAATTTTAAAAAAATTACAAAAAAAATAAAAAAATATTTTTTTGGGTTTATAGAAAAATAAAATATTAAAAGAGACTCATTCACCAAATTAAAAAGTGGTACTTATGAGAAATGTGAACTTTCAACGATAATATTAAAAGAGACTCATTCACCAAATTAATTAGTCATCTCTCTTGTGTACTAGTTTTCTCTCTCTCTCTCTCTCTATATATATATATCCTTATTTTATTTTAGCTTATTATTTTATTTTATTTTGTCAGTTTTTTTCCTTTTATTTTTTTGAATATTGTTGTAAAGAATAATTTAGATTATTATAAATTTTTACCAAGTAAATATGAAAAATTTGGAAAAAATAATATTTTTAGGCTTTTCTAATTTGATTAAATGGTTATTGTTAGATGCTTAATAATGGTTTGCACTTATTTGGCTTATCAAAAAAATTCCGAGTCAAACGGGTCGGGTCGGGTTATGTGCGGATTGATGTGCGGGTCGGGTCGGGTCGGGTTTCGAGAAACCCGGCCCAATTACCATCCCTACCCATACGTGTCAAGTCGTGATTAGTTGATTCATAATTAACTACCTAAAATTGATTGCATATAATTCTTAATTATACATAACCAATTCTTCCATTCTTCCATATTCATTTATTGAATTAAACTATATGACATGAGTATATGATTTCATTTATTAGGTATAACTCATACTTATTCAGAAAGAGTAATTCTTTTTAGTCGTAGTATAAAAATTCAGCAAGTTGAATTACATAGTATTATATTTGCTATTTTAACACGTAAGTTATTATTCTCTCTTTAATTGAGTGTATAAATGTATAATACCAAAACACATATAATAACTATAACTAAACACTGACTATTTCTGGGTTCTTTCTTTATATGACTTCACATGGATTTTTTATTTTTATTTTTAAACACAAGTAAATAAATTCTTTTGATTCTGAATAGAGATGTATTATGATATTGTTGATAATTATAGTTACCGATAAAATAGTTGTCTTTGAACAAAAGTGAAAAATATGTGTTATAATTGTGTAGGGAATGTGAATTAGGAAAGTTGATAAAGACAATATAGCATTATTTAGAGTTTCTATTTGATTCAATATTACAAATAAATTAAACATGCATCAACGAATTCCTAAACTACACATGGATTAGTAGCAGCGTTGGGCTGGTACCCTGCAGGCATGTAGTTAAACTTCACTCTTTATAGCTTTTTCTGAATTGAGTTGTTGTATGAAGAAAGAAACAGTTGACCTTGAGACTGCATGGCATGTGGCAATCTCACACTACAAGAAAAACAATGAATGAGTTGAGTAAATAGTGATACCGACCAAATCACAGAATGATCTTTCTTGGGCACTTGCCACTTCTCTCTTTTAAATATTACCCTAGAAATATTAGGGTTGGGTATGCGATTTATATGTTGGGACAAAATAACCATTTTCTATTAATTTTTGTGCTAACCCTTTAATTGGATTGTGTTTTTATCCAATGGCAGTAATTAACCATATCAAAACAAGAAGTTTGCACATATATTTATTCTTCATCTCAAAATTATTGTCCACTCTCATTATAATATTATAATATACGGTGCATATATTCATAGAAGTACTTAGACAATAGTTATTAGAGGAAAGTAATACTAGTTCTTCTTTCTAGAGAAAGTGAAAAGCTTAGTAAAAATTAGTGTTTTAAAAATTGTGCTTTAAAGCGTTAAAAGGATGATAAACCGTTTTGCGAAAATAAAATGCCTATATGTTTTGTTTTTTGGCTGGTAAAACGCTATTAGTGTGCTTTTATCACGCTTCTTGCGCTAAAAAGTGAGCTTCCCGGTACTTGTAGTTTTATTATTATTATTATTTGTCCAAACAACTACGAAAGCGACGTCGATTTAGAGTTATCAATTTTATGAAAAAGATAATTTCAAACAAATTCTACAACTTCTACTGATACTTAATCGCTCATTTTTTATGAAGAACAACATTTGAAAATTTGAAGTACTAGAAGACTCTAATTCCTTTGTCTGTTGGTATTTATGAAATATTTCAATTTTCCTTATATAGAAAATCGTAAAATGATGTTTTCAAATTGTTGGGTACGTTGTAAATAAACATAATAATTTCTACGGAAAAGAAATGGACAAATAAACAGAAAATGGTTTCCTCAAATATAAAAATATCAAATACAAGATTTAACATAAAATAATGTAGATGATACCGAAATGGACTAAAGTCCGAGACGAGATAACTGCAAGCAGTTTCCCTTAAACGATATTTGTCCCGCCACCTCTGCTTCTGGCTAAATGGGGCACATCGTTCCCAAGGTACAACGTCTATCACATGTGACTCGGCGGAAATGGCACTGAGCCACGGTCGGGCCGTTGGTGGTGCGGTACTCTCTCTCTATATGTATGCATGTGTGTTTGTGTGTGAATGTGTGTATGCCATGTATAAAACTTGTCTTGGAAAGGGTTAGGCCAAAAAAGGGACCAAGACTATTATTTTATAAACATGCCATTTGTAACCCATTTTACAATTAAAAGACCCACATGGGGAGAATGAGTTGTTTTTGTAACCACTAAATTAAGAGAGCATTCACTCAAATAAAACCACTTGGTTTTTTCCCAACAATCCCCCACATGAATGCGATCTAAAACATGCAACGTGCAACTAAATGCAAGCGAGAGAACCACGAGAATTCACTGCATAAGGACAGGTAGCGCGCACCTTGAACCTGCCATAGTGATGTAAAATCTGATATGCTACTATTGGGTAGCCTTAAAGCCTTGAACCCTTTAGCGTTTGTGCATACCAGGGTAATACTCACACAGTGTCCTCTCTACACCAGTTACTAAGCCCTTTGGTTGTTGTCCATATTTGGCCCTAGACTGCCTTGGCAAATTCAACCGAGTGCTCTAGTGATTTAGCCCTAGATCATCACATAGTATCGGCCATACACACTCGTTATAGATGATTTTCAAGTCAAGGGTGTCCTGACTCACCCCACTCGACCTTCAAGATATTTTATTCATTCAGAGTCTCATGCTCACCCTTAAAATGGTACAGGTCTATCACTCTTTCATCATAGAAATGGGCTGAGAACTTATGTTCTCGAGTGCTTTGTTCGGTTACCCGCACAATTCAGTTTCCCATTGAACCCAAGACTGAAGTTTCCAGTTCAGGTTGGGCTACCTATGCGAAGGTTTCCAATTTATTGGGCTTCAAACTCCATTTCACTCGATGATGCTCCAACTCCTCCACGAGTCAAGCATTTTGTATATGGATCCGCATTATTATCCTTAGACTTTGCAAAGTCTAGGGATACCATAATTTTTGCTAGCAATTCCTCTTACGGATTTGTGTCTCCGACGAATATGTCATGACTTTGTCGGGACTTTCCATTATACAAATTATTCTGATCCCATTTAATAACTGACTGACTGCAGCAGTACACGTTTATTGCGAGAACAGATTTTGGCCACTTGGAATACCTCCCAAGACTTCTCAGCCAATCTGCCTCTTCTGTAGCTTGATTCAACGTTATGAATTCTAACTCTACAGTTTCTCCAACTATGCAGGTCTATTTTACAGACTTTCATAAGACTGCAACCTCTTTAAGTACAAACATATCCACTAATGGACCTTGTACTGTTAAAGTTCGAGATACACTTGGTATCTAAATACCCTCCAAACATTTTGGACATCTCATATAATGCAGTTCATGATTGGCAGTATACCTCATGTATCTGAGAAGCCTCATTGGCAAACCTACTGAGTTTGCTCACTGAGTTGGCTATAACTGGTCTAGTGCAGTTCTTGACGCACAAGAGACTACCTATGATAAGTTAGGTGTTTGTTTTAGTTCATATAACGACTTAACAAGTTTTCGCACGTTGGCTTACTTTACACGGAACCACGACCCAATGGGTTGTTCCTAATTCTCTAGATCTCCATTTATAGAACTCATGTTCTCATTTAATTAATGATGCATCCCTTTTATAGAGATTAGAGTATAGACATTAAAATTATCAAAACCGTCAGTTTATGTTGGTCCGGGTGGCTAAACCTTAGAAGGGAGGGTTGAATAAGGTCTTGGCGCTTTTCGACTAATTAAACTAAGTGCAACTAGCAACCCAACTTTTTGGCTATTCTAAGCTTAAGCGTTTGATAATATTAATGACAAGCTATAATTCATAAACGCAAGCAAGAAAATAAGCAATTGTAAAGGTTGCGGAAAGTAAAAGTAAAGGGAAAGAAAATGACACCGTAGTTTATAGAGGTTCGGCAAACGGCCTACGTCCTCTCCTCGGTACTACCGAGTATTTCACTAAAAATAATTTTCCTGGATATTACAATTCTAACGAGCTAATCGACCAATTAAGCTCCCCCTCACTTTATGAGTGTCCCGAAATGAAAGACCTAGAGCTTTTAAGCTTCACTTGCTTACAAAGCCTCTACCCGATCACTCGCTCACAAAAATGAGTTTATAAAATACTCGTTACAATTTTGTTACAAAAATGTAACTACACTCACTATTCTATTTGCTTCTAAGTAAGCTAATTTGTGAGTCTTTGTTGTTGTTGAGCTTGAATCGCTTTCTTCTTAATTTCCTCTTTTTCGAATATTTTCACCAAAATGGTGATAATTTGGGTTTTGATTAAGAGAGATTATAGGATGATGGATTGGTGTCTTTGAAGAAAAATTTGGGAGGTTTATAAATGCCAAAGGTCTGTTTTTCTAGGTTCTGACCGTTGGAAGTGGTTATGGCTTTTATCCAGTGTTTTAAGCAACTTTCCAGAAAAAGCTGAAAAGCTGTTTTCGAAATCTGTAGAAAACGATCGGTCGTTTTCTACAGTCGATCGGTCGTTTTCCAGAAAACGATCGGTCGTTTTCTGAAAACGATCGGTCGTTTTTATACTGGACTCACTGGCAGAAATTGGACCAAAAACGATCGGTCGTTTTTGTCCAGTCGATCGGTCGACTGTTCTTCTGGCAGTTTTTCGGACTTCTCCGAAAGCTTGTATCTTCTTCGTTTTAGCTCCGATTTTGGTTCCGCTTGAACCTATGGCTTCGTTATCGAATGCTCTATCATTTAAAGACCTGAAATCTACATTTTCTCTTCTTTGGAAAAGACAAGCATTATATCATCGAAGACGTAAAATCATTAAAGACATAATCAACGTTATAATCAAAATCATTATTGAACTCTATGTTCAACAATCTCCCCCATTTTGATTATGACAAACTAATGATGATTTTACAAGATACAAGGAAAATATCTCCTTCATTTTAACAAAACGCATTATGTCTAAATATATCATTTTTCTCCCCCTTTGACATTATCAAAATGCAATCAAAAAATATGGGGTTATGTGAAGGGTTTTTAAAGAAAAACAAAAACATGAAAAATGGAATAATGATGCATATACCCGACCCAACTAACCACATATATGTAAATACTAAGGATTAGAGTATACCGAATATGTGATGTGAGGTCGAGTCCACTCTCTAATGGCATTTGCATTGAGCGTTGCCGATTCCAAATAGGTGGTACCATTTGTTGGTATGCCTTCCACCTTTGTCAATCAACGGCACTTCATCCTTGATGGTGGAGTCGATCTTCTTGACTTCCACGGCTTTTTTCGGCGTTGCCAACCATTTGTTGATTTTCTCCTTTTGGATGGAGATACCTACAACACAAGTTTTGTCCTTTGGTCCCCAATTTCTTTTGGGTCCGACATTGTTAGTGGCTCGGGTCTTTACTACCCATTTCAAATCGCTTCTACTAACATGAAAGCAATTTGGGCATTTAGAAGAATTATGCTCACTTCTACTACAATGTATACAATGCATAGACTTTTTCGTAAAACGAGAACTATGCGACTTTTTGTAGGAAGTTTTAGAAGTATGATGAGCGGTTTTGGTTTCAAAATACCACTAGTCATGATTCAGATTTGTATGCTTGCACTTGTTAGTGGATTTCCAAACGTTTAAAACATTTCCACACACTAACGCCCCCACAGTTCGTGCATTTCCTTTGTCCTCACTCAGAACATGCACACTGTTATAGAAAAACTTAATCGGTTTCAAGATGGTAAATGAACAATATCATTTATTTCAGACGTTTTAAGTCCATACCACTGAACCGTTAGGTTTTCTCCCACTCGCCCGTATGCGCTTATGGGGTACGTTTAGATTCTCGATCTACAGGATCAACGGGTTACCCCCACGTTTGTGGGACCCTTGGGATTCTCCCCCAATAATAGTAATATAATATTACTACATTACTATTCTCAATAATAGCAAGCTCAACATATTCACAATATGTTTTACTAACAAATTAATAATATTATATTTCAACAAATTATTAAATGTTTTTCCAACAAATAAATAAGATGTTAATTTCAACAAATTATTAAATGTTCTTTCAGCAAATTAATAAGATATTATTTCAACAAATAATAAATTAGCCGATATTTATTTATTCTTAAAATAAACTCAACGACCATTTATAATTTGTTAATCATCAAATTATTTACTTTTGGATGAATCAAGTTTATTTTTAAATAACATTTCATCCAAATATGTAACCGATTCATCGTTGCAATTCGTAGGTAGCTAATAAAACTCTCCATAAATGCCAACAATAACCGTCGTTACAATACTTTATAATTCTTCAAATTAAATTGCGATTAATCACAATTAATAAAAAGTTATAAATACTCGTCATTAATGATTACCGTTACAAATTTTGTAACCCTCCAAATTAAATTGCAGTAAATCACAATTAATAAGGATACCACCCATTATATCAGCACATTAGTGTCTTTAATATGGTAATATCGAATTTGTAACCCCTGTCATTAATATGCACTCATGCAAAATTAATAGGTGTTACACCGGTACCCACAATGTTCTGGTCAGTTCCAGCACTCACTGTGTTCCGGATATTTCCCGCAGAAAACTGTTTGTTATCTCAAATAGCAAACATGCACAATCTAATTTCGAAAAATGAAACTAAAACTCTTCATTCGCAAACATCAAATTTCTATAACCACGCATGGTTTCAAGAAATTGATTTGCAAGAGTATTCTAGTTCATTACCGAAAAAGATTATCAAATTCTGAAAGATTTATTCAGCCGTAAACACCAGATAAATCTGATTTTACACAGAACAATCTCAGAATTCAACCAGTTCTGTCGTAAGCCCCAAATTCTGAAAATCAGAAAATGGTTTTACAAGAACTATTGCGAAACCAGTTCTGTCGTAATCCCCAATTTAATGGCTTTTACTAGAACTGTTTCGAATATACACCAATCCTCCAATTGTATGGTAGAGATCCTTGTCTATACAAATACTCATTGGAAATTGTTAGTCATTTATTAACATGAAAATAATAAACATATATAAATCCACTAACAATATAATTAATCTAGTCTCTAACCAAATTATAGCTCATAAATAAAAATAAATGCTACACTATAATATAATACTCATAATTTATTATTGTAACATTCCTAAACGGTTTCCAAAAACTACCAAAAAAGGCAATAAAGGCAATTAATGGTTTTGAATGGCATAAGGAGTTACACAAAACTCTAATAAAATAATATAATTAGCACAAACTACGAATAGAATTCCACACACATATACACTAGTCCAGAATATATACGGTTTCACAAACCAAATAATACCATCGTTCAAATACTCTAAGAAAACAGAACGTAACTAAGTCAATGACAACTTTAAAGAGACCATCAGTTACTTATTAACTATTAACATGAGTAAAGAAATGTTTAAACATCAAACAATACATGTTAAACAAGTCAGGCAATAAGAAATGTATAAAGACCAGTATAATGTAACAAGATATTCTACTATTAACTCCTCCGGACAAAGTATCCATATGTAAAAAGAAAACAGTTACATGTAACCGTTACAATTCATTAAGAGGCCATATGCCAGAAAGTAATTTAAAGCAGAATCAACCTTACCCAACACTAAAAATTAACAGGAAATCATTTTTAGCTCACTAATTGGAAATTTCATAGTCTGTTGCACATACATGGAAAACTAACAGGAATTCATTTCTTAGCGCTAGTACACTAATTGAAATTTGAAAATATCATTTCCTGTTACAATTAAATTGGAAATTAAACGGAAATCATAGTTATAACTCAATCATAATCTCAAATCGCAACCAAACACGTAAACACCAATTTCTTAAAACCAAATAATTTCAACGCTATCAAATACATGCCATTGACTTTACCAGCAACTTTGTATTTAGAGTTACAAACCCTTAACATGCTACTACATATGTAAACATCTAATCATGTATTTACATAATATATAAAATACAAGTCATGCATAACAATTCAAAACACAAATATGTATAGCCTCCATACACATACAAACAGTTTAGGTATATAAACCAAATCTAGGTTTTATCTCAATAAAAACCGAACCAATGATAATACATATTTATCAAGATAATTAAGAGATTCATGCAAAAAATGAATTTCAATAACTGTAGCCTACAAACAGCCAAGTGTAACACACGATAATATAAATTCTAAACTAATAAAGTCCTAGAAATATATATATTCTCAAAAGTTACCAAACACCATGCTTAGAAAACGGGTAAATCAATAATATCAATTAACCTGACTAACAATATAATCACCAAGATCATGACAAGAAAATCAAACATGTATATAAACACCTCCGAAACCATTATAGGCGTAAACATCAAATTCCCGAAATCAAAGATTAAGAGAAAATGATTTTACTAAGAACGATTACGGATAAAGAAATAATTTTCTGTAAATCCATACACCGAAATTAATGTATGAACGTACCAAACATAAAAAATATCGTTTAAAATTGTTGGGCACGTTGTAAATAAACACAATAATTTCTACGGAAAAGAAATTGACAAATAAACAGAAAATGGTTTCCTCAAATATAAAAATATCAAATACAAGATTTAACATAAAATAATGTAGATGATACCGAAATGGACTAAAGTCCGAGACGAGGTAACTGCAAGCAGTTTCCCTTAAACGATAATTGCCCCGCCACCTCTGCTTCTGGCTAAATGGGGCACTTCGTTCCCAAGGTACAACGTCTATCACATGTGATTCGGCGGAAACGGTACCGAGCCACGGTCGGGCCGTTGGTGGTGCGGTACTCTCTCTCTATATATATGCATGTGTGTTTGTGTGTGAATGTGTGTATGCCATGTATAAAACTTGTCTTGGAAAGGGTTAGGCCAAAAAAGGGACCAAGACTATTATTTTATAAACATGCCATTTGTAACCCATTTTACAATTAAAAGACCCACATAAATGGGGAGAATGAGTGGTTTTTGTAACCACTAAATTAAGAGAGCATTCACTCAAATAAAACCACTTGGTTTTTTCCCAACACAAAATATATTTTAAACATTTATATCTTTTAGATATTTCTATCATGTATATTTTTCTACTATAAAATTTTTACGTTTTACGCTTCAAAACTACACTATTAATTAATATTTTTAGCGTATTTCTCGTAAAAAGACTTTAATCATATTAGCGCTTTTTATATTATCATTGTCTGGAAACACACATAAATGCATAAGACTTTTGAGGGGTACTTCTGATAGTTACCTGGTAACATAAGCTTTGGGTTCGTCATAAGGTTTTTATCTATATTACATGTTCAACAATGCAATACCTACTTGATAGAACACAAAAATTAGACCCGAATATATTTATTCGGGTATAAATCGACCCAAACATTATTAGAGGGTATCCAATGCTTGAATAACAAGACTTATGGTATAAGAGTACTTTCCACACTTAGGGACAGACAATTATACAATAAGTATTTTAGCCCAATTAGTGAAGGCCCACATGAGATGACGCATGAGATGGAGACATTTGTCAACATCCTATGAGCCATAATTGCCTATAAATAGCCATCACTGGAAGAAGGACCTGAAATCCATCTGAAAAATCTCAGAGAAAGAGATATATAAGAAAAACCTGTCAGAGCTTATATCTCAGTAGAAAGCAAACCGAGATCAATTGAAGATCGAGCATCGAAGAGAAAGATAAAGACCAAGATTAAGATTAAATTACTAGACCGAGCACAAGTGTAATAATAAATTGTAAACCGAGCAAGAATAATCACCGAGCAATAATAAAGAACAACGAAGTGTCCAATATTTATTATCTTTTACTCATTATATTATCCTTGAAAAGCATAACGACAGTGATCAAAGTTATTGCTTTATCAAATGGCGCCGTCTCCACACTTCACCTAGTTTCTAACTAGTTTCGAAGTCGAACACCCATACTCTATCAGACGAGCAACAATGGTGAACACAAATGAAGAAAACCATCCCGAGAAAGTAGGCACAATGACTAACCAGGAAGTCCCAATCCACCAAGACGGGTTAGCGGAACTCCTCGCCATCCTCAAGGTCGGAGCTAGACCGACCATCTCTAACAACCAAACCGACCAACCAACCGACCAACCTCTTCAAATCGACAGACTCGTCGACGAGAACCCTACGGACTCGGAAGAAGAAAGAGCGTTGTCCACGTTACGGCGTGCCAGAAGACAACTTACCCATAAGTCGCTGCCTAAACAACGAAGCGCTAACCACAAACGCAGGGCCAAGCTCAAGGGCCCATCTGCCCACAGCCTCGGTCAACTCCAGTTCCCATCGGGTTCGTTTTTAAACAAACGAAGACAACCATTGCGAGGAGACACAGCGAGCCCCACAACGTCCCTCAAACATCTCGGCACACCAATACGACATGCCCAGGGACCGTGTGCCTGAACATACGTCCCAACCATCAATCCTCTCACCGAGGATAATTACACCGTCCACGGTGGAATTCTAACCCATTGTTCCCCAAGAAGGGAACAAGGTCGCATTGGCAAGGACCGATGAAGGTTACAATGCTCAGCTTCAAGCTCAGATGGCAGCATGCATGTCAGCCATGGCAGCAGTAGGCATCACAATACCGCCAACCCAAACCACCAATGCACACAAGGACCCAAGACACGAAGTGGAAGATTCCACTTACCGAGCCGCCATGGAAGTGGCAGGCCGACAACAGGATACAAGGATACCCCAGTAAGGGGAACATATCCCGAGAATGACCCCGACTACGTTCGGCCACCAGGGTGTTCATATGGGACCTGCCATCAACCCAAACCCGAACTACGAGAGATACACCGACAACAGGGTCGTCGAAGGATACTACCCACCACCCAACTATGGGGGAGGATACACCCCCCAATATCAAACACAGGATGAAACGTTCCAACAAGCATGGGACGTATGCCAAGAAACACCGTGTACCGAACAGATAACACGGTACCGAAACCCAGTGGGGTTTATCATCCCAGAGTTCAAACTCTATGACGGGAAAAGCTGCCCAATAGACCACCTGATACACTACAAGACCAGGATGGAGCTATGGAGCGATGACACCGCACTGATGTGCAAATTCTTCAAAAACAGCTTGGGTTAAGAAGCATCGACGTGGTATCATAACCTACCACGGGGATCCATAGGAAGCTGGACTGAGCTGCTCCGAGCATACTCTACCCGATATGCTGCTCATCGGAAGAAGAAAGTCACTATTGATACTCGGCTGAAAATGGCGATGTTGCCAAATGAGAGACTAAATGACTACTGTATATGCTTCATAGACGTTACGAACCAGATTCCGCAGTATACCAACAACATCGCCATCCAAAACTTCATAAACTCCATCACCAGCGGCTATTGGGCAAGAAGAAAGTTCATCGGCAAGAGCTTTCCGACCACTGACGCCCTTCTCGCCTATTGCACCCACCTGACCGATAAAAATGAGGAAATGAGAATCCTCAGCCGAACTCTACCAAGACGAGAGTCGGTCAGAGAAACGCAGGTGGAACGTAATAAAGCGAAGAACAATCAGGGGGAAGCAGTCAAACCAACCAGACGGGACAAAGGTCCCGAGGTACAGAGAAGGGTAGAACGGCCCTGAGAACCCGAGCATAAACCCTACCAACTTACGTACCAAGCCCCAAACAAGCCACCTCAACAAGGTCGTTTCCAAGAAAGGGAACGACGGGGGAACTTCAAACCGGTCGAGCTGCGATACACTTTCAACTTATCTGCCGAAGATATCCTTATGGATATATGCAGAGAAAGTTGGTATTCCCGACCAGACCCATTCGCTTCCCCTCCCAACCAAAGAGACTCCAAGCTCTTCTGCGCATATCACGAGGACCACGGCCACCTCACAGAGCACTGCCGAAATCTCCGGTGGAAAATGAACTTGTAGGGTGACGCCGGGTACCTCAACAAATTTATCAAGAGCACTCGGAACAAAGGCAAACAGCTAGCCATCGAGGGAGCCGACAACCGACAGGGCAAAACGATCAATGTCGTGCTTTTATCACGGCCCAAAAACACCGGAGGGGATCGATCCCAACAACGGCAACTGGCGCACTTTGGGCAAGTAGCCAAGGCGTCACAGGCGTCGACCTCTAAGCAACAATGCATGCCACAGCGACACCCGCCCATTTCTTTCTCGGATCACGACGCGGAAGGGGTAATATACCCCCACGGGGACGCCATTAACCTCCGCATCAAAATCGGCATTGACACGGTCAGCAGAGTGCTCGTCGACCAAGGAGCTTCTTGTGACATCATGTACAAAGAGCTCTTCGACAAGATGGAGCTCAGTCTGCAAGATCTATAGCCCACCGACGTAACATTGATAGGGTTCATCTCAGAGACGACTAAACCTTTGGGCAAGATCGTCTTAAGTATTACAACAGGATCCGTGTCAGTTCCCGTGGAATTCTTAGTGGTCAATGACAATTCAGGCCACAATGCGATCTTGGGCCGACCATGGCTGCACGCCATGCACGCCATACCCTCGACATACCACCAGAAAGTGAAATACCCAAATGGTAGAGGGGAGATCCAGACAGCCCGAGGCTGTCAAGAGGACTCGCGACGCTGTGAAGACATAACCGCTGCTCTAAAAAGACAGCTGGTCGTCGTGGAGCAACCCACAAGTACAAAGAAGTTGGTGGATCAAGTTGCCAACAAGGAAATGGTGGTGGAGGAGCGGGTAGGAGAGAAGCTCAAAAAGGTATACATCCCGGGAATGGACGAGGAGCACTACTTCCTCATTGGCGAGCACCTTCCCGAACAGGAATCCAAGGAGCTGGAAACTTTCCTCTTCAATAACATCGATAAATTCGTCTGGAGCCCCAAAGACATGCCCGGCCTACACCAAAAACAGCATGCCACCGTCTGAGTGTTAACGCCGAGTATAAGTCAATAGCTCAGAGGAGCAGAAAAATATTTGTTCAACACAGAGCGGCTATAATAGCAGAAGTCCGAAAGCTGTTGGAAGCTGGGGCTATAAGGGAGGTGTTCTACCCGAAGTGGCTATCTAATCCGGTCGTCGTCCCGAAGAAGAACAGGAAGGAAAGAGCTTGCATAGACTTCACCAACCTAAACAAAGACTGCCCGAGGGACCCATTCGCCCTTCCAAGGATTGATCCATTGGTGGATGCAATAGCAGGAGCAGAACGGATGACCTTCCTCGATGCATACTCGGGGTACCACCAAATTCCACTCGCCCACGAGGATCAAGAAAAGACCTCGTTCATATCGGCTTTGGGAAACTATTGCTATACGGTAATTCCATTCGGCCTATGCAATGCGGGAGCGACCTACCAAAGGATGATAACGAACGTATACCAAAACCATATTGGGAAGACAATGGAGGTATACATAGACGACATGGTCGTCAAAAGCGAAAGGGCCACATCCTACCTCCAAGACATCAAAGACGTCTTCCAAACATTGGGCGAGCACAAACTGAAGCTCAACGCAACCAAGTGCGCGTTCGACATCAGCAAGGGAAAATTTTTGGGACACATTGTCAGCCAGCGAGGAATAGAAGCTAATCCCGACCAGATAACAGCTCTATAAAAACTAGCAACACCCAAAAACAAGAAGCAGGTGCAGGAGCTCATGGGAATGATGGCCGCACTGAGCAGGTTCATCAGTCGATCCGCCGACAAGGGACAACCATTTTTTGAAACACTTAAAAAAGATAAAAAAATATTCATGTGGGACCCGGAGTGTGAAGCTTCATTCAACAACCCAAAGGAGTACCTACGGACGCTGCCACTGCTAGTAAGGCCGAACAAAGGAGATATTCTGGTATGTTACCTAGCAGTTTCCACAACAGCTGTGAGCGCAGTCATCCTGAGGAAGGTCGAGAACAATTCCCGATCTACTTCGTCAGCAAAACTCTGGTTGAAGCCGAAACACGCTATCTACTATTGGAAAAGTTATGCTTGGCATTGGTCGTTGCTACCAGAAAACTGCCACACTACTTCATAGCTCACCAGGTCCAAGTTTACACTAAGTTCCACATCAAGGAGTCCCTTCGATGGACGGACATAAGCGGTCGGATTGCGGCATGGGGGGTCGAGCTATCCCAATTTCATATCAAATTTGCACCCCGACATGCCATAAAGGGACAAGTATTGGCCGACTTCGTAGCCGAGTTCACCGAAGGGCATGGCGAACCAATGACCATATCACCGCAGTCACACTGGCAAATACATGTCGATGGATCAGCAACCAAAGACGGATCGAAAGCAGGAATCTTCCTCAAATCTTGTGAGGGTGCCATCATAGAAAAAAGCATAAAACTGGGCTTCCGAACTACTAACAATGAGGCCGAGTGAGAAGCTATGATCAACGGCATGCTCATTGTGCGGTCCCTCGGATGCTCCCACTTAATTGCTAACTCCGACTCCATGCTGATTGTCAATCAAGCCATCGGTGAATACCAGCCAAGGACGACCGAATGATCCTCTGCCAAGAGAAAGTCCAAAGCTTAATGGCCACATTCGAGCAGTGCGAATTAATACGAAACAATCGCACCGAAAACGCACATGCCGACGCATTGGCAACCCTAGTTTCGACACTAACATTAGCAAACACTCGGTCAATCACAGTGGAACTTCTGAAAACACTGAGCATCACCAGAAGGGTAGACCGAGTAACATCAATACAGGATGAGCTAGGGTGGATGGACGAAATGATTCACTATCTGCGAAACGGGACGCTCTCGGCAGACAAAATAAAAGCGTTGAAGATCACAAAAAAGGCCCCCAGGTTCTGGCTATCCGAAGAGGACAAACTATACAACTCAAGTTACCGAGGACCACACCTCCTGTGCGTCCGCACTGAACAGCAACAACAAATCTTGGAAGAGATCCACGAAGGATCATGCGGACCACACATCAAAGGAAGGTCCCTCGCTAACAAGACAATCACACAGGGATACTGGTGGCCATATATCAAAAGAGATGCCGACGTTTATGTCCAAATGTGTGACAAATGCCAACGATTTGCCAAAATACCTCGGTTCCCATCATCTATGATGACCCCGGTATCGGCACCTTGGCCATTTGCACAATGGGCAATTGATTTAGTCGGGAAGCTACCCAAAGCACCAGGCAGCGTTGAATACTTGATCGTCGCAACGGACTACTTCACCAAATGGGTTGAAGCTAAACCTCTCCGAGAAATCAAAACCCATAACGTTAAACAGTTCATTTGGGAACATATCATAACTAGGTTCGATATACCATACGCCATTCTACTCGACGGGATCCAGTTCAAGGACGCCAAGCTACAGCTGTGGTACGAAGAACTAGGTATCCGCAAATTCTACTCGACTCCAACCTACCCACAGGGTAACGGACAAGCCGAGGTATCAAACCGAACTATCCTGGATGGTATCAAGACCACCCTCGAACAAGGAAAGGGGAGATGGCCAGAGAGGCTACTCAACGTTTTGTGGTCATACCGAACAACGCCCAAGACGGACACAAAGAAAACCCCGTTCAGCCTAGCATATGGCGTCGAGGCCGTTATACCAACGAAAATTGGCCTACCCACACTCCGAACATCCCTAGTCGAACAAGGAAGCAATGAAGAAAGAATGAGGGAGGAGCTCGACATGTTAGATGAAAAATGCGAGATAGCAGCCCTTACCCTAGCAAAATACCAACAAAGTGTCAAGCAAACTTATGACAAGAGGGTGAAAGGGTCCAAGGAATTCATGGTAGGAGAACTGGTGTTACGACGAGTAACGGCCTATACCAGAAATGAGATACATGGCAAACTGAGCCCCAACTGGGAAGGCCCATACGAAATCGTTAAAAGAACAAGCCCGGTCTCTTACAAGATCAAAAGCGTTATGTTTGACAATAGCAGTGGAGAGAACAATTCTTGGAACGTGGCTAATCTTAAGAAGTACTACGTGTAAACTAGCTTACTACCACTACAGATAATATCTTACCTCTGCTTTGTAATGACATTATCTTGTGAATAAATAATGTGTTTTGTTATCCTGTCTGAACTACTAAGTCCTCCAACGAAACGGAGGCATGTCTAAGAACCAAGTCTTCCAACGAACCGGAGGCAACAAGGTTTAAGTCCCGACTAAGTCCTCCAAGGAACCAGAGGCATGTCTAAGAACCAAGTCCTCCAACGAACCAGAGGCATGTATAAGAACAAGTCCTCCAACGAACCGGAGGCAACAGGGTTTAAGTCCCGAACAAGTCCTTCGACGAACAGAAGGCATGTCTAAGAACCAAGTCCTCCAACGAACCGGAGGCATGTATAAGAACAAGTCCTCCAACGAACCGGAGGCAATAGGGTTTAAGTCCCGAACAAGTCCTTCGACGAACAGAAGGCATGTCTAAGAACCAAGTCCTCCAGAACCGGAGGCAACAGGGTTTAAGTCCCGAACAAGTCCTTCGACGAACAGAAGGCATGTCTAAGAACCAAGTCCTCCAATAAACCGGAGGCATGTATAAGAACAAGTCCTCCAACGAACCGGAGGCAATAGGGTTTAAGTCCCGAACAAGTCCTTCGATGAACAGAAGGCATGTCAAAGAGGCCTACCAAGTCCTCCAACGAACCGGAGGCATGTATAAGCACAAGTCCTCCAACGAACCGGAGGCAACCGGATTTAAGTCATGCACAAGTCCTCCAACGAACCGGAGGCACATATACAGGTACGAGTCCATTCAGTACGCAGAGTCAAACAAGAGTATTGAATAGTTCAAGCCCGCATTGACAGCGTACCAAACGAAGAAAACAATAATGGAAAATCAATCCAATAAATGAAATACCATTACGGCAATAAGAAGATCCAATACATGAATAAATAAATAAAGCAAATGATACTAGCCCGCATTACGGATGCAACAATGCTCGAAAAATAAAGAAGAAAATAGCCTAAGAAGAGCTACTACATGAGGAGCACGACGGTACTTGACCGAGCAAAACCTCTTCGTCATCCGTCGCCGTGTCCTCATCGGTATCCTCACCCTCAAAATGCTCCTGAGAAATAAGGGAATCAAAGTTGGTCGTATTAGCACCGATACGTTGCACCACTTCAAGCCGAGTGGAGAACTCTTTCCCCTTCGCATGCTTGTGAGCATCAGAAGCTTCCTTACGACGAGCATCGTCCAAAGGAAGCTGTCGAACTAGGGCCATGGCCGCCGAAGCATCATACCTAAGACGAGAAGCATGGAAATACTTCATCAAGACATTGGCCCGGAGTACCAACGACTTTAGTTTGCCAAGGTAATTGTCCTTCAAACGCCAATAGCGGTCTAAACGGCGCTCCAGAACCTCAACAACATGCTCGGCACGACGAACGTACTCATGGAAAGACACCGCTTGGGTTTTCAGCTTTTCCTTAAGACGAGCACATTGAGCATGAAGCTTTTCGTTCTTGCCCATTAGGTCAATATAAAGCCAATTGGCACGCGTTTCATTAGCCACACCGGATGAGGCCTCATCCCGGGCAGCACCAGTAGGTCCTTGCCCCGGACTATTAAGGGCCGCAGAACCATCCTGGTGTGACGTAGTAGCAGGCGCCTATAAAAAAATAAGAGGGGGAGAGGAGACCGAAATGAGTATTCATCTAAAACAAAAAGAAGAGAACTAACAAAGCAAATCAAACATAAAGAATACTGTTCTGACAAGTTGCATAAGAAGAATCAAAATACAGGCTACTTTTAATATAAGTCAGTCAGACAAGCCCTCGACAGAAACCGAGGTCTCTACACCGTCAGCAAAATGAATGTCCCGCAGCAAGACTATCTGCGTACTCAAACGACCCTTCACAGAAGAATCCAAACGGTTCAAGGCAGCCGTTGTCTCGGTTACCCGAGCCATAGCATCAACCATACGTTCCGCACGGGTAACGCCACGAGTGCCTTTCACATAGTCATATACCTCTAATGCATGAGCTCGGGCCCAATAAACTTTGACAAACGATAATAAAAGGTCAGCATCTTCAAAGACAGCCCCCAACACCAAATGCAAGCTCGTCACCCGGCCCCGGGCATCATCCCGTCACCAACGAAGTGCACCGAGAATCTCTTTGGCTTTTCCCTTGTTTACAGTATAATGGGCTGTCTTCTTGCTGAATTTCTCACCCAAATCCGAGATATGAACTTTTAACTCCCTGATCTCACGACGAGCCAAGTTAAGTTCAGCAATATGAGATGAACTAGGCCCCTCAGGATTACCTAACCGTTCACCTAAACTACCACTAGGTAGGGACCAGACCACCATGGCAAGAGGGTTAACCGGTATCTGACACGATTGTTATGACCTTCAAACATACGAAGACTACCAACAAGCAATGAGCAATAACGAAAGCGATAAACAAAGCCAAATGACAACGGAGAAAAAAAAAATATTAGACTTCCCCAAAACAATTTCGTGAGTTTATACAACGGCCCACAAACCGGGCTCCAAAACAAGACCTACATGAGGTTAAACATTTACAAGAGAAACTGGTTCAAAGATCAACCTAAGGGGGAGAAGACCGAGGGATCGAAGGCCGAGGGGTCGCAGCACGAGGGGTAGAAGAGCCCGACCCAAAATGCAGTCGGGGCGCGGTGGAGGTACTTTGCCCCGGCAGACGTGGGAGCTCCTCATCCTGAATGTTCGCCCAATCCTTGGGGATAGGAGGCGACGCATCCGGGGCCGGATAAATCAAACCCGACCAGGCCCGATTAGAAAAGGGCACCCTTGCCAGATTCAATGCACGGACGTGACAGCCATATGCATAGAAATTGACAATCTTTCTGAACTTGTCTCGATCCTCTGCCTAAGCCGCTTTCACCGAGGCCACTTGGTCCTCCAACACCTTCTTCTCGGCCTCCATCTTGGCCTTCTCCTCGGCCGCAAGCCCCTTCTCGGCCTCCAGCTTTGCCTTCTCATTGGCCACAAGCACCTTCTCAGCCTTAAGCTTCTCATTATCTTGGTGCAACCGCAAATTCTCATTCATCGCCCTGGCATACTCTTCGCCCATACTCAAAGCACGTGCCTTATCCTCGGCCACCGCTTTCTCTTCAGCCAACAGCTTGGCATTTTGCTCAGCCAACACCTTCTTCTCGGCCTCTAACGCCGTGAACCGATCCCTCAGCTCAACGGTGCTGAGGAAATCCTGCGAAAAAACCACATAAGATACAGACAAAGGACGTCAAATATAAAATAGAATGACAGAAATAAAGCATACCCGGAGGACATCAGCGTTGACCTGCTCAATGGCCGTCACTGCAGGACGAGCAACCATATTCGCCATGTCCTTATAAGCAAGAGGCATAAGAGCAGTGTACCCCATCCTCAGTGCTCGGGGCTTCCCCAACAAGTGCCCGCCACACCTAGCAATATAATGGGTCATTGCATCCCCGTCCACCTCCACCTTCTCGGCATTTTCATCTCCCCCCTCCTTACCGGCAACCTCCATTTCGTTGCCAACGACATCCACCGCCTTCTCGGCAGCCTCTAATCTTTCATCCCCCATGTCCTCTTCCAAACGACGAGTCTCATGGGTCTCTTCCTCGACCACCTTCTCTACCTCTCTCGTGGTGGCGAGACATTAGGAAGACTCATAATATCCTCTTCCATGCCCAGGTCCAAGTTCACGTGATCAAACAAGTCGTCAAACGACCCCTGAAATAACACAACGCCCATAGCTCGGGCAAGAGCAAGAATAACCAATGAGGAGGTTAACAACTGAAAGACAACATCAAAGATGAATAGATAAAAACAGGAAATTCAGGAACGACAACAGACCAATACACATACCTCGGGTAGAGATGTCTTGTCCTCGGGGGGACGACCGATATAGGGGAAGCCTGCATCACCTCCACTTCCGTGCTCCCCTCAGGCACCACCTCGCTCCTCGAGGTGCCAGATACCCTCGCCTTCTTGGAAGCTTCCTCCTCGGGCTCCAACGACCGTCGACGAGAACAGGAAGATTTTTTCCCTCCAAGGACTGCAACACGAGGCTTGATGATCTTAAGGAAATCATCCTCGGTCTCATCAGGAATAGTGGGTGGCACGGTGCACCTATTCCCCGGCCCCGCTACATACCCCAGCAATTTTGGAGCAGCACGGTTAACCACCTCCTTGGTCGGGCCAGGGCCCCACCACTTCCAAAGTGCCAACAACATTTCGGTATTGGGAGCACTGAGATCAGGCATCTCGGGGGCAGAGGTAGCAGGCACAGGAATTTGATGACCAGCAGGACACCAATTCCCTGATATAATCACAATGCCAAGATTGTGTTCCTTATTGGTATCGGGAATATCGAGAATAAGCCGGGTAAAGGACCGCGCAGTCTTCAAATAACAACTTCGACGGTCAAAATTAAAGAAGTACACCCCGAACACATCTTTGAGCTCGACCCTCACACCAGCCAGCTCCGACAGGCTCTTAATACTGTTCAGAATACGGTAGCTGTTGACAGCCAGTTGGTAAGGGGCAATCTAGAAGGCCTCGAAGAACAAAGCTATCCAATTAGATAAAGGAAGCTTTAGCCCCCCGGTCAACAAGGCCGAGGACCGAATGGCCACCTCGCCAGCAAGAACTATCCCAAAAACCTCCTCTTCCGAGGTAGGAAGCCGTACTCGCCCATCGGCGGGTATCTCTGCACGACGCTTAAAATCCTCCTCAGCAAAATCACCAACTTGAGCCAAACATTGAGTCAAAATATCCTGATAAAACGGCAAAAACAAGTCATTAGTACAACACCACCAGTATAAAATACAGCAAGGAATACTAACCACAAGAGCCAAAAGAACAATCCAACAACATCTACAACCTTACCCTATCCACCAATCCAACAAAAGTAAAATCCAACATAACTATATAAACCCACCACCAACCAACTAATACAAACATCTACTAAGACACAGACAAATCAATCGAAGACATGCTACTGAAGACGAATCAACTAAGAAAATGAGAAAGGAGCATACAAAGGACCCCAATAATCATAGACACTTACAGTCATTACAATAGGGAGGAGGGTGCAGCAGCGAAGATGTTTTTTCTTTGACGAATGGGTAGCAGCAGAGAATTTTCTTTAGAAAGAGAGACAACCCTAGAGAGAGAATATGAATGTTGAGAAATTATGAGGAAAGAACAAAAAGAACTGTTAGAGAATATAAAAGGAGTGGAGCCACAAAAAAGGGAATAAAATATTAACCGTACTTTCGTGTGACAGAGGTTTCCCTCTTTTCAGCCACAGAAAAGTTAAACACCGTCAGATATTTCAAAAATCAACGCCCCAGATTTCGCCACGTCAAAAGGCATATCCAACTAACCCATGCAGTTCACATCATTAAACCTATATAAACGGCCAGTGGACCCCACCATGAAAGGCTTACAACATACGCTAACAATGCTACTGCAAGACACGTCGAGCAATATTCAAATACCGAGGTGGAACACCGCACAAGTTTGATGCAGAACGTTGCTAGCTCGACTGTACTATAGCCTAAAGTCTGGCAACGCTCTCCGGGGGGATAACTACGGTGTCCCATACCGAGATACAGAACATAGTCTCAAAATGAAGCAACAGGAAAACAGAGAAAAATAAGCAGTAAATGAATTGTAAAATGAAAGCAGATAATAAAGTACTTTTATTCATCCACAAGGGGGAAAACAACCAGTTACAATGGATTCAATGCAACCAAAAAGAAAAACATTATTACAAAAACCATCCCCAAACTTAGAAGCACCCCCCGCCCCCCACATTGGCATCCTTCTTCGACTTTTCCTTAATCAAGCGGGAAATACCATGAAGTTCTGCCGTGGATGTAACAACATATTGTATCCAAAGGAAGACAAAAACAATAAGATACTATTTTTGAACCCTAGAACTACCACCTTCATCGGCATCCCTCTTCGCCAAAAGCTTCTCGAGGCGCTCCTTTTCCCTAATCAAATGGGAAATACCAATCTCCACTTGTTGCAAAGCATGAGATTGAGATTTACACTTCTGCTCGGCTTCATAACGAGCAGCCACCTCTTCATTCCAATACTGTTTAAACCTTTTATATTCCGTCTCAGAACACTTGAGCTTCACCTTCAACCACGCAACATCTCTCTCCTTCAACTCAAGAGGAGTTAAATCCTCAAAACGAGGAGGCGGCAACGTAAAAAGAGGTTCCTCCTCAAGAACCCTCATCTTGGAAGCAGATCTAGTGATGGGAGCCATCTCAGAAAATAGCAGGTTAGAAAAAACAAGAATTATAAAACAGGAGAGAGAAGGGAAGAATTAACAATAAAATGCAAACAATGGGGAGCATTTATAAGGAATCAAAAGGCACAAAGTACGAGGCGTTGCAACAGTTCAGAATATAAAGAAGGCACAAAGTACGAGACGTTGCAACAGTTCAGAATACGAAAAAATCACAAACTACGAGGCATTATAAAAAGGCATGAAATACGAAGAGATACAACGGTTCAGAATAAGAAAAAAGCACAAAAATACAAATTACAAAATGGGAAAAATACATCAGAAAACAGGCCCAATTAAATTATGGATCAATGGGCGGGAAAACCGAACTGCCAGACCGAGAGAAAGGTCCCCGAGGAGCTACACGGTCATAGCGAGCCAACCGAGCTCGAAATGAAGAATTGACTACGGCTAAAGACTCATTCTCCCTAGAAAGGGCATTAATATGAACTCTGAGCCGAGCATTCTCACCCATCATGCTAGCAAGGCCGTGAGGACCGTTGTCAAATTCTTCCTGCGCATGATCCCAAATCTCCTCGGCCTCATACCAAGAGTTGGCCAGATGATTTCTACGCAACAACAACTGGTCGAGCTGACGACTCAGGGCTGAAATCTCGGTCCATTTAATGGTCTCCTCGGGATAAGAGTCGAACAGACTCAAAGCCAGAATTTTGTACTCCTCTTCAAGTTTAGCCATGCGGTGACGGACCCGAGACACCTCATCATCCAAGTCTTTCATCTGACCATGATATCTCACCATGGGCTCACGCATTCTTAAAAGTAGGTATACAACCAAAAAGGAAAAAGAAGAGAGGGCAAGTATTAGTAAGAGAAACTTATGCAAGATGATGATACCACTTGAAGAAAGATGGAAGAGTATTTATAGAGCAAAAATAGTACGTCATTGACTGACAATGCTTGGGAACATGCATCTTTGACTGACCATGTCTGCGAAAACACATCTTTGGCCGTCTGACACATGCCTCAGATATCACATGGGTACAGTACAAAAATAGAGAAAGGTAACAAGATATTCGAAGATATGACGTTCCAGAAAACGACAAACCACAAATGCAACATAAAAAGAGGAGCAATAGAATATGCAAATATTTGTTTCATTAATAAAGATGGAATACACAGGCGTTCATTACATCAGAGGACAAAACATCTAAAGGAGATCGATTACATCAGAGGACAAAACATCCAAAGGAGATCGATTACATCAAAGAGCAAAGCGAACAAGAAACACAACCAAACAAAAAGGGAAAAAAAGAGAAAAAAAGAGATAACAAAGTATAAAACAGAGCGCAAGAGAATAAAGCAATTAATTAGGGCGCTTAGGGCGAAGTTGGTCGGTATCGATGAGAGGGCCCCGCAGGTATTACAGTATCTTGTAGCGAAGGATTCCCCCTCAGAACATTGTTCTCATCGATCAAAGATTGATGAGCACGCCTGCAATAGTCCAACTCGTCCCTCAGCCAAGTCAACTCCCTCACCATCTCGGCATGATGAGAACGCATCTCTCTCAACTCTGCCTCAGCATCTCTTAACATCTTCAGGACATTACCATAAGAGGCTTCAAAAGCCTCTACCTTCAAGGCCAAAGCAGACCCAGAAAATGGGGCAGCCATTGCAATTTACAGGATAATATATATATATATATATATATATATATATATATAGCAGAAAGAATATATGAGGAGATTATGAAGAAAGACATACTTCAAAGGGGTATTTATATATTAATTAAGAGAGGCAATAAAGTGGGAATCACAACCGTTTGCCAAAAGGTTTAAAGAAGCGTGTGCATTAAAGAGACACGACTGTTCAAAAGAGACTCTTGGATTCGTGCTATTATTTGGGAAAGGCAGTTACATACGTGTCATTGTAGAGAAGTGCAACGATCTTAATAGTATTAAATAGGATTCTTTGCACAGGGCTCGAGAAAACTCAGTGGATAAGATCATGCACAGGGTTTAAAGAAGCCCATTAATAACGCCACACGCTCGTGATAAAGAGAAATACAGTAAAGGTAAATTACGTTGGGAAAATAAAACAGATAAGAACGAGAATAAGATATTTTATTAAAACTTCAGAAGCTCCATTACAAAGAGAGGCCAGTCAAACAAAAAGGAGATTACAAAAATAAATATTTAGTAGAAGAGCCTCCTTCATCATCCGGCCTCTTCTTGGACCGAGCATACAACTCTTTGAGGGCCAGTTTGTAAGCCCTCTTAGACTTCTTATGCCTATCCCGAGAGGCCTCGAGCTCTTTAATCCGAGCAAGCGCCCAACCCTTCTCGATCAAGGCCATCTGATAATCTCCTTCCAAGGAGGCCAATTTTTCCTCCAGTTCAGGGGCTCGAAGAGCTTCCTTCGCTAAGAAGGCAAACCTCCTTTTATGAATACGTGCTTTCCTAACCTCCTCCTCTAGATGGGCGACGTATTCAGGGAGGTTATCTCCACTAGATCCATAAGGGGAAGCCATTGGGTCGTTATAAAGTGTGTTATACAAAGGGAGCAGATACAGCCCCCTATTTATAAGGATAGATAGTGGGTAGGTCAAAGGTCCCCTCGAAGCAAGATAACCCTCTTGGACTTCCCAATGACATTTATGGCTACCTAAAAACGGTTTCAGTCCAATTACGTCATCCAATAAGGTATTGGGAAAGTAAACAGACAAGAATGAGAATAAGGAAATGTTTTATTAATTTCAATAATCAAGTTACAAATAGGTGATGCCACCAAACAAAAAAGAAAATACAAAAGCTAATTATCCCGAGGAGGAGCTTGCTTCAACGTCATCTGATCCAGGTTTGGACCGAGCATGCAGCTCCTTGAAGGCAAGCTTATAAGCCCTTTTTGCCGCCTTATGCTTATCCCGGGAAGCCTCGAGCTTCTTTATCCGTTCATAGGCCCAATCCCGATCAGCCATCGTCATGTGATGAGCCGCGTCAATATCAGACAATATTTTCATGTAGTCTGGTACCCTGAGAAATTCTCTTGCCACAACAGCAAACTTCCTCTTCACAATACGAGCTTTCTGGACCTCGTTTTCTAAGTAAGCAATGTATTCAGGAGAGTTGTCACCCGTAGAACCATTGGGAGAGGCCATGACGTTACTAGCGAGGTGTTAATTAATTGAATGTTTATAAAGAGGGTGCAATCCCTTTTATAATGGACAAATGTGGGAAGGTCAAGAGTCACCTTGAAGCAAGATAGCATGCTTGAAATTCCCAATGACATTAAATGGCCACAAGGAAACAGTTATAAATCTATTACGCTTCTCGATGAAACATTGGGAATAGCAAAACCGAAGTAATGTCCTTGTAAGACCGATCATGACTCCCTCATCGTGGAGACCACACCAAAGAAGTCAGGGAGCACTTGATAGAACACAAAAATTAGACCCGAATATATCTATTCGGGTATAAATCGACCCAAACATTATTAGAGGGTATCCAATGCTTGAATAATAAGACTCATGGTATAAGAGTACTTTCCACACTTAGGGACAAGCAATTATACAATAAGTATCTTAGCCCAATTAGTGAAGGCCCACAGGGGAAAAGCCTATGAGATGACGCATGAGATGGAGATATTTGTCAACATCCTATGAGGCATAAGTGCCTATAAATAGCCACGTACCTTCACTGGAAGAAGGACCTGAAATCCATCTGAAAAATCTCAGAGAAAGAGATATATAAGAAAAACCTGTCAGAGCTTATCTCACTAGAAAGCAAATCGAGATCAATTGAAGATCGAGCACCGAAGAGAAAGATAAAGACCAAGACTAAGATTAAATTACTAGACCGAGCACAAGTGTAATAATAAATTGTAAACCGAGCAAGAATAATCACCGAGCAATAATAAAGAACAACGAAGTGTCCAATATTTATTATCTTTTACTCATTATATTATCGTTGAAAAGTATAACGACACCGATTTATTGCTTCATTACTACTTTTAATCAGAACTGAAATCCGTAGAAGTTTAACATCTACATAATATGCCGTTATTTGTTGAGGCCCTTGACCGATAGAAGACTATAAAAGTATAGTTTATATATTATGCATCATTGGTCATTTGCTACATGAAACAGTAAATTTGAAAAAAAAAATTATGGTTTAATGCACGCCATACTTTTAAAAATATCCCCATAAATAAGAAGCTTAATTTATAAATAGGCATGGTCTATGCGATTGGCTTTTTTCTGGAAATACGGTCAGTGCCCAGATACAAATCCGTCACTCGTGTTGACCAACTGTTTCTGTTCTGAATCATAATGGTCATGAAGCACAGACCCATTCTAAGTATTAGTGACCTAGAAAACGTGCTAAATGAAAATTTCGGTTCTACATTTAAGAATTTTGAGTCCTTTTTTTGGAGGGTAAGAATTTTAAGTCCTTGAAGTTGAAAACAATCATGACAAACCATATTTGAATGAGTTTATGAACCTCCTTTTTGTACATTGTACCTGAACACATTTAAGAGGAGTAGAAAACTCACTCGAATCATGATAAATAACCTTTTTAGGTAAAAGAAATAGCAGAAAAGCTGAATTAAGAATTTATACCTTGTTCAGGAAAAGGAAAAAAAACATAAATATTTGCCATAACATTAAACAATCACTACAGGAAAATAGGTCTATTAAGACGCTTTTCTATGAGGCGGTTACAAAACCGCCTCTAAAAATGAACAATAGAGATGGTTCGCTTAAACGTCTTTAATGATGGTCTATTAGAGGCGGTTTTAATTAAACGCCTCTTTTACACTATTATTAGATACTTTAATTTTACTAACCACCTTAAATACTCAAATATTTAAATAAAATAGTAATATGATTATGATTAGGGGTGTCAATTTTACCCGACCCGACCCGACCCAACCCAACGGTTTTTGGGTATTTGGTTAACAGTTTTAGCGATTTTTTTTCATCTACGGGTCGGGTCTATATAACTTTTCTTTACTTATTTTACCTGACCCATACCGTATTTGTAATGGGTATAACGGTTCGCGGTGTGGGTATTTACCCAAAATACCCAAAATTCGTAAAATTTATTTTACTTTTCTTGATGTTATTTTCTAAATGGTATTTTTAATATTGATAATGAATATTATTTTCCAATGTTCTTTCCTATATGTTCTTAGCTTACTTGTTAAAAGTAAACAAAGTAATGAGGTACTATTAATTTTTTTTGCTTCATATTGGTTAACAATGTGTTTGGTTGATTACTGAATCACGTAAACATTACACAATCACTTAAACATTACAAACTAATGGTTCCATTTTTCATTTTCTTAATTACCCATTTTATTGTTAATGATTTTCCTAAATTATTAAAAAATATAGACTGAATTAAAAATAAATCGTAAAAATTGTAATCATAACAAATATTAAAAACTATTTTTTTATTAAATGGAGGGAAAACTCATATTTTTATATTATTAATGATAAATATAAAAAGTATGAGGAAAAAATCCCACAAGACATAAAAGAAAAAAAGTAAATGAGCGACTAATGAAAAATAAAATAAGTATAAAAACATCATAAAAACTAATGGTTCAATGTTAAATCTTCAACCGTGTCTTCGTACATATTCAAAAACATTTCATATTTCTTCACTCGCCGTTATATGAGTTTTTATTGTGTTTTTTCTCATGCATTTATCCAATTTTTGTTGCACATACATAATATGTATATATAATATTTTTAAAATATGGGTATATATTGCGGTTCTATAATTCGGGTATGCGGGTCGGTTCTGCGGGTCGGGTCTACAGGTCGGGTCCACGATATAGAATTGAGAACCATACACGCCCCAAGAACTGGCGGGGTTGGGTTGGATAGACCCAAAAACAATTCAGTGACGGGTCGGTTATTACGATTTTTGGGTGTTGGATGTTTTTGGCATTCCTAATTATGATTAATGATAACTGCCTAATTTTAATCCTATCTAAACAAAATATTTTTGTCTTCCGTATTATAATTGCGCGAAAACACTGTCAGTTTTCCCTCTCTTATAAAAACACCTTATATCCACGTCTCCCTCTCTTTCTCTTTCTCTTTCTCTCCCTCTCTCCTTCCCTTCCTCCCTCACTGTTTGAAGAGATAAAAAGGTAATTCTATATCCATCTTTGATTTGTTGGTGTTGTTTCTTACTTGTTTAATTATAACCAGAATTGATTTATATGTCTACAACTATCTTTCTTGGACATAATTTTGGTTTCAAATCTTTGTTTTTTCTTTAGTTTAACTTCAATTCATTCTAGCCCTTTTGTTTCTTATAGTACATGTATGCTTTTAAGATAGATAATACATCAATTAACATACATACTTATTGATCAAACGTAGTGCTGTTTTTAGCCATCTAAATTTGTTGACTAAAGTATCAATATAACGTATATAAATTTAAACTTCAGTCTAATGATCGTATTGAAACCAACAGTTTTGCAAGTTCACGAGATAATCGTCCGGTCTTGGGTGAAATTGATTTTTATGGGATTTTAACTGATATGATTGAGCTCAGATATACAAACGACTTTAAGTTTATGCTATTTAAATGTGATTGGGCTGATAATAGTGTTGGTGCTAAAAAGGATGAATCTGGTTGCATGCTTGTAAATTTCAATCATCTTTTATATAAGCATAATCGTCCATCAGATGAGCCATTTATTCTCGTGTCACAAGCGAAACAAGTTTGGTACATACAAGATCCCGTTGAAAAAGATTGGCAGCTAGTGAAGAAAATGTTTCCTAGAGATGTGTATGATTTGCTTGATAATGTTCAAGAACTAAGTGTTCCGACATCCACTGAAGATAATGATACAAGTGTAATGCAGGATGGGGCTGAAACACTAGTTGATGAAAATTTAGAAGAAGAGGATGAGATTGGTGATGAAGATGACGATGGGGTTGGAATCCTAGTTGATGATAATTTAAACGAGGAGGATGATCCTGGTGATGAAGATGACAAAGATGAAGATGAGTATTTTTCTGAAGATTATCTTTTAAGCGACAATGAGGATTTAGTTGATGATTCTAGTGATGATGAGGACGTTAATAATAAAATTAGTGATGACGATGACATGGATGGGGATGATGAATGATTACCTTTTGACTAGTATTTTTTTAGAGAGAGACCAACTCATAACTTAAGTACTATGTCTTTCTTGTATACATGGGATGAAGTTTTCAAGCTTTTCAACTTATTGCCGATGCTCTGTTTTTATTATCTGTTTTTATTGCTAAGAGTTATGGGCATCTGGATTAGTTAGGCTTTGTGAAATTGGCATTTTAGGTTTTAACCTGAATTTGATTGGTCTAGCCTACTCCTACTTTTTCAATGTTTCTAGTTTTTCATATACTTCTTAGATGTGGATTTTTTTCTTTTAGCTATTCAATATATTCTGTATGTCGACCCTGATTTATGCATATATGAGATATGATCTCTGTAGCTAATGGTATCTTTTTTTACTGTTATTGGATTGCAGCAATCTTATTTTCTCCACATGCCTTTTGCCTTTTCTTTTTATAAAGTTTTTTTTGTATGCACCTAGTGATTTTCGGAGATTTATATAGTTCTTTTCAGTTGCTAGCAATTATAAGTTCATTTGATCAGATTTCAAATATGTACTACAAATCTTTGAATTACTACAACTATGTGGAGTATGGGCATTTTAGATATATCCTATCTTTTTATTACAATATAGCATAGTTGTTTTTCATTGCGGGTGAAAGTCTGATGTAAGTGTTGATGTTAGTACAGGTAAAGAATGGGAAAACCAAGGGCTCGTTTTTCTATTGGACCTATGGCCGATTCTTTGCAACGATCAACATCAAAAACTTGTACTCATGATTTAGAAGTCCCTGGTTAAAACTCAGCCCCTCCCCATAACGACGAAAATATAGCAGGTTCTTTTAGTTGATTTGTTTTTCATATGCATATATCTTTTTTTATAAAAAATATATAATTGATGCAAACACATTGGACTAGTTCCGGTCTTATTTTGAAAAATGGCTCACACTTAAACTATAATTTCCATGTGTGTCCGCTTCATATATAACTCTACAGTATATGATGATTATCGCATTTGAAATCTTAATTTACTAAAATGTTCAACAAACATTTGTGATGCTTTATTTTCATGGTGGGTCATGAAGTTTTTTTTCTTTTGCACCTCTGTGTTCAAAATTCTTACCAGGTTAATTGTTGTAGAATAGTATTTTACATTGCTCACTGTTTTATAATGAAAAACTGGGACAAAAAATGAAGGTACTAGTACTAGAATTAAGATTTGTTTGATAATCTGTTTATGAGCAACGTGTTTACCTTTTTTCTCTTATTTGTAGACCTAGTTCTCAGAAATAGAGAGTTAAAGGGATGAAAAGTTTTTCTTTTAATAATTGCTCACTGTTTTGCAATTTTAATCTAGGACAGAAAATGTGTGTATTTTGTTAGGCCTAAGAAGGATACAAGATGAGGGCTGATTATAGATGGTGTCAAAACTCTAGCAGCTCCTTTGTTTGTCAAAGTCTTTCACTAATATGGTTGGATTAAATTAAGTGGCATTCATGTTCAGCAAGTTGTGCGTGCTATAAAAAACAAATAAGAAATGCTAAGGCACATTTAAGAGTCACAAGGTCCTATTTGAGTCACTAAACTTCAAAGTACATGCGATATTTTTCTATTGTCATGGTGTCAATTTATTAGTTTGGCTGTCTATGATGGATACGTATATATAAAAATGATTTGAACATTGTTTGGTCTGATCGAGATTTATTATGTATTTTTCTCTCTTTTCCCCTCTGAATTTGTATCATTCACATTTTGGTATATTTGGAATCTAGAAGATTTATCAAGTGGTTCCCCAGCCCAACCACCGATGAAGAAGAAGAAAAGAGGTCGATCTTGGCCTACTAAAGATTGGGGTACGGGAAAGAAGCTCGATATCAAATTGAATGAGTTTTACCAACCAATTGGACCAAATACAGATAAACTGGCAACTCAACTAGGTGTGATAGCTCGAAATGGGACTTACTGTCCTATAATATATAGCGATTGGAGGTGTAAAGAACTGAAGACATATAAAGAACGTATATGGAATGAGGTGAAGGTAATTCGAGTATTAAATATTTTAATACTTTCTTTCTATTAGTTTATTGTCCTCAGTGTTACATATGTTTTCATAATATATAAATTTTATAGGATAATGTCAACGTTTCGGATCATTACAAGGTTGTTTGCTTAAAGTCCGTCGGAAAGAAATGGCGAAATTGGAAGTCGCTTTTAAAAAAATCGCATTACAACAAATTTGATAATGATACAGAACGACTATGAAGTACACTTGATGGTGTAAACGCTGATCAATGGAAAGTATTTGTTCAATACCAAGACACTGATAGGGCAAAGGTAAATAAAATTGTCAACGGTATATGTAAGTGTTATAATTATGGTCTTGTCAATGATTAATATTGAAGGCTTTTTTTTTACCTATGGCTACGCTGTTTAGCGGATTAATTGAACTACTCCGGCTTTTAGGCAAAAGAAACAAAAAATTGAGCTTTAAACCTGTTGATTTTCTTCGACATATAGTTTATCATTTTGCATAAGTAAACTTTAGAACCTATACGCAAAGTTGGTCTTGAGTGAGAACGTCACTCTGTACCCAGACCTTGAACCCTTAGAATTATAGAGTTAGCTATAATGAGTTTATGATTGGCTATACGTACTTTTTTATATGCATTTTTTTTTCCGGGGATGCTCTTTGAAGAGAACCTATGGTAAAATTAGTTGATATAGTAATGGACAATAGAACTTCCCATCATCATGCCTATATGTATACTGATTTTTACGATTTAGTTACTGTAAAACAAGCCTTTTCTAGCACTAATAAGCCAGATTTAATATTATTAACAAATGCAGCCCAAAAACATGCCTTTTCTAGCACTAATAATCCAAATTTATACTACCTAATTTGACCATAGGTTCCTTCAGAGCATACCCAAGAAAAATGCATATAAAAAGGAACGTATAACCAATCATAACCTTTAGCTAATTCTACAATGCTAAGGGTTCAATGTCTGGGGTACAGGGTCACGTTCTCACCCAAGACCAACTTTGCGTATAGGTTCTAAAATTTACTTATACGCAAGGATAGACTTTATGTCGAAGAAAATCAACAAGTTTGAAATTTTCCTTTTCTTGTGTGAATAATGAGCATAAACTATCAAAAATTTCTTATGATTCATCCCTTGTTCTTGTGATTTTTATTTTTTCTTCCCTAAATTCTTTCCTAAGGTCCAAATGCATGTGAGATAGAATAAAATCACTACTAGCTGAAAGCTACATATTGTTATTCTAGTTTTGGCTATTCAAATGCCCACGCGCTATTTTATCTTTGTCAAGTCCCAGATTGATGTTTTTTTTTATTTTCTTAAACTTGACTAACATAGGCAATCAGTATAATCAATAAGCAAAATCAACAAGAAAAGGTTATGGCACGCTTAACCGGTAGAACATCTCACGCAAATGTTTGAGTTGAGGTATATTAACTTACAATAGTCGACATTGTTTACTGGCTTATATATAAGTGTTTATAGTGCTATACTAAATTGTTTTCCATTGAAGATGACTAAGAATGGTAAAAAGCCGGACAGAGTAGCTGTTTACCAGAAAACTAATAAAGGAATTGGTAGAGCTACCGGTCATGCAATGGTATGTAATGAATCATTATTTAGTCCTTGTTAATTTCTAAGGATTAGTTTTTTTTTTTTCGTTATGGGTCTTATTTAGTTGTAGAGGTTTGTTATGATATTTTTGACTATTTCTCATTTATTTATGACGCATTC
The DNA here is from genome assembly GCA_963682055.1 of Primula veris. Lineage (NCBI taxonomy): Eukaryota > Viridiplantae > Streptophyta > Magnoliopsida > Ericales > Primulaceae > Primula > Primula veris. Next base: position 16,666,116 of record OY821745.1, on the reverse strand, counting down.
AGGATAAAATGCGAGATAAGTTCAAAGAAAAGTCAGAATCTGAACACACTCCAGAATTTTTGGAGAAAGTGTTTACTGATGTGCTTGGACCTGATAAGCATGGTCGTGTTCTTACTCACGGTTTAGGTCCTTCCCCAACGGATATATTTGGAAAGAAATGCAACCAATATCATGAGCAACATGCTGAGAACTTAGAAAAGGCACGAGAAGAGGGGCGGCAAGAGAAGGAGAAAAAGTTTCGTGCTGAATTCGAAAGTTTAAAGAGTTACTGTTAAGGGTTAGAGGATAAAATAAACAATAAACAAAACACCATCCAAAAGTCTCCAGCCAGAAAATCAGTAGAGAGGGAGGTACAACAAACCCAAAATACCGACGAAACCATTCATAAGTCTCCAGTCAAGAAATATCTGTCCAAGAAATCAGTAGAGAGGAAAGTACAACAAATCCAAAATACAGGGGAAACCATCCCTAAATATTCAGTCAAGAAATCTCTGGCCAGGAAATCACTAGAGTTAGAGGGAGATCAAATCCACAATATAGACAACCATATCAAAGTCGCCGGGTAGGAAACCTTTTGCCAGGAAATCAGTAAAGATAGAGGGGGATAAAATCCATAATGCAGGTAAAACCATCCCTAAGTCTAGGAAATCTTCGGCAGTAAAATCTTGGTTCAAGAAATCTCCAGTCAAGAAATCATTAGAGTCAGAGGTAATTAACTATACATGTTAGGGTTTTTTATCATGATACGCTTGTACTCAACATATAGTTATTGTATTATACTAACTCTCACCTATTTAATTAATATAGGTACCCAATTGTGGGATAACGTGGCTTTGTTTTTCATTTAATTTTCTCGTTTTAGTTGCTCCGGTATTATAGTTTGATGGAAATGTTAGCTTGGCTATTAATATTTGATGACAACCTATGATTTGTAGGAAATGTCGGATGCCGAAAGCTCTCATCAAAAGATAGCTCTTACGAAAACCTTTTATGAGGTACATAATTAATATTTGAGTTTATTCGGTTTATGTTTATAGAGCAGTTATGATGTTTTATATTTTCTTCATACCTTAGTGGAGCGTGTCACAAAATGGTGAATTTGTAGACAAGTATAGATTGACAGATTGTGAGAACAAAGTCGGGGTTGAACTAATAAATTGTCCATAACTACAAAGTCTATATTTCGATGGAATGTAGAAATTTTTGTAATGCCGAATTGTAACATAAAAGTAGTCTGATGGTAACAAATATGTTAAATTATGTTAAAAATAAAAATAATGTAGGAGTTTTAACATAAAAGTTGAAACATTTTTTTCGCTCTCATTCTCATATGTTTAATACCATATATTTATTTCCATACAATAAGTTATGATGTTGTTAGAGTATTTCTAAAAGTTTTTATTTATGTAAATACAGGTCGAAAGTGATGCTCAACTTCTTAACATTGATTACCCAAAACAAGTTATCGGGTATGGTACTATCATTTCTAAAGACAAATAGGAATAAATGGATTCTGGGTGGTGTTAATAACTGAAGTGAAGTTTGCTCGTGTAAATTTGTTGATCCCCCGTGATTGTACCCGCACAGTTGGACAAACTTTTGATAAAAAACAAAGCGTCTTTTGGCGTGCCATCTATGTAAGTAAAATTGAATACATATGTAAATTTTTTAAAGGAACTTTTAAACATAAAAGTTTCCTACATTAATATTCTTCATCGTAATCACTTCCATTACAAAAAACTGGCTTTTATTCTATTTATAATATAGCTTTGTCGTTGTTGTTTAATTTCCATCTCATTCGTTATATTACAATATACTAACTTATATATATGTGATTTTCTTTTTTTTGCAGATAGAGAAAAAGTAGGTGAACTAGAGTAGATGAATTGTGCATACATGCTTAGCTATGTGGAGGGAAAATTATAACTTTGTTTTAAATATTTCAATCTACTTCTTTGAGTCAACGTTCGTACCCGATATTTTGTTAAGGGCGTATGATATCTATCTTTTTACCCTTTTAGACTATTTCTTTTATTAACATATTTTACTCTGTGTCTGTATCCCGCTATTATTTTAAGAATTGATAATTTGTTTATGATGATTGGTTTATGTTTATCCAATGAAACATTGTATTTGGTATTTGAGAAATATTGTTGGTTTCGGCTGTTATTTGGTTTTTAATATCTAAAATCTTGTTTATGTTCAAGTTTTGATTACAAATATTCTATATAATAAAAACCACCATGAAAAAACAAAAGGTGCATGGCTACATAGAAACACAAATTAGTCGATTTTCCAATGCCTACGATGGCGGTAATCAAACGCCTCAAAAGCCATTAGCAGTGCCTTATTTGCGGTACCTACAAAGGCGGTAAATAAGCGCCTTTAAAACTATCAAACCGCCTTATTTGAAGTACCTATTGAGGCAGTTAAAGAGCGTCTTTAAAAGCAGACCCAACCGCCTTATTTGAAGCACCTATTAAGGCGCTAAAAAAACGCCTTTAAAAGGAGTCATAACCGCCTTCTTCTTTCGAGGCGCTTGGTAACCGCCTCAAGGGCTTTTGCAATACAGGCATTCACGACGTTTTACAAACCGCCCCGTGAAGCGCCTCAAAAGGCTTTAGAGGCGCTTATATAGCTTTTTAAGGTGCTTTACAAGCGCATTAATTGACCTATTTTCCTGTAGTGAATGGATATGTGTCGACTTGAGAAATTTTGGTATGTTACATTCCGATGTGCTAATATGAATGACAGAAAAAACGGCTCCTAGGTAAATTTTTACGTATCCGTACTTCGATTCATAGTTCCTTTTATTTACTTTCTTTCCCTTTCTTCTTCTTTGGATCAAATTATTTCAACGCACACTAATAAGGACATTCTAGGATGTAGGGTTGCGATTTTGGTACGATGTGACTTGTTTTTCAATGTTTTAATCATTTTTTTTTTATTCCGGAGATTTTTCTCAATAGAAATTTTAATTTTTCAATAGATTAAATTTTGAATATTGTTTGTACTCAAAATCCCACCCATCATAGCTATTGTTTTCTTCGGAACTGCCGGAAAAACTCGATAGGAAATCACAACTCTTTCATGAAATTGCTCCCAACTATAGTTGGTTCGTGAAAACCAACTCTCCTTGTACAATCACATTATATGAACTATATATTGTCTAAGGAATTTAAGATATCCCTGAGGAAGTTGGGTCGCCATCACAAGTCTGTAAACTCTGGCCTCTATACATGTTCATGCTCAATAACGACGGGTCGCCATCACAAGTCTGTAAACTCTGGCCTCTATACATGTTCATGCTCAATAACGACGCTTCTTCTTCCCTTGTTTTGAATAAAGGTTCCAAAGCAACGTAGCTTCAAATGAAACAATTTTTCTTTAATCAATTCACATGAGTTAGAAACTAACTGGATGGATACATTTTTATGTACTAATTAATGATTCTCACTTTTTTTTTAAGTATTTCGCTACCAAAATGATGTCCCAAGTGTGAAGTGTCTCTAGAAGCCCTCAGCGACCTGACCACATAATGCTTTCCATTTTCCGTTCAATAGGCAGTTGTTCCCGCTAAAACGTACTTTCAACAACTGCATTGTTTTGCTAATGTTGCTTCATCAAGCATCCAAACAAACTCACCACGATCCCTTGTGAAACTCTTGGCAATCATCGACAAAAGTGATTTGCAAAACCTAAACAAGCCAGGTGCCTTGGTGTTTCGCCTTGATTCTGCCCGTCATTTGAACAGTGTCAAAATCGCAACCCTTGGCCCTTTTACGTTCTAATTGGAAGTGATTGAACCACGAAATGGTAATTTTCATGTGTTAAAATGGTCTATATTAGCGTTGTTTTGTTGACATTTTGGATTTTTTAAGTCAAGTTTTGTGTTTTTCTGCATTGTTTTGCTTTCTTGCAGGTTAAAGCATGGAATTAGCACAAAAATGAGCCAACGACGCAAGAAGACCAATTGAAGGACCAAAAGTGAAGATATCAAAAGTCAAAGGATTTGACCAAAATGGAGACCAAAACGGAGACCAAAATCAAGAACATTCTGGAACACGACCGATCAACCTGACCGGTCAAGTCAGTTATGATTTTAAGTTTTATATAAGATAAGTTTGTTGGGTTTTGACATATATATCTCCATAATTCCTAATTCTAATAGACCATTATTCTGTATCCTCATTTTCTAGAGCTCATTAGAGTATCCAATCTTACTTTTATAGGATACTTTTGTCATCACGCATTATTATCGCAAGCTTTCAAGCTAAGTATTTTCCTTTGATATTTACTATTATTTTTTCAGTATATGTTTGTGGTTTTTATCGTATGATTGGATATTTGTTTTATCTAGTACTCCCTCTGTTTCCAATTAATTATCCATTACGAAATTACGTGTAATTTTAACCGGCCAATAACTTGTATCAAAATTGTCTGATTTTTATTTTAAATTTGATCATATAATTCAAGTATTAAATTTTATTATTAGATTTAAAAAAAATTTATTTCGACAATTTTGATAAAAGTTATAAGTCAATCAAAATTGCACGTAGTTTCATAGTGGAGAATTAAATGGGAATGGGGGGAATACTCCTTTATTTATTATTGTATGTTTATGAATGGACGACTCCTTATTTGCATAATTTATATTGTTAGGAAAAATCACTTAATCGAACACATATCCATAATTTGCTATATTATATTTGTTAAGATTGACAACTCTCGCATGTTATTTAGTATATTGGTTTAGTTAGTACAAAATATATTTGTGGATTATTACAGAAAAATGAGATTAAAAACCCAACATCTACGTAATTAAAAGACTAATATCGAACTTGGTTGGTTTTCCATGGAACGAACTCGTACTTCGGAGAATTATATTGCAATTGCACTCGTACTCTTGCGAGGCCTTTTTCGTGTAAAAACTACCCACTTAAGGGGCAGTCAATATTTTGGCGCCGCTGTCGGGGAACTAATTTCATATTGATATTAGTTCTCAAAACGAACCAGTAAATTGGGTTACAAAGCGAAAAAAGATCTGTTTTTGGTTTTTTCAAAAAGCAGATACCGGACATGACCGGTCACGCACTTTGTACTATTAAAATATTTTTTTTTATTCATATTTATTAGTAGAGAGAGAATGATTCGCCCAACGCCCCGTGTTTGTCGGGTTTTATTTTTGTGCAGTCAGTCAATTGAACGGCACAAAGTCTCGTTTTCAAAAATAAATATTTAATTGTTATTTTTTTTCAAATTTTGATTAATAATTAAATTTAAGATAGTATCCACTATGGTTCTATATTTTTATATGAGTTTTTATTGTGTTGTAATTTTTTTTTTAATTTATTATATCTGAATTTGTTTAATATATGATAAAAAAAAATGATAAATTATATTAGTTATTGAAAATATATCATATAACCCTTCATTTTTTAATCTAATGGTTGTAAAGGTAACTGGACATTGTACAGTCTAACTCAAGAACTGCACAAAATGGGAACCCCGTGTTTGTCCACTAACGATTCTTCCTACGTAGATTTAAGTCTTAGAGCATCTACAATAGTGTTGTTATCTCTATTGTTACTTAAAAATGTTAGCTAACAATGCAATTTTGTCTCCCCATTAGTTGTGTTAAAGTGTATGTTAATTTTATAGATGTTAAAAACATTATTAAAGATAACAAAAAATTTAATTGTTATTACTTGATGACAAGGCAAAAAAGTTTACCGCACATCCACAATTAACTGCTATTTCTCATGCATATCTTTTCTATCTCTATCATACTGCTATTTATTTTCTCACATCAGCTGTCTTCTATTTTAGGCCTAAATTTCAGATTTTCTTATTTAATTTCTCGTTTTCTTATTTTTCTTAACAAATAGGAGAAATTGTTTTCTATTTCTTAATTAGGCCTTGAAATTCTTTTGTGTTGAGTTTTTCTATTTGTTATTTATTTTTATGCTTGGAAACCATATGGTAATATTTAAATAAGAAATAAATTGCCCTCGTGAATTTGCTAATCTTGAAGCATGTTTCTTGTTATTTGTCCTCTCACCTTTTTAAATTCTTGTTCATTTATAGAACTGCCATTGGCTCCCAGTTCATAAGCATTTTCCGGTTTCTGCAGATCAAAATTTAATTTGGTCGACATCAAATTCAAGTTCATCATCACTGAACTCGTCATAGTCTTCTTATGTAATCAGAGCATATAAAAGTATTTGGGACAGAGGAACGTAAGAACTTCCTAGTGCAACATCAGGAGAAAATAGTGCACGTGTACAAAATTGGGTGTACAGAATTTCTTGTAAAAAGAAAAATATAAAGGATGGTCAAGAAAACACTTCAATTTGTTTAATGATTTTCATTCAACAAAAGCTATGATTGAGGCTGATTTGGTGTAAGAAGCTGAAGAAGATAACAAGCTACTAGTTCTTAGAAACGAATAAGCAAGCTACCAGATATATGATGTGTACATTTACTCTCACTCCTGATGAATCTCAGCTGTGATTACTTATTCCAATTGTTCCTAAGTTCTGAAAATTAGTCAAGGGCTAGTGATGCTGCATAGTTTAAGCAGAGAAATGCAACAAAGATTGATATCGTGGTTGCTGTAAAATTGTAAAATATTTTATTGAGTATCAAACTATTTCATGTACTCGCAAAACTTTGAATTGTGTTATATAAATTATTGTTTTAAAAATCCCGCTATATTGCGCTATATTTCGCGAAATAGCGTTTTTCGGCCGAAAAACGCTATGATAAACCGCTATTTGGATGAAAAAAACGCTAAATTCGCGCTATAGGAACGCTATTTACGCTATAGCGGGTGCAGTCCAAAAAAAAAAAAAAATACATCGTAAAGAGCTATGTAGCAACGCTATTTGCGCTTTTAGCGTTTCTCTCGAAAAAACGCTACGATAGCGATAACGCTATTTAAAACATTGATATAAACATGTGTGTTTGGTTCACGGTTGTATGTGCAGTAAACTACTAATGTGACAAGATACACACTGCGCGCTAAAGGCGTTGGCTTGTGTCTTTCTGGTGGTTGTACCGAAACTGAAGCCTTGAAAATGGTCTTAATTGGTGAGAGGTTAAAAAGATGAGAAAATTTGCGTTTGTGGAGCAAAGTGATGCATAAATGGCAAGACATGTGGCTCTTTATCAGCCAGCGCATTTGTAGAAGAACCGTACTAAGGTGAGTACAGGAATGTGTATATTTTTAACCCCACACGTTTTTTTCAATTCTGTTTCTTACATTTATATGAATTGTACAAGAATAGATGTAAGCTTCAAGTACTTCCTTAAAAAAATATATCAATTTTCAGGAGCATGGAATAGATGCCATGCTTGATCTCTATTTCCCCACCCCGGTACTCATCATGAAGATTTTAGTAGGACAAACACAGTTAAGATAGTTTTAAGTATTTATGGTTCTCTTGATTATTTTTGGCGTGCATAGACTATATATTAAAGGAAATTTAAAGCCAAATTGTTACACATAGTTACTAGGAAACTTACATTCCGATATCAAAAACTCAATTTCTGAAAAACTCCTACGATAACCTTGTTATAAATGGGATATTGGAAAAATAACACTAGGACTAGGAATAATTCATTTCAAATAGTATCAATTAATTTAGCGTTATTTGTAATTATTATAAGAGTAATTTAAACCCGTTCTCATATTTGTAACTACACTAGCCTGTTATTTTTTTAGAGAAAATTAAGGATTAGACCATGAAAACAAAAGTATTTAAAGATTGATCCGGCTATAAAATTTATTTAAGGATTGGTTCATTATTTATGAAACTAATTAAGAATTAATCCAATATATATATATATAATACATATTCTGTTTTAATATTACAGACTCTCTCTCATATAGATATCAACCGGTGAATAATTGTATAGAGAGAGAAATGGAACAAAGAGAGAAACACTGAGGCGGCAGTGGCGATAAGCCATCCCCCCTTCCTCCCCTCTCTCTCTAAGCCTATATACTCTGTTATAACACCCACCATGGTTTAGATCTCCTTTTATTTTTGTTTTTTCTATCCGAGTGAGCCAGGAGTGGTATTTGATAAAGCCATAACTTTGGTCGGTTGCGTTAGGCTTTTCAACAAAGATAAAATGACAAATCGACCGAGAATAAATGATGCTTCCTGATCTTTATTATGACTCGGATTCTTGTCCTTGTTCGGACTATTACACTTGTTCGGATTCGTATTCCGATTTTACGATTATGCTCGATATAACTATTTAATCCCTCGTCTTGATCTTTCTCCTCTTTTATTCGATGCTCGGCTGTCTTTTCTCGGTTTGTTTCTTGAAGTGATATGCTTTGGTTAGTTTCTCTCTTTTCTTAACTTCTCTCTATATTTTTTGGATAGATTTTCTGGTCCTTTTCTAGGAGGGGTAGTGGGCTATTTATAGGCAACTGCGCCTTCTAGGATAGTGACAAATGTCTTCATCCCAGGGATTTCTCAGACAAGGGTCCCCCTTTGATTGGGCTTGGGCTTTGTGTTGTAGCCCCTCAATCCCTACAACCAATATGAGATGACCCATTTAAGCGTTGGATGCCCATTTATAAAGTGGGTTGATTATGACCCGAATAAAATATTCGGGTCTGATTTTTGTGTTCTATCAAGTGCTCCCTGACTTCCTCGGCGTGGTTTCCATGTCGGGGGAGTCATGTTCGGTTTGTCGAGAACGTTACTTCGGTCTTATTTTTCCAAATGCTTCATCGAGAAATGCAATAGACTCGTGACGGTTCCCAGGGGGGCACATTTAATGTTTCCTATCCTAATATCTTCTTTCGAGGAAAACTCCTATAAAGGGGTGTGCTCCCTCCATAATTAGGCATCTTACTACTAATTTGTCCTTGACATAATGGCTTCTTCTGATTCTACTGGTGAGAGCTCCTTTAATTATATTTCATATTTAGAAACGGAAATCAAGAAATCTCGTACCGCGAATAAGAAACTCGTGGCCAAGGTTTCAAACTATAAGAAAAGGTTGTCTGACATGGATTCTGATCATCATGTGACGATGGCCGATCGGGATTGGGCCTTCGAGCATATAAAGAAGCTCGAGGCTAATCTGGCTAAGCAGAAGGCGGCTAAAAGGGCCTATAAGCTTGCCTTCAAGGAGTTGCATGCTCGGTCCAAACCGAGTTCGGATGACGATGAAGAAGGCTCTTCCTCGAAATAATTAGTCTTTTGTAATTTCTGTCGTAATTTCTCTTGAATGGGAAGTCTTCTCCTCAGTTGTAATCGAAGTTTTTGGAATTAATAAAATATTTCCCTTTCCTTGTTCTTGTCTGTTTATCTTCTTGATGTCTTTTTGGATGACTTTAATTGGATTTGGAACTGTGGTTAATTCGCCTTTAATGCTCTTGGGAAGTTCAAGAGGCTGTATTTATTCGAGATGACCTTTGACCTACTCCTTGTTTCTTCTTATAAAAGGGGACTGTCCCAGTATCTTTTGTGCAGTTCATTCTTTACTAACGAGCAAATGGCTTCTCCTCTTGAAAAGTATGGTGACAACCTTCCTGAATACGTTACCCGTCTGGAAGAGGAAGTTCAGAAGGTGCGTTATCTCGAAAAGAGGGTTGCCCGGCTGTCAGTGGAAGCTCGTCGGGTCCGCCGAACTAGACGAGCGATTGGATGCCCTAGAGAAGGAGCATCAAAGGTCTTTGCTTGACAGTATTCGTGCTCGTGCCCGGATCAAAGAGCTCGAGGCCTCCAGGGATAGGCAGCTCGCTTCCAAAAGGGCTTACAAATTGGCCCTTAAGGAAGTGTATGCTCGGTCGAAACGGAAGCCGAATGACGAAGCGGGCCCTTCTATGAAATGATTTTATTGTTTTCATTGTATTTCCTCTTTGTGCTTCTTCTGTAACGAAGTATCAACCAATTAATAAAGATTTCTTTTTCTTGTTTATATTTGAATTACTTTCCCAATGCAATTTATTTTGACTGCGCACGCTTGTGGCCTCATTAATGCTTTTCTTGGGCCTGGCGTTTGATCTTATCCATTGGACCTCCTTACTCTTTATATCTAGGGACTAATAGGATTTCTTGAGCCTTGTGCATAGAAAATCCCAATCACCAAGGCTTTCTTGAGCCTTGCGCAGAAGATCTGGGATATTTATTCGATCCGCCGTCCTTCCCAAAAATGACGCGTGTTTTGCTGCCATTATTACTTACCCCCTTTAAATATTGGTAATAATCCAAACGTTTCTTGAACAGGTGTGGCTTTTAATTACTCACGCTTTTTTAGAGTCTTTTGGGAATCCAAACGTTTCTCTTGAACAGTCACCTCTTTTGAGTGCCGTTGCTTCTGAATACCCATTGGCGAACGGTTGCGACTCTCAATACCAGCCCTCATACGCTTGATCTATAAATACCTGCTTACAGCATGGTTACATCCACAATTCTCATCATATTATTTTCCCCCATACATAGACCCTCATCTTATAATTTCCCTAAGATGTCTGGTCCTTTCACCCCATCAGCATTAGCTTTGCAAGTGGAGGCCTTTGAGGCCTCCTATAACCATGTACAAAGGCTGTTGAGGGATGCCGAGGAGGAATTGAAGGTGATGCGTTATCACCATACCGAGATGGTTCGGGAATTAACTTGGCTAAGATCCGAACTGGCTTACTGCCGACGTGCTCGTCAGGCTTTAGTCGAAGAGAATGAGATGCTAAGGGGGAACCCGACACTGAGGGACAGGGATGTCTCTGCCGGGCCCTCTCATCGATACCGATCGACTTCCCCCTAACCTTCTCCCTTCTTTTTTATTTTTCTCTGCTTTTCCCCTTCTTTTCCTATCTCTTCCTCTTCCTCTTTTTTTTTTTATTTCTCCGTTTCCATCATTTCTTCCTCTTCCTCTTTTTTTTTTTTATTTCTCCGTTTCCATCATTTCTTCCTCTTCCTCTCTTGTATTTTCTTTTTATACTCTGTTTTCTCTCTCTTTTTATTCTTTTCTTTTTCCGTTTCTTTTTTGTTTTATTGACTTTCTTTTTATTTGTCTGTCTCCTTCATCTCTTAATCTTCTTCTCATCTGTTTTTCTTCTGTGCCTCCTCTTTCTTTTTCTTCATCTTCTCTCCCGTCACTCTTTTTTTTTTTTTTTTTTGCACCACTATGATGTTACAATCAGCCCTGTGATCCTAAGGGTTTTGTGTTACATCTAGGGTTTTTGTCATTTTTCTTTTTGACTCTTCTTTCTTATCACTTCTTCTTTATGTTCCTCCTCTTCGCTTCTTTCTTCCCTTTTTGTTTTCTTTTTTATGCTTCTTTCCTTCGTTTCTTGCATTCTTCTTCTTTTCCTCTTCTTGATTTTCCTTTCTCTTCCTTCTTACTTTTTCTTTTTGGCGTCTCCTGCTCACTTGGTCAGCTGATATAGTTGATCCTTTGCCTGATCTTCTGTACTAGCTCTTCTTGGATGTAATAGATCTTTTTCGGATGTAATAGACCTCAATGTAATAGACCTCGATGTAATAGATTTTTATCTCGGATGTAATAGACCTCGATGTAATAGATAATGATGTATTCCATCTTCATTAATGAAAAGTATTTTTGCCCTTTTCTTTTTATATCGTACGTGTGGTTTGTTGTTTGTCTGGGATCTAGATCTTTGAATATCTCGTCTTTATCTCTTCTGCACTGTAGTCTCAGATGTCAATAGATGTCCCCATCACTGTCAAACATATGTGCCTGCTCCCTAGTAGGTCAGGAAATGCATATGCCTCCCACATCATGTCAGGAAATATGCAATTTCCCAAGCAAGGTTATAAAATATCATACTCTTCGTTCTATAAGTACCCTCTTTTCTTGGGTAGTTTATCATCTCTTTTTTCGTTTTGCTTCTCTCTTCTTTAGCCCTTTATTTTCTTCCATACTAAACAATTTCCCAGAATGTCTGGACCTGTGGTGAGATATCATGCTCAGATGAAGGGCTTGGATACTGAGGTATCTCGGGTCCGCAGTCGGATGGCAAGGCTTGAGAAAGAGTATGGCGTTTTGGCCTTGAGCCTGTTCGGCTCTTATCCCGAAAAGACGGTGAAGTGGACCGAGATCTCGGCACTGAGTCGCCAGCTCGATCACTTGTTGCTGCAGAGAAACCATCTGGCCAACTCCTGGTATGATGCCGAGGAAATTTGGGACCATTCTCAAGATGAGTTTGACAACTCTCCTCAGGGCCTCGCTAACCTAATGGTAAAGAATGCTCGGCTCGTGGAACGCGTCAGGGTTCTTACCTCGGAAAATAATAGGCTCTCCTCGGAGAATGACGATTTGGTCGCCATGAACGATTCCTATCAAGCTAGGCTGAATTGTTCTGCTCGTATTGCCTTCTCTCGGTCTGGCAGTTCGGTTTTTCCACCCATTGATCCTTAGATTGGGCTGGTTTTCTTATGTATTTCCCCTTTTGCCATTTGTGTTTTATCTTCTGTATTTAATGAATCAGTTGTATCTTTTCGTATCTCGTGCCTGTCTTGTGAACCATTGGAACTCTTCGTATTTTGTGCCTTCTGATTCTCTATAAATGCTCCCTATTGCCTGTATCTCATTATCAATTTCTACCTCTTCTTGTTTTCTAACTTGCTTTTGCGTGAGATGGCTCCCATCACTAGGTCTGCCTCCAAAAAGAAAACCCTTATGGAAGAGGAGCCTACCTTTTTGCTACCTCGTCCCCCTGGCTTTGGGGAGGAGGATTTGACTCCTCTTCAACTAAAAGAAATTGAGATGTCATGGCTGAAACATGATCTCATATGTGCTCGGACTGAAGCGAGGAGGCTTTAACAATATTGGGACGAGGAGGGCACTGCCCGTTTCAAGGCCGAACAAAAATGCGAGTCTCAGTCTTACGCCTTAAAACAGGCTGAGATGGCGATTTCTCGTTTGGTTAGGGAGAATGAGCGTCTGGAGGAACTTTTGGCGAAGAGGGATGTTGCTATGGGGGATAGTTCGAAAAAGTAGGATGTGTGTATTTTCTTTTTCTGTTGTATTGTTTGTGTTTCCCCCTTTGTGGATGAATAAAACTTGTCTTGCATTTGATTCTGTCCTATTTTATTTCCTGCTTGCTTCTCTTTTTTTTTTCTGAGCATACATCGAACAATGTGCCCGGTTATCCCCCCGAAGAGCGTTGTTAGACTTGATGCTCCCTGCCATTAAGCTAGAAACGGTCTTCGTTCACCTTGTTCGGTATGCCATTTGGGTAAGAAATGGTTGGGAGTCGAGGAACTTTATCGGGGGACATTCTTTGTGTGATAATATTGGTAGCGTATGTGGGAAGCTTTTCGTGGTAGGGTCCACTGGCCGTTTATTTAGGTGTAATGATGTGAACTGCCTTGGGTAGTGGGATATGCGCTGACGTGGCGAAATCTGGAGCGTTGAAATGTTAAAAAGAGCAGCGGTTGTTGACTTTTGTATGGTTGGAAAAGGGGCGAACCTCTGGTACACGAAAGGACGGTTATTATTTTATTCCTTTTGTGACTCCACTCCTTTTTATTGTGCCAAGTAATCCTGTTTATTTTTATCACAAAATTTGCTGAAGAAAATATCTCTCTCTCTAAAGCATATTTTTCCCGCCAAAAAGGGAAAAGAGTTCGGCCGCTTGCTCTAGGGTTTCGTGGTTTTGTTGGAAGAGTTGCTGCTGTTCGCGCTTGCTTGCTCATAATGATAACTGTAAGTGATTTTTCGTTCTTCCCCTTTTCCGCTTGTAGGGGTTGTATTTGATTTGTCGTTGTGGTCATAGGTGTGTCGTTGGTATATGTCTGATGATTCTGATGTAATGTGCATGGGGGGGGGGGTGGCTCTCGTTCTATTGATGTGGTTCTGGTTTGTGTATTTGGTTAGTATATTGATGGACTGTTGATGATCTTTGTATAGGAAATTTTGACCCAAAGCGTGGCCCAAGTTGGCACATTCGTGGAGAAGGATTTTAAGGAACTCGCCGGAATACCCGACAACGTACATATTCGGCTTCCTATATCGGACGAGGAGGTGCTGGGATTTGTTCCCGCCGGCGAGGTAGCTGTGCGGTCGTCGGCCTTCTTTACTGGGGGTCTTCGACTGCCCTTTACAAATTGGGTGGCCTCGTTCTTTGAGGCCGTCCAAATTGCTCCGGCCCAACTGGCCCTAAATGGTTACCGTACTCTGAATGGTATCCAAAGGCTATCGGAGTTGTCCGGAATACCGATTGAACTGAAGGACGTCTTTGGAGTCTATAGTCTGAGCTTTGAGCGTCGCAGCTCGTATTTGAAGACTCTGCGTGCCTTTTGCCGGCTCGTTATCGGTTTGCCGGATACCAACAAAGAGCGCAATCTCGGTATTGTTATTGCGTCTGGTGAATGGGCTTGTCCGGGACACCAGATTCCTGGACCGGCTACCAATGCTCCCACTATGCCAGATCTCGGCGCTCCTAATGTAGAGGCTTTGTTAGCTCTTTGGAAATGGTGGGGGCCGGGACCTACGCCTGATCCTGCGAGTCGTACGGCTCCCATGTTGCTCGGGTACCCTATGGGGTCGGTGACCAAGGGGAATCCGGCACCCGAGATCCCGAAAGAGCCCGAGGAGGAATTTTTAAAGGTGGTACAGGCTCGGTGTGCTACTCGGCTTGGGAAAAGAGCTGTTCGTTCTAAGCGTCGCGCAGCTGAGCCTGTCGTTGAAACAACGAAGAGGGCTAGGGGAACTGATACGTCGGTTACCGAGGAAGAGGCTAACGTTGGCTCGGGCGAGGGGGTGTTTGCCGTTGCTCAAGGGGATACCGCCGAGGATGCCTCTGCTCCGGGCGAGGTATGTGTATATGTATTATGATTTTCCTGTCTTTTGGTGGTTTGTCATTTGGTTCGCTAGTGCTTTGCTTTATTAGTCGTCTTGTTTCAGCTACTGACTTCTCAATTGGTTACCCTCGCTCTTGCCCGGTCTATGGGTATTATTGTGTTTCAGGGGTCGGTCGACGATGTATTCGGATATATGAACCTCTTGACGAATATGGGAGATAGTACGATGACTTTGCCGGTCATCTCGCCTATCCCCACCGAGGGTCCGATAGAGTTGTCCGTGTGCTCGCCCCTCCGTAATGAGGAAGAGATCGAGCATAGGGCCCCTGAGATTGAGCCGTTGGAGGAGGACGTGGGGGTGGGGAGGGAAGGCAGCGAAGAGAATGCCGGGGATGATGTGGTGGGTGTCGAGGGTGAGGCTCTCGACGGATCAGAGAAGGGGTCGGTGGATGGGGTTGCAATGACCCGGTACATTGACCGATGTAGGGGTGAACTGCTGGATCAACCGAGAACGCTGAAGATGGGTTATACGGCTCTGAAACCCCTTGTGTTTAAGAATGCAGAAAAGCTATCTGCCCAACCTACAATGTCAGTGATAGAGCAGGCCCATGCGGATGCGCTGAGGGTATGTGGGGCTTGTATTGCACTATATAGGTTGGGTACTTGTATTTTATTTGGAAACTAATGTGTTAAAGTGCAGATTGCTGTGAGTGCCGTGGCGCTACGGGATCAGCTGGGAGCTCTCGGGGCTGAGAAAGAGAAATTGGTGGCCGAGAAGGATAATCTTGAGGCCGATAAGGAGAAATTGGTCGCCGAGAAGAAAACCCTGGGCGAGAATTATGACAAACTGTCGGTGGACTTCCTGCACCTGACCGAGGAGGTCGAGAAATTGAGGGAGGAAAAAGAGAGCATGGCCGCTAAGTACGGCGAAGTAGAGGAGGAGAACTTGCTCCTGGCTGAGGACGTGGAAGCCGAGAAGGCTAAGGTGTCTGCCCTGAAAACGGCACAGGCGGAGGAGCGGAAAAAGTTAGCAATGATGGCCAACTTTTCTGTATACTGCGCTCATGTGCGGGCGCTCAACTTCGCGAATGTTCCTCTGTCGGATAGGGCGTGGTCGGAGTTGGTGTACCCGTGTCCGCATGGTGCACCGCCGAAACCCTTGGACTGGGCGAATCTTCGTGAAGAAGAGCTTCCGCGGCTACCGGGGCAGACAATTTCGACAGCGCTGCGTCCTCACTCTATGTCGACCGCGTCTTCTCCTCGACCGGATTCTACTGTTCCCCCACCAACATCTCTTCAGGTGGAACCTTGACTATCTTTCTGGCATTGTAAATTTTTTTTTTTTTTTTTTTTTTTTTTTTTTTTTTTTTTTTGTATCTAGAAACAGATTCTTTTGGGGGAGTGATAATATAAGTGTTATGGTTGCTTTCTGTTGGGCTTGCTTGGGTCAATTTCTTTTGATGGTCGTCATATTTTGAAGGATATGAAAACAAAATATTGTCAGGTACCTAATAACCCCCTTGCCATGGTGGTCTGGACCTCGCCTAGTCGTAGTGTAGGTGACGTGATGGAGGATTTGGAAAGGTCTAACGCGTCCCTTACCGCGAAATTGACTTGTGCCCATCAGGAAATCGAGGGTCTGAATATTCATATTTCCAACCTGGCGATCCGGTTACGTGATTTGGGAGAGAAATTTAGTAAAAAGACCGCCCATTACACGGCAAATAAGGGTAAAGCGAAGGAACTTCTCGGTGCCCTACGACGTTCTCGTGATGAAGCCCGAGGTCGTGTGACGAGCTTGACCTTGGTCCTTGGGGCCGTTTTCGAGGACGCGGACCTGCTGCTATCCTTTGTCAAAGCGTATTGGGCCCGAGCTCGCGCTTTAGAGGTGATTGAGCTTATAAAAGGAATGAGTGGTGTATCCCGGGCAGAGCGCATGGTTGATGCGAAGGCCGGGGTGACTGAAACCACTGTTGCTTTGAACCGAATCGAGGCGGTCATTCGTGAGCGTTTGGGGACGCAAATTAATTCATTGCGAGAAATTCATTTTGCCGATGTAGTAGAGACTTCGGCGTCTGCTGAGGGGTTGTCGGAGTAATAAAATAGCTTGTTGTCGTTTTCTTTGTATCTTGTTATAAAAATTTCTCTTCTCGTTTTTTTTTTTTTTTTTTTTTTTTTTTTTTTTTTTATTCATCTCTTCTCGTTCTTCTCCTCCCCCCCTTTTTTTTATAGGCACATGCTACTACGTCGCACCAGGCTGGTTCTCCATGCCTAGTTAACCCGGGGTTAGGACCTACTGGTGCTGCCCGGGACGAGGTCTCATCTGGTGCGGCTAGTGAGGTGCCTGACAGGTGGCCCTACATTGTTTTGATGAGCAAAAATGTCAAATTGACCGACCAATGTGCTCGACTGCGGACCAAGCTGAAAACACAGGCGGCCTCTTTTCGAGAATATGTTCGCCGTGCCGAGCATGCTGTTGAGGTTCAGGAGCGTCGTTTGGATCGATATTGGCGTGCAAAAGGCGAGTACTTCGGCAAATTAAAGTTGCTTGTGACCAAGGCCAACGTGTTGGTGAAGTATTTCCGTTTGTCCCGCGCCAGATACGATGCTTCCGCAGCTGTGATTGAAGCTCGCCGTGACCTCTCCTTTGACGATGATCGCCGTAAAGCGGCCTCGGATGCTCACGAGTCCGCCAAAGAAGCCGAGTTCAACGCGCGGCTTCAGACGCTGACTTGTGTTGGGGCTCATACGACCAATTTTGATGCCCTCATTTCTGAGGAGCGTTTTGATGGTGATGAGTCTGATGGGTATACAACGACGGACGACGAAGAGATTGAGCTCGGTCAATTACCGTCGTGCTCCTCCTGCAGTAGTTCTTCTTAACTGAATCTCTTTAGTGCCGTTGATCTTCTTGTTGCCTCCGTAATGCGGGCGAGGATTATATATGTGATTTCTTTATTCCTGTTTTGTACCTTTCCATTACCGTATTGCTGTTTAATTGATCGGATCGGTTTTTCCTTGCCAAATCATTTGTTATTTCGTTATTCCTGTTTTGGAGATGCTTTTTGTTGATGTTTTGTTGTTTAGATTGATTCTCCTTCATCGTTGTAGCCAATATATATTGCATTGCCGTCGTAAAGTGGACCTGAATACTTCCTTGCATTGTACCTGCACATAAATTTCATAGTATTCCTAGGCGTTCCTTCGGTAACACGCCATGTTGGGAATTTCATAGTATTCCTAGGCACTTCGGCCATGTTGGGAATTTCATAGTATGCCTAGACGTTCCTTCGGTAACACGCCATTTACGGACTTTCATAATATTCCTAGGCACTTCGGCCATGTTGGGAATTTCATAGTATCCCTAGACGTTCCTTCGGTAACACGCCATTTACGGGATTTCATAGTATTCCTAGGCACTTCGGCCATGTTGGGAATTTCATAGTATGCCTAGACGTTCCTTCGGTAACACGCCATTTACGGACTTTCATAATATTCCTAGGCACTTCGGCCATGTTGGGAATTTCATAGTATCCCTAGACGTTCCTTCGGTAACACGCCATTTACGGGATTTCATAGTATTCCTAGGCACTTCGGCCATGTTGGGAATTTCATAGTATGCCTAGACGTTCCTTCGGTAACACGCCATTTACGGACTTTCATAATATTCCTAGGCACTTCGGCCATGTTGGGAATTTCATAGTATCCCTAGACGTTCCTTCGGTAACACGCCATTTACGGGATTTCATAGTATTCCTAGGCACTTCGGCCATGTTGGGAATTTCATAGTATGCCTAGACGTTCCTTCGGTAACACGCCATTTACGGACTTTCATAATATTCCTAGGCACTTCGGCCATGTTGGGAATTTCATAGTATCCCTAGACGTTCCTTCGGTAACACGCCATTTACGGGATTTCATAGTATTCCTAGGCACTTCGGCCATGCTGGGAATTTCATAGTATGCCTAGACGTTCCTTCGGTAACACGCCATTTACGGACTTTCATAATATTCCTAGGCACTTCGGCCATGTTGGGAATTTCATAGTATCCCTAGACGTTCCTTCGGTAACACGCCATTTACGGGATTTCATAGTATTAGTAGACAGCATAATAATATATTTTATTCATTCAAAAGAAGAAAGATAATGCCCTTAAGCAAGAAAGGTAAGGTATCACCTGTACTTGTATTCGGAGCATTGCCTATACGTAGTACTTCTTTAGGTTAGCCACGTTCCAAGAATTCTTTTCCCCGCGGCTGTTGGCGAACAGGACGCTTTTGATTTTGTAAGAGACTGGACTTGTTCGCTTGACGATTTCGTATGGGCCTTCCCAGGTAGGGCTCAGTTTGCCATGTATTTCGTTGCGGGTATAGACCGTCACTCGTCGCAGCACCAGTTCTCCCACCATGAATTCTTTAGATCCTTTTACTCTCTTGTCATAGGTTTGCTTTACGCTTTGTTGGTATTTTGCTAAGGTAAGGGCCGCTATCTCTCGTTTCTCGTCTATCATGTCGAGCTCTTCTCTCATTCTTTGTTCATTATTTCCCTGCTCGACCAACGTCGTTCGGAGCGTGGGTAGTCCGATCTCTGTCGGTATGATGGCCTCAACACCGTATGCTAAGCTAAACGGGGTTTCCTTGGTGCCCGTCTTGGGTGTCGTTCGGCACGACCATAAAACGTTGAGTAGCCGCTCGGGCCACCTCCCCTTTGCCTGTTCAAGGGTGGTCTTGATGCCGTCTAATATTGTTCGGTTTGACACTTCAGCTTGCCCGTTCCCGTGTGGGTATGTCGGCGTCGAATAGAATTTTCGGATACCGAGTTCCTCGTACCATAGCTGTAAATTGGCATCTTTGAACTGGGTTCCGTTGTCGGCGACTATCGCGTACGGTATACCGAACCTAGTTATGATGTATTCCCAAATGAATTGTTTGACGTTGCTGGCTTTGATTTCTCGGAGGGGTTTCGCTTCGACCCATTTGGTGAAATAATCAGTCGCAACGATCAGATATTCCACATTCCCAGGTGCTCTTGGGAGTTTACCGACCAAGTCGATTGCCCATTGAGCGAACGGCCATGGTGCTGATACCGGGGTCATCATAGATGATGGGAGCCGTGGTATCTTGGCGAATCGCTGGCATTTGTCGCATCGTTGGACGTATGCATCGGCGTCTCGCTTGATATAGGGCCACCAATATCCTTGGGTCACTGCCTTGTTTGCAAGGGATCGCCCTTTGATGTGTGCTCCGCAGGATCCTTCGTGGATTTCCTCCAAGACCGGCAGTTGTAGCTCGGTCGGGACGCACAGTAGATGTGGTCCCCGGTAACTGGATTTGTATAGTTTATCATCCTCGGATAGCCAGAATCGAGGAGATTTTCTTGCAATCTTCATCGCTTTTATCTTATCGACCGGAAGCGTTCCACTTCGCAGATAATGGGTCATGTCCTCCATCCAACCTAGTTCGTACTGTATCGATGTCACCCGGTTTACCCTTTTCATTATGCTCGGGGTCGGCAATAGTTCCACTGTGATCGACCGGGAGTCGGTCAATGTTAATGTCGAGGCTAGGGTGGCCAATGCATCAGCATGTGCATTCTCGGTGCGATTGATTCTTACTAACTCGCATTGTTCGAAGGTGGCCATCAAGCTTTGGACTTTTTCTTGGTAGAGGATCATTCTATCATCTTTCGCTTGGTACTCGCCGATGGCTTGATTGACAATGAGCATGGAGTCTGAGCTGGCAATTAAGTGGGAGCATCCGAGGGACCGGGCAATAAGCATGCCATTTATCATGGCCTCGTATTCTGCCTCATTGTTGGTAGCTCGGAAGCCCAGTTTTATGCTTTTTTCGATGATTGCTCCCTCTCTAGATTTCAGGACGATCCCTGCTCCTGATCCGTCCTTGGTGGCTGATCCGTCGACATGTATCTGCCAGTGTGATTGGGGAGAGAGTGCCAAAGGCTCGTCATAGCCTTCGGTGAATTCTGCGACGAAATCGGCCAGGACTTGTCCCTTTATGGCATGGCGGGGCGCGAATTCGATATGAAATTGGGATAGCTCGACCCCCCAGGCGGCAACTCGGCCGCTAATGTCCGTCCGTCGAAGTGACTCTTTAATATGAAACTTTGTATATACCCGGACCTGATGAGCTATGAAATAGTGTGGCAACTTCCTGGTTGCGACGACCAATGCCAGGCACAGCTTTTCCAAGGGTAGATAACGTGTTTCGGCTTCGACCAGAGTCTTGCTGACGAAGTAGATCGGAAATTGTTCGCGACCTTCTTCCCGTAGGATGACTGCGCTCACAGCTGTAGTGGAAACTGCTAGGTAGCATGCCAGAATGTCTCCTTTGTTCGGCCTTACCAGCAGTGGCAGTGTCCTCAAGTACTCTTTGAGATTGTTGAATGAGACTTCACATTCCGGGTCCCAGACGAATTTTCTATTCTTCTTGAGCGATTCGAAGAACGACCGTCCCTTATCTGCGGATCGGCTAATGAACCTGCTCAGCGCGGCCATCATTCCCGTGAGCTCTTGTACCTGTTTCTTATTCTTGGGCGCCGCTAGGTTTCGTAGAGCCGTTATTTGATCGGGATTAGCCTCTATTCCTCGTCGGCTAACCATATGCCCCAAGAATTTCCCTTTGCTGACGCCAAATGCACACTTGCTCGCATTGAGTTTCAGTTTGTGCTGGCCCAGCGTTCGGAAGACGTCCCTGATATCTTGAAGGTGGGACGTGGCTCTTTCGCTTTTGACGACCATGTCGTCTATGTATATCTCCATTGTTTTCCCTATATGATCTCGACATACCCGTGTTATCATCCTTTGGTATGTTGCCCCCGCATTGCGTAGACCGAAAGGCATTACCGTGTAGCAATAATTTCCCAAAGGCGATATAAATGAAGTCTTTTCTTGATCTTCGCAGGCGAGGGGAATTTGATGGTATCCTGAGTACGCATCAAGGAAGGTCATCCGTTCCGCTCCTGCTGTTGCGTCCACCAGTTGATCGATCCTCGGAAGGGGAAAGTGGTCCCTCGGGCAGGCTTTATTGAGGTTGGTGAAGTCTATACAGACTCTTTCCTTCCCGTTCTTCTTAGGGACGACGACCGGGTTGGACAACCATTTTGGATAGTAAACCTCCCTTATGGCTCCAGCCTCCAATAGCTTTTGTACTTCAGCGACTATAGCTGCTCTGTGCTGTACCGAGACTTTTCTGCTTCTCTGTGCTATTGGCTTGTACTCGGCGTTTACACTTAGGTGGTGGCATGCTGTAGTGGGGTCTAGGCCCGGCATGTCTTTAGGGCTCCAGGCGAATTTATCAATGTTGCTGAAAAGGAACGCTTCTAACTCCTCGGATTCCTGTTTTGGAAGGTTATCGCCGAGGAGGAAATAGTGCTCCTCGTCCATATCCGGGATATACACCTTCCTAAGTGTCTCTCCTACTTGTTCTTCGACAACCCTTTCGGCTTTGGATATTTGGCTGATCAGCTTCTTTGTGCTGGTGGGTTGTTCCACAGGGCTTCGTTGTTTTTGGAGGGTCGCGGTGATGTCCTCACAGCGTCTTGAATCTTCTTGACATCCTCTGGCTGTCTCGATCGCCCCCCTATCATTCGGGTATTTGACCTTTTGGTGATAGGTCGAGGGTATGGCCTTCATGGCATGTAGCCAAGGTCGGCCCAATATTGCGTTGTGCCCAGAATGGTCGTCGACCACTAAGAACTCCACGGGAACCGACATGGACCCTGTTGTGACACTGAGGACGATCTTACCCAAAGGTTTGGTCGTTTCGGAGATGAATCCGATCAGTGTGACATCGGTAGGCTGAAGATCTTGCAGCTTGAGTTCCATCTTGTCGAAAAGCTCTTTGTACATGATATCACAAGAGGCTCCTTGGTCGACAAGTACCCTGCCGACTGTGTCTAGGCCGATTTGAACACGGAGGTTAATGGCGTCACCGTGGGGGTATATCACCCCTTCTTCGTCAAGATCCGAAAAAGAAATGGGCGGATATCGTCGTGGTGTGCACTGTCGTTTTGAAGTCGACGCCTGTGATGTCTTGGCTACTTGGCTAAAGTGGGCCAGCTGCCGTTGTCGTGATCGTTCCCCGCCTGGGCCCTTGGGTCGTGACATATGAACGACATTGATCGTTTTGCCTTGCCGGTTGTCAGATCCCTCGATGGCCAGTTGTTTGCCTTTATTCCCAGCTCCTTTGATGAACTTGGCTAGGTATCCTGCATCGCCCCACTGGTTCATTCTCCATCGTAGGTTACGGCAATGCTCAGTGAGATGGCCGTGATCCTCGTGATATGCGCAGAAGAGCTTGGAATCTCTCTGACTGGGGGGAGAGATGATCGGTTGTGGTCGGGAATACCAACTTTCCCTGCATATCTCCTTGAGGATATCTTCAGCAGACAGGTTGAAAGTGTATCGCAGTTCGACCGGTCCGAAAGTGTTTCGGAGTTCCCTCTCTTGGGGCCGAACCTGTTGAAATGGCTTGGGTGGCATCGGGTAGGTGAGCTGGAGCGGTTTATGTTCGTTGGTCGGTGTTGGGTATGCAATCTGGAGCGGTTTAGGCTCTAGTGCTCGTGGTCGCTCTCCCCTGCTATGGACCTCGGGCTCTTTGCCCTTTCTGGTCGGTTGGAATGCTTCTCCCTGGTTATTTCTAACTCTTTTGCGACCCACCTGTGCCTCACGGACCGACTCTCTTCTTGGTAGAGTTCGGTTTAGGAAACGCAGTTCGTCGTTTTTATCGGTGAGGTGGGTACAATAGGCTAGCAGGGAATCAGTGGTCGGGAAGTTTTTGCCTATGAACTTCCTTCTCGCCCAATAGCCATTAGGGATGGAGTTGATAAAGTTTTGAATGGCTATATTATTGGCGTATCGTGGAATCTGGTTTGCTACGTCGATGAAACGTATGCAGTAATCGTTGAGCCTTTCATTTGGCATCATCGTCATTTTAAGAAGGGTTTCGATACTAACCTTCTTTTTTCGATGAGCAGCGTACCGGGTGGAGTACGCTCTTAGCAGTTCTGCCCAGTTTCTAATGGAACCCCGTGGTAAGTTATGATACCATGACGAAGCCTCTTGACCCAAGCTGTTTTTGAAAAATTTGCACATCAGTGCATGGTCGTCACTCCACAGTTCCATCTTCGTCTTGTAGTGCCTCAGATGGTCGATAGGGCAACTCTTCCCGTCATAGAGCCTGAACTCGGGGATGACGAATCCCATAGGATTGCGGTACCGTGTGATCTGTTCAGCACACGGGGTTTCTTGGCATACGTTCCAAGCCTGTTGGAACGCGTCATCCGTGACTTGGTAGGGGGGAGGGTATCCTTCCTGATGTGGTGGTGGGCCATATCCTTCCCCGATCCTGTAATCGGGATATCTATCGTCCTTCGTGTTTGTGTGGACACGTTCCGTATGTGTGTTCGGATGGACGATAGTTATTGGGACATTGCCCCCTTGGTGGGGGACTCTTGTATCGGTTCGCCGACCCGCTGCCTCCAGGGCGGCCCTGTAGGCAGAATCTTCCACTTCATGGCGTGGGTCTTTGTTGGGTTGGATAACTGGCAATACGATGCCGGCCGCTGTCATGGCCGTCATGCATGCCGCCAGCTGAGCTTGTAGCTGTGTGTAGTTCCTTTCATCGGCTAAGGGAACGACATGTTGTACCTCCACCGTGGGTGGTGTAATCACCCTCGGAGAATTAGTCGGCAGTCGTGGCGACTGTCCGAGTACACGATCCTCGGGCATGCCAAACTGATGAGCCTCGTCCGTTTGTAAACGGGCACCAGAGTTGACCGAGGTCGTAGGCAAAGGGACTCTTGAGCTCGGCCCTGCTTGGGACCCGGTTAAGCGTCTTCGTGCACGCCTTAATACGGGCACGTCTTGTTCGTCCTCCGAGGACGAAATGTGTTCGTCGACAATTCCTTCGATGAAATGTCGGGGTGGTTCGACCGGTTGTTCTTGGTTTGCGTAGGAGTTTGTTGGTTGGTTTCCGGATTGGATAGCTTCATATCTGTCGCGGATAGCGAGTAGATCGTCGAGGTCTTGTTGGCTAATTTGTGTGTTTTGGTTATTGGTTTCTACTATCTCGGGATGGGTTTCCTCTACATTGGTAACCATTGTCGCTCGTCTGGCAGAGTATTGGTATTCGAATTCTAAACTAGTTGGGAACTAGATGATTCCCGAAGACGGCGCCATTTGATAAAGCCATAACTTTGGTCGGTTGCGTTAGGCTTTTCAACAAAGATAAAATGACAAATCGACCGAGAATAAATGATGCTTCCTGATCTTTATTATGACTCGGATTCTTGTCCTTGTTCGGACTATTACACTTGTTCGGATTCGTATTCCGATTTTACGATTATGCTCGATATAACTATTTAATCCCTCGTCTTGATCTTTCTCCTCTTTTATTCGATGCTCGGCTGTCTTTTCTCGGTTTGTTTCTTGAAGTGATATGCTTTGGTTAGTTTCTCTCTTTTCTTAACTTCTCTCTATATTTTTTGGATAGATTTTCTGGTCCTTTTCTAGGAGGGGTAGTGGGCTATTTATAGGCAACTGCGCCTTCTAGGATAGTGACAAATGTCTTCATCCCAGGGATTTCTCAGACAAGGGTCCCCCTTTGATTGGGCTTGGGCTTTGTGTTGTAGCCCCTCAATCCCTACAACCAATATGAGATGACCCATTTAAGCGTTGGATGCCCATTTATAAAGTGGGTTGATTATGACCCGAATAAAATATTCGGGTCTGATTTTTGTGTTCTATCAGTATTTTTTTCCCATTCTATGCTTTATCATCTTTTTAATCATCAAATCTGCAATTATCAGTACGAAAATAGGATCCTATGACGGCTACTTCTTCAGAGGTGTTGGAAAAGGGTAAAAACCAAATTGACAACAATTCAATGGGTAAAACCTATGCTTCGATACTCATCGGTAAAGCCTCTACTGGTAATTTTTCTATTTATTCCGAATATAGTTTAGCTTGTTTCTGCTAACGGTATTTAGGTTATATGTGTTTTTATTTATGTATGTATCTATGTAAAATGGTTCAGACTGTTTATATGTATCTATGTATCTTTTTCAGACTGTTTTTTAATTGTTTTTATTTTTGTGAAGAGTCTAAAACAAAGGCTGGAAATATGATAATACCAAAGTCATTAGTTTTAGACTGTTACTTGTTAGTGCTTATTTTTCAGACTGTGTTCAGAGAGCGGAGAGAGAGGAGAGAGAGAGAAAGATAAATTTTCAATTTTTATTTTTTCAGACTGTTTATTTTTCAGACTGTTTTTTAATTAATTTATTTTTCAGACTGTTTTTTAATTAATTTATTTTTCAGGCTGTTTTTTGGTTCAGACTGTTTTTGGTTCAGACTGTTTTTTGGTTCACTGTTTTTGGTTCAGACTGTTTTATAAATGACTTAAAATTGTTCAGACTGTTTTTAAAATGACTTAAAAATAGTTCAGACTGTTTTTAAAATAAATTAAAAAATTTCAGACTGTTTTTGGCTTAGCAATTTTACTGTAGTGTACTTTTAGGCTTAGCTTATTTTTAGCTTAGACTTTTATAAACCACTGTGAACTTATATTTCACTAGTAGTTGTTATAGTAGTTGGACTTTAACCGATGTTTTGTACTAGTATCTACTGCTAATGTCTCGGTAGCCATCTATTACTAATCATGTAAAACTTTATTAGCTTTTGTAAGCTGCATTCTGGATGCCTTGTTTATCTAATTTTTAGTAATGTAATATGTCAATTCTCGGTGTCCATCTCTTTAAATGTTTGAGAACCTTGTTTGCTGTACACTAGAAGAATATGGGAAGAGGGTGAAAGATCAGATCATGACTTTTTTTTCCCCTGATTTTTATGACAGAATATCAAAAAATCCCATTGTTAACGTTAATAGATTCAGTTTTTCCAGCTGAAGGAAATTGCTTTAGAGCTCCAAAAAGTTACATATTTGTCAAGTGTTTCAGCATAGAACCACCGATGAAACGCATCGCAAGCTTACGGATAATTTTTAGAGGCTTACTTCTTTCAGGTCCGTAGCGTAAAAGAATTTATTTTTCAGACTGTTTTAACAGACTGTTTTCAGACTGTTTAACAGACTGTTTTTTTTTTACATTTTCAGACTGTTTTCAGACTGTTTTTTTTAAAATTTTTAGATTTTTATTTATTTATTTTTCAGACTGTTTTCAGACTGTTTAACAGACTTTTTTCAGACTGTTTTTTTACGTTTTCAGACTGTTTTTTTTTTACGTTTTTGGATTTTTATTTATTTATTTTTCAGACTGTTTTTTTTTACGTTTTCAGACTGTTTTCTTTTTTTTACGTTTTTTGATTTTTGTTGATTTTAGATTTTTGTTGATTTTTTGGGATTTTTTTTGATTTTTTGGGATTTTTAAAAAAAAAAAGTCGTGTTTTTTCGAGGTTTTGCCTCTTTTATTTTTTTTTGGATTTTTTCATATTTTTTTTATTTTTTCATTTTTGCATTTTTATTTTCTAAAATTTTTTCATTTTTTCTGATTTTTTTACATTTTTATTGGTTAGTTAGGGGAAATGGACCAATCCTTAATTAGTTTCAGTTTTATGGACCAATCCTTAAATAATTTTGTTTTTATGGTGCAATCCAAAATTTACCTTTTTTATATTCACCCATTTACCAAATGAGATTTCAAGGATATCTTTTTGTTTTACACCATAATTTCTTGCCATGCTACTTGTTCATTCATTCTCGTACTTTCTCTCAAATCACTTGCATCCACGTTTCTTGATGTTAAGCATTCCACAGTTCATGTATTGCCACTCACGTTACTCGACTTATCAAGAATTTTACTATGTTTACCCGTAAATATGTCATGTCATGTATCTATAAACATAGCTTCACTATTTGTATCAATAGCAAGTAACTTGCTTATTACCAGTTGCATAAGTAGTCGATGTCTATATTTCCTTTTCATTTAGCTTATATTAGATTTGCAAGGTTTTCACTTGAAAAAAGATAAGTGTTGTTTCTTCTTCAATTATATATTATACTGATTTTGAGGTGTGTTTAATAAATTTGAAAACCCTTATCGAAGTCAAATTAGATGGCAAAATAAATATTAACTTATTTAAGTTCTATATGGTAAGCATTCCACGGTTCATGTATTGCCACTCACGGTACTCGACTTATCAAGAATTTTACTATGTTTACCCGTAAATGCCACTCACGGTACTCGACTTATCAAGAATTTTACTATGTTTACCCGTAAATATCTCATGTCATGTGTCTAGCTATAAACATAGCTTCACTATTTGTATCTCTTGTCAATGACCAATAGCAAGTAACTTGCTTACCAGTTGCAGAAGTCGATGTCTATATTTCCTTTTCATTTAGCTTATATTAGATTTGCAAGGTTTTCACTTGAAAACAGATAAGTGTTATTTATTCTTCAATTATATATTATACTGGTTATTTTATGTATAGCTCTAACTATAAAAAATTGATTGAGGTGTGTTTAATAAATTTGAAAACTCTTATCGAAGTCAAATTAGATAGCAAAATAAATATTAACTTATTTAAGTTCTATTAAGACCTTTTCTTGACAGAATATATGTCTATGAAAAATGAGACCATTTTGTAGAAATATTTACGAAATATATTCAATCTATTTTATGTTCGTTCAAGTATCCTTTCATGCATTGTGTTAGGTATCAAGGAAAAGCCATTTTGGCTTAAATGGGCGTTTCTTTTGATTAATAAATGGTACTCTTATTTTGTAAATTTCTGGCAATATTATTTTTCCATGTGATTTCAACCAAGAATTAGCTACCTTTTAAGTGTGAGACTAACCTCTTCAATGGTACGGAATCAAAGGCTAGAAAATGCATTTCTAATAGCTAATGCCAGTAAAAAGTTTGAAACGATTGTTCCAATTATTCATCCTATTAGATC
Organism: Primula veris; assembly: GCA_963682055.1. Classification (NCBI taxonomy): domain Eukaryota; kingdom Viridiplantae; phylum Streptophyta; class Magnoliopsida; order Ericales; family Primulaceae; genus Primula; species Primula veris. The sequence goes on along the minus strand of OY821745.1, from coordinate 16,637,383 downwards.
GTTGTCTGAAGCTAAATTTTGTAACCCATTAGGGCATCCAATTAGTAAGCTAGTTTGTGCCGATTTATCCGATTTGTATATTATTGACCGTTTTGGGCGTATATATAGAAATATTTCTAATTAATATACCGGATCCTCAAAAAAAATGATTTTTTATCGAATAAAATAAATTATTCAATTTTCTTGAGCTAGAACCTTGGCTCATAAACACAAAAGTACGGTACGTGCTTTCTTGAAAAGAAGGGGCTCCAAATTATTGGAAGAATTCTTTATGAAGGAAGAAAGAACGCATTTTTTCTTTGACATTTCCAAAAAATTGAACTCGGTAAAATGAAATGGTTCAATAATTGAAAAATAATATTATTTTGGAATACATATTGAATAATGAGATTACACATTGAATTTCTAGTAGTAGATCCATAATCAAAAAAGTTTTAGTAATTGTTCCGGAACAAATGAAACAAAAGATAAGGTAGAGTTAAAGACATTTATTGTATAAGTTGTCACGTAATTTTTATTGATACCTTCTTCTCGGTTCTTTTTTCGTACCTCGCTTGCATTGTTTATTCAATGCTTCGCTCCTCTCTCGTGCTAGGACGAAAAACTTAATATTACTCTCTCCGTTCCAAATTGTTTATACACCACGAAACTAGATGCAAGTTTGACCGGCAAAAAGTCATAAGTAAGTTGCCAAAAATAATTCAAAATTTAGTTATAAATTTTAAATGCTAAATTATATGATTCAGTTTTGCAAATTTTTATTTCGACAATTTAAATATTAGTTTTGTAGTTGCACGTAGTTTCGTAATGGACAAACAATTTAAAACGGAGGATCACTTACCTACTTGGGTGCTCCATAACATCACGACTTAGTTTTATTTTATAAATGTCACAAACTTACTTCTTTTTCTTCTCAAAAGTGTGTTTTACAATTCATAGCTAGCTCAACTCCGCTCATAGTGATAGCTAATTTTTTGGGTAAATATTTTGATAGCTTATGCAAAAGAGTGAAAAAACAAATACTGAACAAACGTAAAACTTAAAATATGATGAATGTAATATTCATCTTATAGAAACCACATACAGTAGAACATCTACACAATCATACGTTCGGGACAAAAAAAAAAACTATTTAGAGGTTATTGTTAACTAGAGGTTCTTATTTAAAAAATAAAAATTGAAAATAATAATTTAAATATATACTCCCTCCATCTCCTTTTAACTGTCCTGCTTGTATTTCGGTAAATATTAAGAGTTATTATTAATTGCATTAAAAAATTACAAATATAGCCCTAATTTAAATTAAATAATTATTATAGTCAATTTTTAGAATGTACTCATTGCAATATTTGAGGATATTATAGTACTTTTATCATTTTTTTACTAATAAATTAGGAAAACGGACACCAGTCAACTATGGAATAATGGACGGGAGGGAGGGAGTATTTTGAATGATACAAGATACATATATAATTGTTTTTAGTTAAAAATATAATACACTCTTTTGTGAGGTAAAAAGATGTAGAGAAATAAAGAGGAGAAAGGCGATAAGGAGGTGACGCAAAAATGACATAACCAACAAACGTATCGCCGATAACAGAGTCAAAAAACTCAAATCTTTCTACCCTCAATTGTTAGCTAACGAAATAGACTTCTCCAAATCCTTCACTGATATCTTTCACAATGACAGAGGAAACTGCATCCCGTTTTAGAAAATCAGTTCCTATAAAGGGAAAAAAGCTATTAGTTTCACATTAGATGAGGTAAACACACTCTCTAAGCTTTTTAAATATGCTCTAATTGGAAAGTTTTCACATGGTGGACCTGAGTTAGATGATATAAAAAGATTTCTGAGCAGGCCGAATTTAAATGTTGATTATACAGTTGGTATCATTGATTTTAAGCATATTTTAATAAGGTTTTTTCATGAGGAAGATTATTTGAGACCGTGGACTAGAAGAAATTCGGTAGTAGAAGGTTTTTTTCCATGAGAGTTTTCAAGTGAACTTTTGATTTTAAACCTGGGTTTGAACCTTCCCTAACAACAGTTTGGATTAGGTTACACATGTTACCAGTTCATCTCTATAATAAATCGAGTCTATTTTCTATTACAAGTGCGTTTGGCACTCCTCTTAAGCTAGATACAGCAACTGCTACTTTATGTAGACCAAATTTGGTTAGAGTTTGCATAGAAGTTGATTTGAAAGAAACACTTACACAAAGGGTATGGATTGGATACGAGGATCAAGAGGTATCTTGGCAAAGATGTGTATATTGTAAAACCTGTAAAAAGTAGGGCATTCAAGTCAGGTGTGCAAGGTGTTTGATGATATACCAGTGAAGAAAAACACAGTTGAACATGTACAGAATTATAACTTACCTAAAGTTGTACAATCTTCCAAGGCTTTTCCATGTATCAAGAAAGGGAAGTAACATGCTGCAAAAGGGCAAAGAGCGTATACGCACATTGAGAAAAGATGGAAAAAGAAAAAAGTGACCTTCAATTCTCATAAAGAGCAGTTTCAGTTCCAAGTACCAATTTGCAATAGCTTTCAAGCCCTAACCCATCAAGACATGAATGAGAATCGGCAGGAAACTGAGGCATACAACAATTATTTAAAAGTGGATACTTGCTCTCCATTGATAGTAATGGAAAAGGAAAATGACAAACAAATAGATAATCAAGGGGAAAAAAGAAAAGGAGGCAGTTGTCCCGTATGTTCCTACTCTATATCATCAAGACAATGCAGAGGATGAAACTACAGATGATCAAATACGATTACTTCAATCTCATAAGCTGAAATCATTTTCAGAGCTTTTGCCCACTTACCGAAAACATTACATTTGTGGGGCTTTTCCGTTAAATATTAGTGTAGGAAACACGAATAATTTGGAGTCTGTGCAATTAGAATGCTCTTCTAAAATAATTAGTGAAGTAAATGAAGAGGATAACAATTTTTATTCTAGACCAGAAAACCAAATCGAGCAAAACAGCCAACTCGCCAATAAGAAAATACAAATAAATGAAGGGTAATTGGTAGTTGATCTATACTCATCCAATTGGGAAACATAGGTATATGAAGAAGAAGAAGAAGAAGAGAAAAAGAGGAAACAAGCCAAAAGATGAAAAGGAATTAAATTTTCCAAACAAGAAAGGAAAGCCAAAACTCATCATTATAACACCAGAAGAAACGCAAGATCAATCAACAATTATTACGATCCATATAATTATGGAGACTATGACAGTTGTTACGTAAATAAGAGAAATAGAATTAAGCGAAATTACATTGGCAGAATGGATATACATAAGGTACTTACTTGTTCTCGGAGAATTGGTAACGGAGATCATCATGAGAGTCAAAACTTCATCAAATCCATTTGTGGAATTGAAAAGCCCCGTTTCTAACGTCAATGGTGTTTAATCACAGACATGGAGAAGAGAGATGATTTAAGAGGTGGAAGTTTGGTCTAATTTCAGATAAGGGCTTGAGCTTTTAACGTTTTTCAATTGGTCCCTCAGTTTTATTATTTCTCAGTTTCTGTTTTTCTGTTTTGATTTGTATTATAATACCTTTAAATAAAAACTTCATATTAATAAAATAGTGGATAACTCATATTAATTAAAAAAAAACATATATTGTTGTAAATACAACTATTAGATATAGGTATTTAGAGAGAGATAAGTAGAGATAGGGGGAACAATATTATATTAATTATTATGAATGAATGTGTAACAATACAAGACCTCTAACCATCCTTATATAGATAGAGGGTAGGGTTACAAGACCTATAAATTATAAATTGTAATTCATATTTTCCATGAAATTTTTTCCTACAACCAATCAACAAGAAAATCATGGAAAATAGCTTATTTTCCAAGAAAATCTTTTCCTTGAAAATTATTTTTCTCGAAAATTATTTTTCGGGAAAAAATATTTTCTTGGAAAGCAATGCATTTTACATTATTTTCTTGGTGTTTGGTTGTAGGGAAAAACTTCATGCAAAATCTGAATTATAATTTATAATTTCTCTAACAAACACAAGAATAGAATCTCATAATAGTAACAAAATCAACACATAAAAATTTTAAACTTACAAGTTACTTTTCAACTTATTAGAACTAATATGCAATAAGTTACTTTTACTTACTATGAGTTAATGTTGTATAAAAATTTAACTTACATGTTTTTGTTTATGTACAAGTGTTAAATAGACATTTTTTTAATGATAAACAAAGCATTTAACTGCCATTACGATTAACGAGACCAAATATAAAATATCATTAGATATTTAAACTACTTTGTTTCTGAAATAAAATATATAAGTTAATATTTTATGTAAGTTATTGCTTGTGATTTGAAATTTACTTAAAATAAGTTAACTTTTTACTAGCAAAAAAGTCCCTTTCTTACTTATTTTTACTATGTTTTTATTTATAAGTTATTTTTTAACTTATAAACGTTAAGTGTAATTTACTTTTTTTTACTTTTAATTTACTTTTTTCTTAACTTATGGTTTAATTTTAAAATTTAATTTGTAAATCATTTTACGTTATTATTAGTTAAATTTAAATTTATTTATCATTTTTCACCTTAAGTTACCTTGTGTTATGGTCACGCTATGGTTACGGGAAATATTTTCTTGATAATTTTAAATAAAAATATTTTCCTAGAATTCTAAAAAATATTTTCTTGGAAAACAAATTTTCCATTGGAACAAACACAGAGAAAACAATATTTTTCGGAAAAATATTTTACAGCCTCTATTATCATTCAAAACAAACATAGGCTAAGTGTAAGGTCGTGCAAAAAAATGGTAAATTGACTATTTTGAAGAATTCATTAAAATTTATGGATGAAAATAAAAGATGAAAGAACTTTGGGACCACATACCTATATTAAACCACAATTGGGATGCATATTTACTATTATTTAAGTCTTACTAGCGAGAGGATTTACTAATTTAATTACATTAATGGAATTACTCTAATCGTATATATTTGTATACTACTAATCGTAGCCCACAGTGTCATGTATGCAACACTTGCATAAATATGATCCCGAACAAATAAAGTTAATATTTTTTTAAAAATGCAAAAATTATGGAATGAATATAGTAAATTAGCAATCGTATATAAGGAGTCTATAATGTTTTATTGTTATAAGAGTATAAAAATATACTTTCTTTTTATTTTCTTTGCGCATATCGTAGTAAGGAAAGGAAGTTGATGATTTATTTGGGAGAAAAATTGAGATGTGTGGAAAAAAATATATTTATATATTTGAATTGCATTAAGATATTTGATTAATTAGAAAATTAGAATATGACATTTTTGAAAAAAAATTATTTTTGTAAAAAATTGGCAAAATTTGGCATCTTCAATTTTTTTAGGTTCCATTCTATCAATAGTATGATATTGGGTGTGCCCTCAAATTTGATTTCATGGTGTTTTTTAATGCATCTGCTATTATTTCGTCCATTATATATTCATGTTCTAATACCCAGTTGTGATATATTTCACAGAAAAATCGTTGATGAGTTCCAAGTGACGTCATCTGTTTAAATTGATTAACTAACAAATCTTATATCATACGGCTTACATTAATAAATATAGAATTAATCTTACAGTTCTAATTAATTGTCTCATATTTAATACATACATAAAATAAGAAGAATTATCATAATTTTTCAATTTCGTTCTGTCCCCTGACGACGATCAAATTAGTGTTTTATCTCCTCCCTTATTGAGCTCGATCTCAGCCACGGTAAGTTACTTTTCACTACAATTTTACAAGTAAAATTTTGAAAAAAATTCACTGTCATTTATGTATCACGTTTACATTTTGTATTTTGTTTCACGTTTTTTTCATTTCTTCACAACAATCGTCCACAGTTTTAAATGTAACTCACAAAAATTGCATGCATCACCATTTTGAATAATTTGTTGTAAATGAGTTTGATAGCCGATAGCAATGACGTAATCAAGAATTCTAAATGGAAAAGGGTGGTATTCAATATTTTTTTTAATATCTTATATGGCTTCTGGTTTTAACATGAGGCGCTTAGCACTAATTTCTAAAGATTTTTATCAAATTACACAGAATTTTTTTAATTTCCTACCAAATTTTCTCAAGGGGCGATATATATGTATGTATATATACTAGTAATCGTAACCTACGTGTTACGTGTGCGACACTTAGTTGCATAAATATGATCCCGGACAAATAAAGCTAATATTTTCAAAAAAAAAATTGCAAAAATTATGAAATGAATATAGTAAATTCACAATCGTATATATAGAGTAATATAATGTTTATTGTTATAAGAGTATAAAAATAATGTATGACGATTTGTTTGAGATTCCTTAGCTCAATCTCCAAGTTACAATTCTATAGACCCTTTCAATGGCTATCACGATTTTATTCATGTTAACATTTTTTTTTTGGGAAATTAAGCGATATCTTGATATGAGGAATCTTTCAAACTATGCCCAAAGGCTACAAGCACATACCGTACTAAGGATGATTTTACTTCATCGAAAGAAGTGTGGTTCTAATCTCCCAACATTGGAAATAAAAACATTCCTATTGCTATTAGTTACATTTGAAAATCTATTAAACAAGACGTATGCAATTGCTCGATTTCCTTGGTGACTTTACCGGGAGAAAGTCTAGTGTATCTATAAATTCTAGCGTTTCTTTCTTGCCAAATACAATATAAAGTAATCGCCAAGATGATATTTTACAAAGACCCACTAACCGTTTTACCTTTACTTTGCGATCTTACCCAACACATCCATTGGTTCCAAAATATTCCAACCTCATTACAATCGATTTTTCCAAGTAAAACGGGCCAAATGCGTTTCGAGAATATGCATTGAAAGAATAAGTGATCCCTCGATTCCGCATAATGACCACAAAGCTTGTTTGGTATTTTAGTTCGTATAAATAACTATAATCATGCAATATTATTGTTACCGATTCTATGTCTTGTTAACATGCAATTACAACGTTTAAATAATTAAATATATGTGTACCGTACACCGAAAATGGCGGAGTTCATTGGCGAAATTGTTTTAAATCATAAATTCCAACAAAGCTCCCACCGATTGACTTGAACCAAATCCATTTTTTGTAGCCGGTCAAGTGTCGATAGCTTATTCAAGTTCACTAACCAAAGTATGAAGTTACACCTAGGTGGAACTTTATTATTTCATGTTAACACACTTGTATTGCTAATATTTAATCCAACTGTTACGTTGTTCTTTTCTAGTTTTAGCAATTATGTATGTATGGGGGCTGCGTATTTTGAATCTTTTGCAGGATAGCAGAAAAGGGATATATAACTTGTAAAGTTATTGTTCGTACTAAAACGAATAAGGCATCAACCCGATAATCTTTATATCCCCTATAACCCTAAGATAAGAGTATAAATTGTACAATACCATGTTTCTTACCTCATAACAAAAGTTTCAGCATATTAAGTTGGATTCCATGGAACAAATAATACTCCAACAAACATGGCCTTATTGTCTTAGTTGCATTTTTCAGCGAAACTTAAAGCCTTTTATACTATCATGTATCATGTATAGTATATGTACGCGTTGCAATATACTGAAGGGTCAGAAATCGATGAAAACATGCTTTTTCCTCCTTTTAGATATACTACTGAAGTACTCGATGGACTTTTCGAGAAAGTTTACTCGATGAAGTAATATATTTTCATCTTTGTAACAACATACATACAACAAGTTATGTTGTCTTAATTCTACCTTCGATTCCATCTTAAATGAAGTAATTAGGATTAGATACGTGCATATTAAGTTTTTTTTTTTAAACTAGTTCATAATTAGACTTCATGTATGGGAGATCTTACATTCCGAAGTTTTGTTTGTTATGGCTCTACGTGTTCATCGAATCATTAGTATATAGCTCTCACTTTAACGTATGGATCTCCTTATCTATTTAATGTTGTTCGATTGTTTTTGACCATTCTCTTAGATCTTTTGTACTCGCGATTGGACATTTGATTTGCTTTCCACCTCTATCTTAAAAGCTCGATTAGAAGCTAAAGCGTCACAATAATGCTTTGTGAGAAATTTTACACTTCATATTTTTTATGATTTCTTACTCTATATTAGTGAATCTCTTGCAAAAACAGGTCAATCGGCCATAACCACTTCCAGCAGGAATCGCAAAAACCAGCTTTCTCTTTTAAAACACTGTTTTCATTTGATTGTGATTAATGCCACCGCTTCTCTTTCTCTAACTTTAGCCATTTTTATCATCATGTTAGTCATTTCTCAGTTCCGATAGGTTATTTCTTTCATATTTCTAAACAGCAAGTTTATAACTATCCTAACCAAGAGCTATCCGATTCTTTATCTATAGTATGTGCGGCTTGGAATCTTGATTATTTTCTCTAAGTTTCCGTTAGCTTTTTCTTCTTCTTCTTTTCCCATTTCAATTTTTTTTACTGTTTAAGCCTTAATAAGCTACAGGATTTAAGTGGAATTTGTTGGAAAAACATGTATAAACATGGGTGTTTCCGAATGGTCACTGGACCAACTTCGAGTCATTATTACATGTGACAGCGCTGAGTTGTTTATACCGTACTCAACGTGTTTGAGTAGCCCGTGTGACGAGCTTCGTAACGGTATATCGCATGACCTATTCGGAGAATGGGTGTGAATACAAATCGGCTTCAAAGTTGGGCTCTCGAAAGCTTAATTCTGGAAAACGAAATGGTTAATGGAAAAACCATTTAGAATAATCCCATATTGGAAGATTGAGAGTCAATTTTACAATATATATACAATACCAACCCATGTAGTTGTTAAACTAACATGTCCACATACATCTAAAAGTATTAGTATGTACCATACACGCTCGCTCGTGTCTCGGGTCGCGGGCTTGGGCTTGGGCTTGGGCTTGGTCTTGGGGGGAAAGTGAGTGGATTCCGGGGGGAAACTGCCCAGCAATTGCCTCTATTTACATTTAGTATTGTTTTACATTCTGTATTTTATTTTTCTGTACTGTTTACATTCTGTCTTTACTTTCCAGTACCTTTAGTTTCTGTAATTTCAATTCAGTCCTTTCCAATTCTGTAATTTACTTTTTTGTATTTACAGAAACAGTCCAGCAGTTTAGTAATTATACTATTCTGTCTCTCAGTTTCTATAATTGTCAAAACAATCCAGCAGTTAGTAATTATACTATTCTGTCTGGCATTTTCAAACAATTACAATTCAGTCCAGCAGTTTAATAGTTTATATTAAATCTGTCTGGAATTTAAATTAGTGTAATTTTAATTCTGTTGAGTCAGGAATTGTAATTAATATTTCAATTGTGAGAAATAAAATTGTTTATTTCCTTTGAAGTCCTTGTTATTTACTTTATTGCTTTTCGATATAGTACCAAAACCAACAATCTTAAACAATATTTTTATTTGGTTTTACTATTTTCGAAAAGAAAAAGGACTTTTCTTTTTATTTTATTTTGTTGACGTCTCGGTTTTTATTCTTGCAAAGTCATTGCTAGTTTACTAGAAATTGAAATTTGCAAATAGAATACATCCGATTTGGTTTAATCTTTTTAATTCTAGAATTTATAAGAATTCTTAGTGAAATCAAAAGTGATTTGATTTTCACTCTAGAATCTCTTTTAATTGTTTTATTCTTTTGACGCAAACTAATTAAGTTATAATTAGTATTTGCAATTAAGAATATTAGTTTTCTTGCGAGAAACTAAACGGTTTTATATTATCATTTCAGATGACTAATGAGGATCAAACACCCACCGTTCCTTCGGGAAACGTGCAGGGCGCAGTTGTGATTGGCAGTAGCCATAACATTGCGAGCGCTGCGAATGGGGGGGCTCAGGCTGAGGCTGAGGCCGAAGATGCTGCGGCAAATGCTGCGGCCGACGCCGTTATGGCAAAGGCCGATGCACAGGCTGCGGCTACGGCCGCAGCACAGGCTGCTGCTAAGGCTGCGGGCAAGGCAGCACTGTGGCTGCGGCCAGGGCAAAGGGCAAGGCTCCGGCAACGCCGTCTATGCCAATGTTGCCAACCTCTCATTTAGAGAAGCCGGAAAAGTTTAGGGGCAACAACTTCAAACATTGGCAGCAAAAGATGCTGTTTTATTTAACTGCCCTTAACCTGACCCGGTTTCTCAAGGAGACTGCACCCGTCCTAAGCGAGGACGATGAGGACGTGCAGACGGTTTCGGCGGTGGAAGCATGGAAACACGGCGACTACCTATGCCGGAACTACATCCTGTGTGCTCTAGATGACACTCTCTTCATTGTATTCGAGCCCAAGGCTTCTGCAAAGGAGCTTTGGGAGTCTCTTGAAAGAAAGTACAAAGTGAATAACGCTGGCGCAAAGAAATTTGTTGTCACGGAATTTCACGAGTACATGATGACTGATGGAAAGAGTGTGATCGAGCAGGTTGAGGAACTCCAACTCATATACCATAGGCTTGAGGTTGAGGGGTTAGTTATCAACGAACCTTTCCAAGTGGCATTAATGATTGAGAAACTGCCACCTTCTTGGAAAGAGTTCCAAAACTACCTGAAACACAAGCGAAAGGCTATGACCTTGGAGGGACTCATTGAGAGGCTCAATGTTGAGCAAAGCAACCACCGATCTGGAAGGAAAGGCGGTAGCGGAGCAGGCAACGCGGTTGCCAAAGCCCATGTGGTTGAGAACGCTTTGTCTAAGCGGAAACGCTTTGACAGCGGTGTCGGTGCTTCTCTCAAGAAGAAATTCATGGGAGACTACTTTGTGTGCAACAAACCGGACCATCGTGCCGCGGATTGTAAGATGCGTATCGACAAGCCCAAATCCCCCCCCCCCCCCCCCCCCCCCCCCCCCCCCCAAAGAGGAATTCCAAGGGAAAGGGAGGAAGAGGGCACCTGCTCAGGCAAATGTGGCTGAGGGAGGAGATGATGCTGGATAGGATTATATGCACCTAAGTGTTGTGGTCTCGGAAGTGAACCTGGTGGGGAGCAACCCAAAGGAATGGTGGCTGGACCAGGCGCCACTAGTCACATCTGTGCCAGCAAATGGATGTTCAAGACCTATACGGCCGTAGACAATGAGAGCTGCTTCATGGGGAACTCGGCTACTTCCAGGGTGGAAGGAAAAGGAACCGTGCTGCTGAAGATGACATCGGGAAAGGAGCTAACACTGAATGGCGTGCTCCATGTGCCGGAAATTCGCAAGAATCTGGTTTCCGGGTCTGTGATGGTGAACAAAGGATTTAAACTTGTATTCGAATCTGCTAAAATTGTAATCACCCCTAAAGCCGAGTCTGCTATTGAGGGTACTAAGACTGAGTCTAGTACCAAGAATAATGTAATCGTTAATGTTGCCCAAGTAGCCAATAAAACTTTCTTTGCTTATTCTTGTGATTCATTTAATTTATGGCATGATAGATTAGGTCATGTGAATACTAGTTCAATGAAGAAATTAATATCACTAAATCTACTACCAAGTTTTGTCTTCAATAAACAACATAAATGTGAGATTTGTGTTGAGGCAAAATTAACCAAGTCTTCGTATCAACATATTGAACGAAGTACTGAACCTCTCGGTCTAATACACACGGATGTATGTGACTTAAAGTTTATACAAACGCGAGCAGGGAAAAAGTATTTCATCACGTTTATAGATGACTGTACTCGATACTGCTATGTCTACTTAATGAGAAGTAAAGACGAAGCGGTCGAGAAATTCGCTCTTTATAAGACCGAAGTAGAAAATCAACTCAATAAAAAGATTAAAATGTTGATGAGTGATAGAGGCGGTGAATACGAGGCACCGTTTGCGCAGATATGCGCAGAAAATGTCATTATACATCAAACCACAGTCCTATACTCTCCGAAGCAGAATGGGGTTGCCGAGCGTAAGAATAGGACGCTCAAGGAAATGATGAATGTTATGTTAATAAGTTCTGGGTTACTCCAGAACATGTGGGGGGAAGCGCTGCTTTCCACCAACTATGTATTGAACAAGCTACCGCATAAGAAGCGTGATAAACCACCTTATGAACTACGGAAAGGCCATCGGCCTAGCTATAAATTCTTAAGGATTTGGGGTTGTCTTGCGAAGGTCCTTGTCTCGCTTCCAAAAAGAATGAGAATAGGGCCAAAGACGGTAGACTATGTGTTCATAGGATATGCACACAACAGTAGTGCTTATCATTTTCTCATGCACAAGTCGGATAATCCCGATGTGCATGTAGATATTATCATCGAAGCTCGAGAAGCTTCTTTCTTCGAGGAGATCTTTCCCCGCAAGTCTTCCATAACTGTAGAGATTGAGGAGTCAAACAGTGAGGAAAATGTGGGGGCAAGTGAACCGTTGGAGGAAGAAGAAGAAGAGCCTCGACGTAGTAAAAGGGCTAGAAAGGAAACGTCTTTCGGTCCAGATTTTGTAACCTTCATGATAGAAGACGAACCGGCGACATTCAAACAAGCAATGTCATCACCGGAAGCCCAATATTGGAAGGAAGCGATCAACAATGAGGTTGAATCGATATTACAAAATCACACTTGGGAACTAGTGGATTTACCACCCAGGTGTAAGCCACTAGGACACAAGTGGATCTTCAAGAGGAAGAGAAAGCTCGATGGAACGATCAAGAAATACAAGGCGAGGCTTGTAGTGAAAGGTTTTAGACAAACCGAAGGTGTCGACTATTTCGACACCTATGCTCCTGTCTCCAGGAAGACGTCAATCCGGATAGTCATTGCTCTCGCGGCACTGTTCGATCCGGAAATACATCAAATGGATGTTAAAACGGCGTTCTTGAATGGTGAACTAGAAGAGGAGATTTACATGGAACAACCGGATGGGTTTGTAGTTCCAGGTAAAGCGCACAAGGTGTGTAAACTTGTGAAGTCCTTATATGGACTTAAACAAGCACCTACACAATGGCACGAAAAATTTGATAGAGTGATGCTATCAAACGGTTTTCGAATAAACGAGTGTGACAAATGCGTCTACGTAAAAGGAAATGAATATGACTACGTGGTAGTCTGCCTCTACGTAGATGACATGATTATAATAGGGAGTATTGATAACATCAACTCCACTAAGAAAATGTTGTCACAAAAATTCGAGATGAAAGATTTGGGTGTCGCTGATGTAATACTTGGTATGAAAATTACCAAGACATCAGACGGATATGCGCTATCTCAAACTCACTATGTCAAGCAGATGCTTGACAAATTTGATAAAGATAGTAGAGCTACATCCAGAACTCCGATAGAGATCTCAACCACCCTGAAAAAGAATTTTGGGGAGAGTGTGAGACAATTGGAATATTCTCGAATAATAGGCAGTCTGATGTACGTCATGAACTTTACTAGACCAGACATAGCCAACTCAGTGAGTAGACTGAGTAGGTACACCAGTAATCCAAATGAGGAACACTGGAAGGCCATCATGAGACTTCTCAGATACATGAGATACACAGCCGACCGAGGGTTGCATTATAACAGATATCCAGCTGTACTGGAAGGGTATTCTGATACAAACTGGATCTCGGATTCCAACAGTACACAATCCACTAGCAGATATGTGTTCGTGATGGGAGGAGCAGCTGTCTCGTGGAGATCATCCAAGCAGACCTGCATAGCCAGATCAACTATGGAATCCGAGTTCATAGCGTTGGATCTAGCTACAGAAGAGGCTGACTGGCTGAGAAACTTTCTGGAAGAAATTCCAATGTGGCCGAAACCTGTCCCAGCAATAAGCATGCACTGCGATAGTCAGTCGGCTTGTTGGTCCGTAGGTGTCTAAACCTTATAGGGGGGGTGAATAAGGTTTTCGTACGATTTTCGCGGAATAAAAACTATGGGTTATTAACTAAGCTAATTAGTGGATTTTATAACTTAAACACTTCGTTAACAAACAAAAGCTAATATAATCTATGCAAACAATAAATAAAAGAGATAGATAAATTGCGAAATGTAAAAATTAAGAGAAAAGAAATAACGCAAGATTTATAGAGGTTCGGCAAAACGTGCCTACGTCCTCTCCTCGGTATTTTCACTACCGAGTGTTTCACTAGAATCTCGTTCCAAAGTTACAACCTAACGAGCTTAATCAACCGATTGAGCTCCCCCTCACTTTATGAGTGTCCCAAATGATAAGCCTAGAGCTTTTAAGCTATACTTGCTTGAAAAGCCCTACCCGATCACTCGCTCACAAATGAGTTTATAAAATACTCTTTTACAAGATTGAATTTTAATGGATCACTCACTAACAAATCATATCTCGAAGTTTATAAAATTACAAGAATAATACTCTCGAGAATATTTATGAATACAAGTGAGATATTGGAAGTATAAGCTTGAAGAATTGCTTTGTAAGAATTGCTTAATTGTTGAGTGATGATTGGTACCTTCTACAAAGGGTTTGTAGCTTATTTGTAGAGCCAAAAAGGTCCATTAATTAATAGATGACCGTTGGCAGTGGTTGAGTAGCTTAGCTGCTAGTTTGCAGCAGTTCGCCCAATTTTCAGGATGAGCTTAAAAGCTGGAATTTGAAATTCTACAGAAACGATCGGTCGTTTCTGAAAAACGATCGGTCGTTTTTCATCTGTGCTCACTGGAAGAATTCCTTCTTAAAACGATCGGTCGTTTTAAGCCTGGCGATCGGTCGTTTTTGTGTAGAGCTCACTGGAAGGATTTCTGCCTAAAACGATCGGTCGTTTTAGGGTAGCGATCGGTCGTTTTTTAGGTTGTGCTTACTGGAAGAATTACGCACATAAATGATCGATCGTTTAGCCATGATCAGTCGTTTTTTGTTGTTCTGGGAAAGTTTCGGTTTTCTCGACATACTTTGAAAGCCCGTAATTTGTCCGTTTCAAACCCGATTGAGGTTCCGCTTGAACCGTTGGCTTCGTATTTACATAAACTATCATTCCAAACCTTTGACACACTCGATAAATGATTAGTACGCAAAACGAGCTTTTATCATGTTTTACAAATATTGTTATCATCAAAATAATCGATTAGAAGAACACCATTCAACAATCTCTCCCTTTTTTATGATGACAAAATATTGACTATAACATACTATAAGCTCTTTTTGCTAAAACAAGTATAACCGAGATGTGTAGATGACGTTTTACTTGGATAAAAGGTTTTTTAGAAAAGAAACAAGTAAATGTCATAACATCCGATTTAAAACGAAGTATAACAAAGCTAAACCGATTAAGGATAACGAAAGATCAAATTCAAGCGAAAAATCGGCCATAGTTTTGCCTAAACTAGGTCAATCGCCACAAATGAAAAACACCAAGTATAACCCAATCAACTAGATATTATGCGCACAATTTCAATAATAACAATTATAACCACGCATATATTAAAGAAAAATCTCACAACGCATAAGCACTTATAAAAAGCAACATAATAACGATTCATAAAATAAAACGTTTGCTACTTATTACATAAAAAACCAACGTTGTTCGAAATCGAAAGAAATGAGAATGCATGAGAAATACAACGCAAAAACAAAAGAGAGGGTATTTCTCCCCCTTTGACATCATCAAAAAAAACATAAAACGATATCTTCCTAGTCGCGGTGAGAGGTCGCATCATCCTCTTCGTCTTCGTTGTCGTCGTGGGGCCTGACAAGGTCGGGAAAATAGCCGCGGAATTGCGCCCTTTGCTCGGCGCTTTCGCGATCAAGTCGAGCTCGTCTTGACCCGGTTGCCAGAATCGGAACATCCGACGAGTCATTTGGGCATTCCGATATTGGTTGATGTAGAGATCATCGTAGAACTTATAGTAGCACGGGACACGAGAGGAAGATCCCTCTTGAGCTTTTCCTTGACGTCGAGAGGAGGTAGGGATATTGGTAGGAGGGATGGAATCGGAGGAGATAGCTACGTCCTCATGAGAAGCTCGCGGGGTTGGCTTAGGGCCGACATACTCTTCCTCTTCGGGGGTAAGAGGAGCATAGTCGGGGCCGGACACCCGCTTACCGGACCAAGTGATGGACTTGTCGGTATTATGGAATTTAATGGACATTTGGGAAAGATAGGAAGTGTCCCAAATATGTTTGTCCTTGTTTTTGAACAAAGTTCCACCGGGAACGAGATTGAGGTCCTTTAAGATGGCCGAAATCAAGGCACCGTAAGGTAGCCCATTCTTGGATTTCGTCTTTAACGAATCCATCTTAAAGAGAATGAGTGTCGCGAAGTCAAGTTTGACTCGGCGATGAATGCACCCAAGAAGAAAGATGTACTCATTGGTAACATCCGTGAAATTTGAAGTATGAGGGAGGACAATATGTGAGAGTATATGATAGGCTAATTTGTTTTGGAAGAGAAGGCCATGGGCTTTGTTGGAGCGATTGTTATGGACGGGATGAAAAATTTCGTTTTTGAGATCGTTGAAGTTATCGATCTCGAGAGTCTCACAAAGTTCATCACTAGACTCATGGACACCGTCACTATCTAGGCGTAATAGGTTTCGTAGACGGTCTATACCGTAAACGAATGGTTGGCCATTGAATGATGAACGCAAGCGGAGTGCGTCATCATGATCCCTATCAAGAACTAGGTTATGGTAGAATTCGTAAACGTTTTCTTTGTAAAATGGCTCTTTTAGAGTAAGAATAGTATCGAGTTTGTGAAAACTTAAATCTATCATTAGAGCGGGAAATCGTTCAAGGAATAGAGGCATGTCGAGTGTGAAGTTAGACAATATACCTCGTTCAAGGAATAGAGGCATGTCGAGTGTGGATAGAGAGAAGGAAGAGGGCCGGAAGAGGCACCGGGAGCGGTGGAGGAGCCGGTGCGCCGAGCGCGAGGAATAGCCGGGCGGCGAGGGGACGGAGGCACGTAGGCTTCGTCATGTTCATCCACGAGGGAAGTTTGCTTAGTACGAACCATGTTGGATTGATTACGGATAAAAATAAGGTTTATGAAGAATTTGGGGTGAAAGGGGGCGAATTTTGAGAGAGAGAGAGTTGATTTTGTTTAAGAATGAATTGAATTAGGGTTTGAAGAACGTTTTTAAAACTGAGAAACAGAAAAAACGATCGGTCGTTTTGTGTTTCGATCGGTCGTATTTGAACCAAAATGTTCCAGTGAGTGTACTATAAAAACGATCGGTCGTTGTTAAGGAATGATCGGTCGTCTGTAGAAAAATGATCGGTCGTTTTTACAGACGATCGATCGACTGTAAATAGGTTACAGATCTGGAATTTTTTGCACTGTATGACACTGATTTGGCATAAAAAGTATAAAAATACTTAAATATATGTAAAATCAATCAAATATATATATATATATATATGTATATATGTATATTTCACACATCAAACATGCCTAACTCTCATCGAATAAAACAAATTTGTTCCCGTTATGGGGTTTTGTAAAAATATCGGCTAATTGCCTATCGGTACTTATATATTCAAGTATAATATCCCCTTTTTGAACATGATCCCTTAAGAAATGATGACGTAAATTAATATGTTTAGTACGAGAGTGTTGGATCGGATTTTTCGAAAGATTTATAGCACTAGTATTATCACATAAAATAGGCACACTGTCAAAAGATAATTCAAAGTCGTTTAGTTGTTGACGCATCCAAAGGATTTGTGCACAACAACTACCCGCGGCGACGTATTCCGCCTCCGCCGTAGAAAGCGCAACCGAGTTTTGTTTCTTGCTATGCCAAGAAATTAAGGCGTTTCCTAAGAAATGGCAAGTGCCACTAGTACTCTTTCTATCTAATCGATAACCGGCAAAGTCGGCGTCGGAATAGCCAAGCAATTCAAAAGAAGTATCATGTGGATAAAACAATCCTAAATTGCAAGTACCTACAAGATATCTAAATATGCGCTTAATGGCTATAACATGCGATTCCTTAGGGCAAGATTGATACCTAGCACACAAGCAAACACTAAACATGATATCGGGTCTACTTGCGGTTAAATATAAGAGGGATCCAATCATACCTCTATAGAGCTTTTGGTCCACGCTTTTACCCGATTCATCCTTGTCTAGCTTTGTTGCCGGACTCATTGGAGTTCCTAGCGGCCTTGCATCGCTCATGTTGAATCGTTTGAGCAAGTCCCTTGTGTATTTGGCTTGATTGACGAAAATTCCGTCCTTTGTTTGTTTGATTTGCAATCCAAGGAAGTAGGTGAGTTCACCCATCATGCTCATCTCGAATTCACCTTGCATACACTTAGAAAACTCCTCGCACATGCGAGCATTAGTAGCACCAAAAATGATATCGTCAACATATATTTGAATTAAAAGCATGTCTTTTCCATCTTTTTTAATAAAAAGAGTAGTATCTAAAGTACCACGAGAAAAACCCTTTTTAATCAAAAATTTACTAAGTCTTTCATACCAAGCCCGGGGTGCTTGTTTTAAACCATAAAGTGCTTTTCGAAGTTTGTAAACGTGATCGGGAAACTCGTGATTTTCAAAACCGGGTGGTTGTTTTACGTAAACTTCCTCATTTATAAAACCGTTTAAAATGCACTTTTAACATCCATTTGATATAATTTAAAACGTTTAAAAGAAGCATAAGCAAGCAACATTCTAATGGCTTCTAGTCTAGCTACGGGTGCGTAAGTTTCATCGAAATCGATGCCTTCTTCTTGGTTATACCCTTGAGCTACTAGTCTAGCCTTATTTCTAATGACTACCCCGGATTCATCCATCTTATTACGAAATATCCATTTCGTACCTATAATGGTTTTCTCACGCGGTCTAGGTACTAAAGTCCATACGTTACTACGCTCGAATTGATTTAATTCGTCATGCATAGCTAATACCCAACTCTCATCGAGTTCCGCTTCATGAATGTTCTTGGGCTCTAGTTGAGACAAGAATGCAAAATGATTAACTAGATTTCTTAATGAAGAACGTGTATGCACTCTTTCTCCCGGGTTACCCAAAATTAAATCTTGCGGATGGTGATTGGCAAACCTCCATTCTTGAGGCAAATCCTCATGAATGTGTACACTAGATTTTAAGTCCTTTTGAAGTCTATCTATAGCGACTTCATCAACAACGGGTTCAACCTCTATGCTAGGCGTAGACTCTAAGCTAGATGTAACATGATTAGAAGAAGATGCTTTATGAAAAATATCATCATTAATATTATGAACAATTAAAGGCTTATTAATCGTCGGTAAATTCTCGTCAAACGAAACATGTACCGACTCTTCCACCAATAAAGTTCTTTTATTAAAAATTCTATAAGCTTTACTCGATATTGCATATCCGATGAAAATTCCTTCATCGGACTTAGCATCGAATTTTCCTAGATTATCCTTACCATTATTATGAACATAGCATTTACAACCAAATGCACGTAAATGATAAATATTGGGCTTTCGCTCATTCCATAATTCGTAAGGTGTCTTTTTTAATATGGGCCTAATTAAGGCTCTATTTAAAATATAACAAGCGGAATTTACGGCTTCGGCCCAAAAATACTTTGGCAAATTATTTTCGCAAAGCATGGTCCGTGCCATTTCCTCTAGGGTTCTATTCTTCCTCTCATCTACCCCATTTTGTTGGGGCGTACGAGGGGCCGAAAAATTATGATCAATACCATTTTCATCACAATAAATGGAGTATTCTCAAATTCCTTACCATGATCGGTTCGGATACTTTTGATCATATAACCCTTTCTTGTTTGGAGCTTTTTGCAAATAATAGAGAATTCTCTAAATGCTTCATGCTTATGAGTTAAAAACAACACCCAAGTAAAGCGACTAAAATCGTCAACCATGACGAAAGCATATGCACGCCCGCCAAGACTAAGTGTTCGGGAGGGGCCAACTAAGTCCATATGAATGAGCTCCAAACAACGAGTAGTAGATATAATATTTTTAGACTTAAAAGAAATTTTTGTTTGTTTGCCTAATTGGCAAGCGTGACAAAGTTTGTCCTTTATATAAGGAGCTTTTGGTAAACCTATTACCAAATCTTTACTAGAAAATTTAGCAAGTAGATCAAGACTTGCATGACCAAGTCGTCTATGCCACAACCAACCATTGTCGTTGATAGTAACAAGACACTTAACTTCATTATCCACCGAACTATTCAAATCAATCATATAGACATTATTTTGTCTTTGACCCATGATAATAGTTTTATTATCCGAAATACAATGAATGATGCAATGCGATTTTTCAAAAATGACTTTGTGACCCAAATCACAAAGTTGACTTATACTAAGCAAGTTATGTTTAAGACCATCAACAAGCAATACATTATCAATAACAACATTTGATGGTTTAGAGATACTACCAATACCGATGATTTTGCCCTTGCTATTATCCCCGAAGGTCACAAAGCCTATGTCTTTAGGTGCAAGCGTAGTAAATTTTGTTTTGTCTCCCGTCATATGTCTTGAGCATCCACTATCCAAGAACCACTTGTCCTCGTTGATTTTTTACCTCAAGCATACCTACAAGACAAAATGATCATTGGTACCCTAATCCACTTTTGGGTCCTTGAGGGTTAGTGTCTCGACCCTTTGGAATCCAAACCAAATCATTTCTATTTACTTTATATCTATACGGGCAATATATATAATCCTCATAGTGATCACTACGGTTGCAAGTAATACATTTAACATGCATGCTAGGTTTAACAAAACGATTATAAACTAAGTTATTTTTATATGAGTTGTTCTTACGAGAGTAACTTGGTTGTCTATTTTCATTTTTCGCCATTTGTTTGGTGAATAGATTTTTATGCTTAGCCGTTAGAAGTGGGTTGTACCCTACACCGGTTTTATCATATGCGCCTTGTTGAGAAGCTAATATAGTACTTAGCATTTTACTTCCCTTAGTGAATTTAGAGAGAGTAAGTTCGGCGCTATCCGCCTTAAGTTTACATGAACTAAGGTCTTTAACTAACTTGTCATTTTCCATGGTAAGTTCGGCATTTTTAGACGTGAGTGAGTCATTTTTTATGGCTAAGTTCTCGAGTTCGTCTTGTAGAGTAATTAGCATTTTTCTAAAAGATTTGTTTTTACCTCTAGCTTTTTCTAAGGATGCTAACACATCATTTATATCAAAATCATCATCACTAGAAATAGAACAGTTAGAGGAGTGAAAACTTACATCCTCGGTATCGTCGTCTCTAGCCATGAGACATAGATTTGCGACTTCTTCATTGTCGCTATCGGAGCTATCATCATCGCTCCCCCATGCGGCCAAGAATGCCTTCTTGTATTCCTTTTTCTTTCCGAACTTGTCCTTTTTCTTCAAGGGACATTCGTTTTGCATATGTCCGGGCTTGTGACATTTATAACAAATGATTTCGTCCTTCTTGTTGGATTTGTCGGAAGGCTCTCCCTTATGCTCCTTTTTTCGAAATCGTTGTCCACCCTTCTTTTTCCAACTTAGGAACTTGTTGTAGCGTTTGGCGAAGAGTGCCATTTCATCATCCTCACTAGAGGAATCGTTGTCGCTATCGTCATTTGTTGTGCTTTTGAAAGCGATGCCTTTCTTCTTTTTCGAGACATCCTCATGTTTTCGAGTTGTCATATCTAGCTCATGGGTGCTCAAGGATCCTATGAGGTTGTCGAGAGAGAGTGTGTTCATGTCCTTGGCGTCTTGTATAGCCGTCACTTTCGATTCCCATTTCCTTGGAAGACTTCGTAGGATTTTCGTCACCATCTCCTTGCTAGAATATACCTTTTCAAGTCTTTTAAGATCATTAGTTATCTTAGTAAAACGAGTGTACATGAAAGCAATAGACTCGTCCTTATCAACTTTAAACAATTCATAATCATGAATAAGCATGCTAATTTTAGAGTCCTTAACTTGACTAGTTCCTTCGTGCATAATAGCTAGCTTATCCCACATTTGCTTAGCGGTGTCACAACCGGAAATTTTATCATATTCACTAGGCGAGAGCGCACAAGTGATAGAAGTCATAGCCCTACAATTTAAAGAAAAGGCGAGGCGTTCATCGGTGTCTAGTTCCTCTACAAGTTTATCTAAGCCATTTCTCCTAGGCGTTTTATAACCTTTACTAATGCTAATCCATTGGTCTATTTCGAAACCACAAAGGAAATTTTTCATGAGATCTCTCCAATAGGGATAGTTTGTACCGTCAAAGAACGGGGGCCTAGTTATGGATTTAGAGTCGGCATACGAAGACATAGCGGATCTTTAAACTATAAAATCGTTGGATTTATGTAAATAGAATAGCTAAGCTCTAATACCAATTGTTGGTCCGTAGGTGTCTAAACCTTAGAGGGGGGGGGGGGGGGGGGGGGGGGTGAATAAGGTTTTCGTACGTTTTTCGCGGAATAAAAACTATGGGTTATTAACTAAGCTAATTAGTGGATTTTATAACTTAAACACTTCGTTAACAAACAAAAGCTAATATAATCTATGCAAACAATAAATAAAAGAGATATATAAATTGCGAAATGTAAAAGTTAAGGGAAAAGAAATAACGCAAGATTTATAGAGGTTCGGCAAAACGCGCCTACGTCCTCTCCTCGGTATTTTCACTACCGAGTGTTTCACTAGAATCTCGTTCCAAAGTTACAACCTAACGAGCTTAATCAACCGATTGAGCTCCCCCTCACTTTATGAGTGTCCCAAATGATAAGCCTAGAGCTTTTAAGCTATACTTGCTTAAAAAGCCTCTACCCGATCACTCGCTCACAAATGAGTTTATAAAATACTCTTTTACAAGATTGAATTTTAATGGATCACTCACTAACAAATAATATCTCGAAGTTTATAAAATTACAAGAATAATACTCTCGAGAATATTTATGAATACAAGTGAGATATTGGAAGTATAAGCTTGAAGAATTGCTTTGTAAGAATTGCTTAATTGTTGAGTGATGATTGGTACCTTCTACAAAGGGTTTGTAGCTTATTTGTAGAGCCAAAAAGGTCCATTAATTAATAGATGACCGTTGGCAGTGGTTGAGTAGCTTAGCTGCTAGTTTGAAGCAGTTCGCCCAATTTTCAGGATGCGCTTAAAAGCTGGAATTTGAAATTCTACAGAAACGATCGGTCGTTTCTGAAAAACGATCGGTCGTTTTTCATCTGTGCTCACTGGAAGAATTCCTTCTTAAAACGATCGGTCGTTTTAAGCCTGGCGATCGGTCGTTTTTGTGTAGAGCTCACTGGAAGGATTTCTACCTAAAACGATCGGTCGTTTTAGGGTAGCGATCGGTCGTTTTTTAGGTTGTGCTTACTGGAAGAATTACGCACATAAATGATCGATCGTTTAGCCATGATCAGTCGTTTTTTGTTGTTCTGGGAAAGTTTCGGTTTTCTCGACATACTTTGAAAGCCCGTAATTTGTCCGTTTCAAATCCGATTGAGGTTCCGCTTGAACCGTTGGCTTCGTATTTATGTAAACTATCATTCCAAACCTTTGACACACTCGATAAATGATTAGTACGCAAAACGAGCTTTTATCATGTTTTACAAATATTGTTATCATCAAAATAATCGATTAGAAGAACACCGTTCAACACGGCTATTGGGCGGGGGCAGGATCATATGTATAATGGAAGTCCCGACACATTCGTCGGAGACATAAATCCGTAAGAGAATTGTTAGCTAACGGTGTGGTGTCATTAGATTTTGTGAGATCTAAGGACAATATTGCGGATCCATTTACAAAAGACTTGACTCAGGTAGGAGTTGAAGTTTCATCGAGGGGAATGGGGTTGAAGCCCATCAAACTGGAAACCTCCTCAGAGGCAACCCAAGCCGAACTGGATTCTCCAGCGTCGGGTTCAATGGTAAAACCGAACTGTGGGGGTGACCGAACAAAGCACTCGGGAACTTAAGTTCTCAACCCATTTCTAGGATGAAAGAGTGATAAACCTAGACCATCTTAAGGGTGAGCATGAGGCTCTTAATGAAAACAAGTATCTCGAAGGTCGAGAGGGGTGAGTCAGGACACCCTTGACTTGAAATCACCTATGACGAGTGTGTATAGCCGATACTATGTGATGAGTCATGGGCTAAATCACTAGAGCACTCGGTTGAATTTTGCCAAGGCAGTCCACGGCCAAATATGGACAACAACCAAAGGGCTTAGTAAGTGGTGTAGAGAGGACACTGTCTGAGTATTACCCTGGTATGCACAAACGCTAAAGGGTTCAAGGCTTAAAGGCTACCCAATAGTAGCATATCAGATTTTACTACACTACGGCAGGTTCAAGGCGCACGCTACATGTCCTTATGCAGTGAACTCTTACAGTTCTCTCGTATGCATTTAGGGACATTTTTATTTTCAGCCAATTGCATTCATGTGGGGGATTGTTGGAAAAACATGTATAAACATGGGTGTTTCCGAATGGTCACTATACCAACTTCGAGTCATTATTACATGTGACAGCGCTGAGTTGTTTATACCGTACTCAACGTGTTTGAGTAGCCCGTGTGATGAGCTTCGTAACGGTATATCGCATGACCTATTCAGAGAATGGGTGTGAATACAAATCGGCTTCAAAGTTGGGTTCTCGAAAGCTTAATTCTGGAAAACGAAATGGTTAATGGAAAAACCATTTAGAATAATCCCATATTGGAAGATTGAGAGTCAATTTTACAATATATATACAATACCAACCCATTTAGTTGTTAAAGTAACATGTCCACATACATCTAAGAGTATTAGTGTGTACCACACATGCGCGCTCGCTCGTGTCTCGTGTCGCGGGCGCGGGTACGGACTTGGGATTTCGGATTTGGGATTTGGGGAATGTCTCGGGTCTCAAGTCTTGGATCTTGGGTCAAATCTGAAAAGGGAGTTTTGTATAAAATACAAAAGCAGTCCCTAAATTTTCCAGCAACTGAAACACCAGCAATAAATGAGATTAAATTGCAGCAGTTTCAGAAATCAAGTGAGCGGATTCTGGGGGTGTAACTCCCAGAATTGATTGACCATTAATGGCTGCGGTTTCATTAGAGGCTATAAAAGGCAGCCCTCCCCCTCTCATTTCAGACACAACATTACACACAACTCACAGCATAGCTGATAGAACATAAAAATCAGACCCGAATATTTTTCGGGTCATAATCAACTCACTTTATAAATGGGTATCCAACGCTTAATGGGTCATCTCATATTGGTTATAGGAATTGAGGTGCTACTACCCAAAGCCCAAGCCCAATCAAATGGGGACCCTTGTCTGAGAAATCCCTGGGATGAAGACATTTGTCACTATCCTAGAAGGCGCAGCTGCCTATAAATAGCCCACTACCCCTCCTAGAAAAGGACCAGAAAATCTATCCAAAAAATATAGAGAGAAGTTAAGAAAAGGGAGAAACTAATCAAAGCATATCACATCGAGAAACAAACCGAGAAAAGACAGCCGAGCACCGAATAAAAGAGGAGAAAGATCAAGACAAGAGATTAAATAGTTATATCGAGCATAATTGTAAAATCGGAATACGAATCCGAACAAGTGTAGTAGTCCGAACAAGGATAATAATCCGAGCAATAATAAAGATCAGGAAGTATCATTTATTCACGTCGATTTGTCATTTTTATCTTCGTTGAAAAGCCTAACGCGACCGACCAAAGTTATGGCTTTATCAAATGGCGCCGTCTCCGGGAATCATCTAGTTCCCAACTAGTTTAGAATTCGAATACCAATACTCTGCCAGACGAGCGACAATGGTTACCAATGTAGAGGAAACCCATCCCGAGATAGTAGAAACCAATAACCAAAACACGCAAATTAGCCAACAAGACCTCGACGATCTACTCGCTATCCGCGACAGATATGAAGCTATCCAATCCGGAAACCAACCAACAACCTCCTACGCAAACCAAGAACAGCCGATCAAACCACCTCGACATTTCATGGAAGGGATTGTCGACGAACACATTTCGTCCTCGGAGGACGAACAAGACGTGCCCGTATTAAGGCGTGCACGAAGACGCTTAACCGGGTCCCAAGCAGGGCCAAGCCCTAGAGTCCCTTTGCCCACGACCTCGGTCAACTCTGGTGCCCGTTTACAAACGGACGAGGCTCATCAGTTTGGCATGCCCGAGGATCGTGTACTCGGACAGTCGCCACGACTGCCGACTAATTCTCCGAGGGTGATTACACCACCCACGGTGGAGGTACAACATGTCGTTCCCTTAGCCGATGAAAGGAACTACACACAGCTACAAGCTCACTTGGCGGCATGCATGACGGCCATGACAGCGGCCGGCATCGCATTGCCAGTTATCCAACCCAACAAAGACCCACGCCATGAAGGGGAAGATTCTGCCTACAGAGCCGCCTTGGAGGCAGCGGGTCGGCGAACCGATACAAGAGTCCCCCACCAAGGGGGCAATGTCCCAATAACTATCGTCCATCCGAACACACATATGGAACGTGTCCACACAAACACGAAGGACGATAGATATCCCGAATACAGGATCGGGGAGGGATATGGCCCACCACCACATCAGGAAGGATACCCTCCCCCCTACCAAGTCACGGATGACGCGTTCCAACAGGCTTGGAACGTATGCCAAGAAACCCCGTGTGCTGAACAGATCACACGGTACCGCAATCCTATGGGATTCGTCATCCCCGAGTTCAGGCTCTATGACGGGAAGAGTTGCCCTATCGACCATCTGAGGCACTACAAGACGAAGATGGAACTGTGGAGTGATGACCATGCACTGATGTGCAAATTTTTCAAAAACAGCTTGGGTCAAGAGGCTTCGTCATGGTATCATAACTTACCACGGGGTTCCATTAGAAACTGGGCAGAACTGCTAAGAGCGTACTCCACCCGGTACGCTGCTCATCGAAAAAAGAAGGTTAGTATCGAAACCCTTCTTAAAATGACGATGATGCCAAATGAAAGGCTCAACGATTACTGCATACGTTTCATCGACGTAGCAAACCAGATTCCACGATACGCCAATAATATAGCCATCCAAAACTTTATCAACTCCATCCCTAATGGCTATTGGGCGAGAAGGAAGTTCATAGGCAAAAACTTCCCGACCACTGATTCCCTGCTAGCCTATTGTACCCACCTCACCGATAAAAACGACGAACTGCGTTTCCTAAACCGAACTCTACCAAGAAGAGAGTCGGTCCGTGAGGCACAGGTGGGTCGCAAAAGAGTTAGAAATAACCAGGGAGAAGCATTCCAACCGACCAGAAAGGGCAAAGAGCCCGAGGTCCATAGCAGGGGAGAGCGACCACGAGCACTAGAGCCTAAACCGCTCCAGATCGCATACCCAACACCGACCAACGAACATAAACCGCTCCAGCTCGCCTACCCGATGCCACCCAAGCCATTTCAACAGGTGCGGCCCCAAGAGAGGGAACACCGAGGCACTGTCGGACCGGTCGAGCTGCGATACACTTTCAACCTGTCTGCTGAAGATATCCTCAAGGATATATGCAGGGAAAGTTGGTATTCCCGACCACAACCGATCATCTCTCCCCCCAATCAGAGAGATTCCAAGCTCTTCTGCGCGTATCACGAGGATCACGGCCATCTCACTGAGCATTGCCGTAACCTACGATGGAGAATGAACCAGTGGGGCGATGCAGGATACCTAGCCAAGTTCATCAAAGGAGCTGGGAATAAAGGCAAACAACTGGCCATCGAGGGATCTGACAACCGGCAAGGCAAAACGATTAATGTCGTTCATATGTCACGACCCAAGGGCCCAGGCGGGGAACGATCACGACAACGGCAGCTGGCCCACTTTAGCCAAGTAGCCAAGACATCACAGGCGTCGACCTCAAAACGACAATGCACACCACGACGTCATCCGCCCATTTCTTTTTCGGATCTTGACGAAGAAGGGGTGATATACCCCCACGGAGACGCCATAAACCTCCGCGTTCAAATCGGCCTAGACACAGTCAGCAGGGTACTTGTCGACCAAGGAGCCTCTTGTGATATCATGTACAAAGAGCTCTTCGACAAGATGGAACTCAAGCTGCAAGATCTTCAGCCTACCGATGTCACACTGATCGGATTCATCTCCGAAACGACCAAACCTTTGGGTAAGATCGTCCTCAGTGTCACAACAGGGTCCATGTCGGTTCCCGTGGAGTTCTTAGTGGTCGACGACCACTCCGGGCACAACGCAATATTGGGTCGACCTTGGCTACATGCCATGAAGGCCATACCCTCGACCTATCACCAAAAGGTCAAATACCCGAATGATAGGGGGGCGATCGAGACAGCCAGAGGATGTCAAGAAGATTCAAGACGCTGCGAGGACATCACTGCGACTCTCCAACAACAACGAAGCACTGTGGAACAACCCACCAGCACAAAGAAGCTGATCAGCCAAATATCCAAAGCCGAAAGGGTTGTCGAAGAACAAGTAGGAGAGACACTTAGGAAGGTGTATATCCCGGATATGGACGAGGAGCACTATTTCCTCCTCGGCGATAACCTTCCAAAACAGGAATCCGAGGAGTTAGAAGCGTTCCTTTTCAGCAACATTGATAAATTCGCCTGGAGTCCTAAAGACATGCCGGGCCTAGACCCCACTACAGCATGCCACCACCTAAGTGTAAACGCCGAGTACAAGCCAATAGCACAGAGAAGCAGAAAAGTCTCTGTACAGCACAGAGCAGCTATAGTCGCTGAAGTACAAAAGCTATTGGAGGCTGGAGCCATAAGGGAGGTTTACTATCCCAAATGGTTGTTCAACCCGGTCGTCGTCCCTAAGAAGAACGGGAAGGAAAGAGTCTGTATAGACTTCACCAACCTCAATAAAGCCTGCCCGAGGGACCACTTTCCCCTTCCAAGGATCGATCAACTGGTGGACGCAACAGCGGGAGCGGAACGGATGACCTTCCTTGATGCGTACTCAGGATACCATCAAATTCCCCTCGCCCGCGAAGATCAAGAAAAGACATCATTTATATCGCCTTTGGGAAATTATTGCTACACGGTAATGCCGTTCGGCCTACGCAATGCGGGGGCAACATACCAAAGGATGATAACACGGGTATGTCGAGATCATATAGGGAAAACAATGGAGGTATACATAGACGACATGGTCGTCAAAAGCAAAAGAGCCACGTCCCACCTTCAAGATATCAGGGACGTTTTCCGAACGCTAGGCGAGCACAAACTGAAACTCAATGCGAGCAAGTGTGCATTTGGCGTCAGCAAAGGGAAATTCTTGGGACATATGGTTAGCCGACGAGGAATAGAGGCTAATCCCGATCAAATAACGGCTCTACGAAACCTAGCAGCGCCCAAGAATAAGAAACAGGTACAAGAGCTCACGGGAATGATGGCCGCGCTGAGCAGGTTCATTAGCCGATCTGCAGATAAGGGACGGCCGTTTTTCGAATCACTCAAGAAGGATAAAAAATTCATCTGGGATCCGGAATGTGAAGCTTCATTCAACAATCTCAAAGAGTACTTGAGGACATTGCCACTGCTAGTAAGGCCGAACAGAGGAGACATCCTGGCATGCTACCTAGCAGTCTCCGCCACAGCTGTGAGCGCGGTCATCCTAAGAGAAGAAGGTCGCGAACAATTTCCGATCTACTTCGTCAGCAAGACTCTGGTCGAAGCCGAAACACGTTATCTACCCTTGGAAAAGCTATGCCTGGCATTGGTCGTCGCAACCAGGAAGTTGCCACACTATTTCATAGCTCATCAGGTCCGGGTATATACAAAGTTTCATATTAAAGAGTCACTTCGACGGACGGACATTAGCGGCCGAGTTGCCGCCTGGGGGGTCGAGCTATCCCAATTTCATATTGAATTCGCGCCCCGCCATTCCATAAAGGGACAAGTCCTGGCCGATTTCGTCGCAGAATTCACCGAAGGCTATGACGAGCCCTTGGCACTCTCTCCCCAATCACACTGGCAGATACATGTCGACGGATCAGCCACCAAGGACGGATCAGGAGCAGGGATCGTCCTAAAATCTAGAGAGGGAGCAATCATCAAAAAAAGCATAAAACTGGGCTTCCGAGCTACCAACAATGAGGCAGAATACGAGGCCATGATAAATGGCATGCTTATTGCCCGATCCCTTGGATGCTCCCACTTAATTGCAAGCTCAGACTCCATGCTCATCGTCAATCAAGCCATCGGCGAGTACCAAGCGAAAGATGATAGAATGATCCTCTACCAAGAAAAAGTCCAAAGCTTGATGGCCACCTTCGAACAGTGTGAGTTAGTAAGAATCAATCGAGCCGAGAATTCACATGCTGATGCATTGGCCACCCTAGCCTCGACATTAACATTGACCGACTCCCGGTCGATCACAGTGGAACTACTGCCGACCCCGAGCATAACGAAAAGGGTAAACCGGGTGACATCGATACAATACGAACTAGGTTGGATGGAGGACATGACCCATTATCTGCGAAGTGGAACGCTTCCGGTCGATAAGATAAAAGCGCTGAAGATTACAAGAAAATCTCCTCGATTCTGGCTATCCGAGGATGATAAACTATACAAATCCAGTTACCGGGGACCACATCTACTGTGCGTCCCGACCGAGCTACAACTGCCGGTCTTGGAGGAAATCCACGAAGGATCCTGCGGAGCACACATCAAAGGGCGATCCCTTGCAAACAAGGCAGTGACCCAAGGATATTGGTGGCCCTATATCAAGCGAGACGCCGATGCATACGTCCAACGATGCGACAAATGCCAACGATTCGCCAAGATACCACGGCTCCCATCATCTATGATGACCCCGGTATCAGCACCATGGCCGTTCGCTCAATGGGCAATCGACTTGGTCGGTAAACTCCCAAGAGCACCTGGGAATGTGGAATATCTAATCGTTGCGACTGATTATTTCACCAAATGGGTCGAAGCAAAACCCCTCCGGGAAATCAAAGCCAGCAACGTCAAACAATTCATTTGGGAATACATCATAACCAGGTTCGGTATACCGTACGCAATAGTCGCCGACAACGGAACCCAGTTCAAAGATGCCAATTTACAGCTGTGGTACGAGGAACTCGGTATCCGAAAGTTCTATTCGACGCCGACATACCCACAAGGGAACGGGCAAGCCGAAGTGTCAAACCGAACAATATTAGACGGCATCAAGACCACCCTTGAACAAGCAAAGGGGAGGTGGCCCGAGCGGCTACTCAACGTTTTATGGTCATGCCGAACTACACCCAAGACGGGCACCAAGGAAACCCCGTTTAGCTTAGCATACGGTGTTGAGGCCATCATACCGACAGAGATCGGGCTACCTACGCTCCGAACAACGTTGGTCGAGCAGGGAAATAATGAACAAAGAATGAGAGAAGAGCTCGACATGATAGACGAGAAACGAGAGATAGCGGCCCTTACCTTAGCTAAATACCAACAAAGCGTAAAGCAAACCTATGACAAGAGAGTAAAAGGGTCTAAAGAATTCATGGTAGGAGAACTGGTGCTGCGACGAGTGACGGTCTATACCCGCAACGAAATACATGGCAAACTAAGCCCTACCTGGGAAGGCCCATACGAAATCGTCAAGCAAACAAGTCCAGTCTCTTACAAAATCAAAAGCGTCCTGTTCGCCAACAGCCGAGGGGAAAAGAATTCTTGGAATGTGGCTAACTTAAAGAAGTACTACGTATAGGCAATCCTCCGAATACAAGTACAGGTGCTACCTTACCCTTCTTGCTTAATGGCATTATCTTTCTTCTTTTGAATGAATAAAATATATTACTATGCTGTCTACTAATACTATGAAATCCCGTAAATGGCGTGTTACCGAAGGAACGTCTAGGGATACTATGAAATTCCCATCATGGCCGAAGTGCCTAAGAAATACTATGAAATCCCGTAAATGGCGTGTTACCGAAGGAACGTCTAGGGATACTATGAAATTCCCAACATGGCCGAAGTGCCTAGGAATACTATGAAAGTCCGTAAATGGCGTGTTACCAAATGAACGTCTAGGCATACTATGAAATTCCCAACATGGCCGAAGTGCCTAGGAATACTATGAAAGTCCGTAAATGGCGTGTTACCAAATGAACGTCTAGGCATACTATGAAATTCCCAACATGGCCGAAGTGCCTAGGAATACTATGAAAGTCCGTAAATGGCGTGTTACCAAATGAACGTCTAGGCATATTATGAAATTCCCAACATGGCCGAAGTGCCTAGGAATACTATGAAAGTCCGTAAATGGCGTGTTACCAAATGAACGTCTAGGCATACTATGAAATTCCCAACATGGCCGAAGTGCCTAGGAATACTATGAAAGTCCGTAAATGGCGTGTTACCAAATGAACGTCTAGGCATACTATGAAATTCCCAACATGGCCGAAGTGCCTAGGAATACTATGAAAGTCCGTAAATGGCGTGTTACCAAATGAACGTCTAGGCATACTATGAAATTCCCAACATGGCCGAAGTGCCTAGGAATACTATGAAAGTCCGTAAATGGCGTGTTACCAAATGAACGTCTAGGCATATTATGAAATTCCCAACATGGCCGAAGTGCCTAGGAATACTATGAAAGTCCGTAAATGGCGTGTTACCAAATGAACGTCTAGGCATACTATGAAATTCCCAACATGGCCGAAGTGCCTAGGAATACTATGAAATTCCCAACATGGCGTGTTACCGAAGGAACGCCTAGGAATACTATGAAATTTATATGCAGGTACAATGCAAGGAATTATTCAGATCCACTTTACGACGGCGATGTAATATAAATTGGCTAAAACAATGAAGGAGAATCAATCTAAACAACAAAATATCAACAAAAAGCATCTCCAAAACAGGAATAACGAAATAACAAATGATGTGGCAAGGAAAAATCGATCCGATCAATTAAATAGCAATACGGCAATGGAAAGGTACAAAACAGGAATCAAGAAATCACATATATAATCCTCGCCCGCATTACGGAGGCAACAAGAAGATCAACGACACTAAACAGATTCATTTAAGAAGAACTACTGCAGGAGGAGCACGACGGTAAATGACCGAGCTCAATCTCTTCGTCATCCGTCGTTGTGTACCCATCAGACTCATCACCATCAAAACGCTCCTCAGAAATGAGGGCATCAAAACTGGTCGTATGAGCCACAACACAGGTCAGCGTCTGAAGCCGCGCGTTGAACTCGGCTTCTTTGGCGGACTCGTGAGCATCCGAGGCCGCTTTACGGCGATCATCGTCAAAAGAAAGGTCACGGCGAGCTTCAATCACAGCTGCGGAAGCATCGTACCTGGCGCGGGACAAACGGAAATACTTCACCAAAACGTTGGCCTTGGTCACAAGCAACTTTAATTTGCCGAAGTACTCGCCCTTTGCACGCCAGTATCGATCCAAACGACGCTCCTGAACCTCAACAGCATGCTCGGCACGGCGAACGTATTCCCGAAAAGAGGCCGCCTGGGTTTTCAGCTTGGTCCGCAGTCGAGCACATCGATCAGTCAATTCGACATTTTTGCTCATCAAAACAATGTAGGGCCACCTGTCAGGCACCTCACTAGCCGCACCAGATGAGACCTCATCCCGGGCAGCACCAGTAGGTCCTAACCCCGGGTTAACTAGGCATGGAGAACCAGCCTGGTGCGACGTAGTAGCATGTGCCTATAAAAAAAAGAGGGGGGGAGAAGAACGAGAAGAGATGAATAAAAAAAAAAAAAAAAAAAAAAAACGACAAAACAAGATACAAAGAAAACGACAAAACAAGATACAAAGAAAACGACAAAACAAGAAACAAAGAAAACGACAAAACAAGCTATTTTATTAATCCGACAACCCCTCAACAGACGCCGAAGTCTCTACTACATCGGCAAAATGAATATCTCGCAATGAATTAATTTGCGTCCCCAAACGCTCACGAATGACCGCCTCGATTCGGTTCAAGGCAACAGTGGTTTCAGTCACCCCGGCCTTCGCATCCACCATGCGCTCCGCCCGGGACACACCACTCATTCCTTTTATATGCTCCAGCACCTCTAAGGCACGAGCTCGGGCCCAATACGCTTTGGCGAAGGATAGCAGCAGATCCGCGTCCTCGAAAACAGCCCCAAGGACCAAGCTCAAGCTCGTCACACGACCTCGGGCTTCATCACGAGAACGTCGTAGGGCACTGAGAAGTTCCTTTGCTTTACCCTTATTTGCCGTATAATGGGCAGTCTTTTTACTAAATTTCTCTCCCAAATCACGTAACCGGATCGCCAGGTTGGAAATATGAATATTCAGACCCTCGATTTCCTGATAGGCACAAGTCAATTTCGCGGTAAGGGACGCGTTAGACCTTTCCAAATCCTCCATTACGTCACCTACACTACGACTAGGCGAGGTCCAGACCACCATGGCAAGGGGGTTATTTGGTACCTGACAATATTTTGTTTTCATATCCTTCAAAATATGACGACCATCAAAAGAAATTAACCCAAGCAAGCCCAACAGAAAGAAACCACAACACCTATATTCTCACTTCCCCAAAAGAATCTGTTTCTAGATACAAAAAAAAAAAAAAAAAAAATAAAAAAAAATAAAAAAAAATTTTACAATGCCAGAAAGATAGTCAAGGTTCCACCTGAGGAGATGTTGGTGGGGGAACAACAGTAGAATCCGGTCGAGGAGTGGACGCGGCCGACATAGAATACGGACGCAGCGCTGTCGAAATGGTCTGCCCCGGTAGCCGCGGAAGCTCTTCTTCACGAAGATTCGCCCAGTCCAAGGGTTTCGGCGGTGCACCATGCGGACACGGATACACCAACTCCGACCACGCCCTATCCGACAGAGGAACATTCGCGAAATTGAGCGCCCGCACATGAGCGCAGTATACAGAAAAGTTGGCCATCATCGCTAACTTTTTCCGCTCCTCCGCCTGTGCCGTTTTCAGGGCAGACACCTTAGCCTTCTCGGATTCCACGTCCTCAGCCAGGAGCAAGTTCTCCTCCTCTACTTCGCCGTACTTAGCGGCCATGCTCTCTTTTTCCACCCTCAATTTCTCGACCTCCTCGGTCAGGTGCAGGAAGTCCACCGACAGTTTGTCATAATTCTCGCCTAGGGTTTTCTTCTCGGCGACCAATTTCTCCTTCTCAGCCACAAGATTATCCTTCTCGGCCACCAACTTCTCTTTCTCAGCCCCTAGAGCCCCCAGTTGATCCCGTAGCGCCACGGCACTCACAGCAATCTGCACTTCAACACATTAGTTTCCACATAAAATACAAGTACCAAACCTATATAGTGCAATACGAGCCCCACATACCCTCAGCGCATCTGCGTGGGTCTGCTCTATAACTGACATAGTAGGTTGGGCAGATAGCTTTTCTGCATTCTTAAACACAAGGGGTTTCAGAGCCGTATACCCCATCTTCAGCGTTCTCGGTTGATCCAGTAGTTCACCCCTACATCGGTCAATATACCGGGTCATTGCAACCCCGTCCACCAACCCCTTCTCGGATCCGTCGAGAGTCTCACCCTCGACACCCATCACATCATCCCCGGCATTCTCTTCGCCGCCTTCCATCTCCACCCCCACGTCCTCCTCCAACTGCTCAATCTCAGGGGCCCTATGCCCGATCACTTCCTCATTACGGAGGGGCGAGCACACGGACAACTCTATCGGACCCTCGGTGGGGATAGGCGAGATAACCGGCAAAGTCATCGTACCCTCTCCCATATTCGTCAAGAGGTTCATATATCCGAATACATCGTCGACCGACCCCTGAAACACAATAATACCCATAGACCGGGCAAGAGCGAGGGTAACCAATTGAGAAGTCAGTAGCTGAAACAAGACGACTAATAAAGCAAAGCACTAGCGAACCAAATGACAAACAACCAAACGACAAGAAAATCATACTACATATACACATACCTCGCCCGGAGCAGAGGCATCCTCGGCGGTATCCCCTTGCGCAGCGGCAAACACCCCCTCGCCAGAGCCAACGTCAGCATCTCCCTCGGTAACCGAAGTATCAGTTCCCCTAGCCCTCTTCGTTGCTTCAACAACAGGGTCAGCTGCGCGATGCTTAGAACGAACGGCTCTTTTCCCAAGCCGCGTAGCACATCGAGCCTGAACCACCTTTAAGAATTCCTCCTCGGGCTCTTTGGGGATCTCGGGTGCATGATTTCCCCTGGTCACCGACCCCATAGGGTAACCGAGCAACATGGGAGCCGTACGACTCGCAGGATCCGGCGTAGGTCCAGGCCCCCACCATTTCCAAAGAGCTAACAGAGCCTCTACATTGGGGGCGCCGAGGTCTGGCATGATGGGAGCATTGGTCGCCGGTCCAGGAATCTGGTGTCCCGCACAACCCCATGCACCGGAAGCAATTACAATACCAAGATTACGCTCTTTATTGGTATCCGGCAAACCGATAACGAGCCGGCAAAAGGCACGCAGAGTCTTCAAATACGAGCTGCGACGCTCAAAGCTCAGACTATAGACTCCAAAGACGTCCTTCAGTTCAATCGGTATTCCGGACAACTCCGATAGCCTTTGGATACCATTCAGAGTACGGTAACCATTTAGGGCCAGTTGGGCCGGAGCAATTTGGACGGCCTCAAAGAACGAAGCCACCCAGTTTGTAAAGGGCAGTCGAAGACCCCCAGTGAAGAATGCCGAAGAACGCACGGCCACCTCGCCGGCAGGTACAAATCCCAGCACCTCCTCGTCAGAAATAGGAAGCCGGATCTGTATGTTGTCAGGTATTCTGGCGAGTTCTTTAAAATCCTTCTCCACGAATTTGCCAACTTGGGCCACACTTTGGGTCAAAATTTCCTATACAAAGATCATCAAAAGTCCATCAATATCCTAACCAAATACACAAACCAGAACCACATCAATAGAACGAGAGCCACCACCCCCCCCCCACGCACATTATATCAGAATCATCAGACATATATAGCTAACCTGAACCATATACCAACGACACACCTATGACCGCAACGACAAATCAAATACAACTCTTAAAAGAGGGAAAGGGGGAGAACGGAAAATCACTTACAGTTATCATTATGAGCAAGCAAGCGCGAACAGCAGCAAGTCTTCCAACAAAAACACGAAACCCTAGATCAAGCGGCCGAACTCTTTTCCTTTTTGGCGGGAAGAATATGCTTTAGAGAGAGAGATATTTTCTTCAGCGAATTTTGTGATAAAAATAAACAGGACTACTTGGCACAATAAAAAGGAGTGGAGTCACAAAAGGAATAAAATAATAACCGTCCTTTCGTGTCACAGAGGTTTATCTTTTTCCAACCATACGAAAGTCAACAACCGCTGCTCTTTTTAATATTTCAACGCTCCAGATTTCGCCACGTCAGCGCATATCCCACTACCCAAGGCAGTTCCATCATTACACCTAAATAAACGGCCAGTGGACCCTACCACGAAAAGCTTCCCACATACGCTACCAATTTTATCACACCAAGAATGTCCCCCGATAAAGTTCCTCGACTCCCAACCATTTCTTACCCAAATGGCATACCGAACAAGGTGCACGGAGACCGTTTCTAGCTTGATGACAGGGAGCATCAAGTCTAACAACGCTCTCCGGGGGGATAACCGGGCATATTGTTCGATGTATGCTCAGAAAAAAAAAGAGAGAAGCAAGCAGGAAATAAAATAGGACAGAATCAAATGCAAGGCAAGTTTTATTCATCCACAAAGGGGGAAACACAAACAATACAACAGAAAAAGAAAATACACACATCCTACTTTTTCGAACTATCCCCCATAGCAACATCCCTCTTCGCCAAAAGTTCCTCCAGACGCTCCTTCTCCCTAATCAAACGAGAAATCGCCATCTCAGCCTGTTTCAAGGCGTAAGACTGAGACTCGCATTTTTGCTCGGCCTTGAAACGAGCAGTGCCCTCCTCGTCCCAATATTGTTTAAACCTCCTCGCTTCAGTCCGAGCACACATGAGATCATGTTTCAGCCATGACATCTCAATTTCTTTTAGTTGAAGAGGAGTCAAATCCTCCTCCCCAAAGCCAGGGGGACGGGGTAGCAAAAAGGTAGGCTCCTCTTCCATAAGGGCTTTCTTTTTGGAGGCAGACCTAGTGAGGGGAGCCATCTCACGCAAAAGCAAATTATAAAACAAGAAGAGGTAGAAATTGATAATGAGATACACGCAATAGGGAGCATTTATAGAGAATCAGAAGGCACAAAATACGAAGCGTTACAATGGTTCACAAGACAGGCACGAGATACGAAAAGATACAACTGATTCATCAAATACAGAAGGTAAAACACAAATGGCAAAAGGGGAAATGCATAAGAAAAACCAGCCCAATCTAAGGAACAATGGGTGGAAAAACCGAACTGCCAGACCGAGAGAAGGCAATACGAGCAGAACAATTCAACCTAGCTTGATAGGAATCGTTCATGGCGACCAAATCGTCATTCTCCGAGGAGAGCCTATTGTTTTCCGTAGTAAGAACCCTGACGCGTTCCACGAGCCGAGCATTCTTTATCATTATGTTAGCAAGGCCTTGAGGAGAGTTGTCAAACTCATCTTGAGAATGGTCCCAAATTTCCTCGGCGTCATACCAGGAGTTGGCCAGATGGTTTCTCTGCAGCAACAAGTGATCGAGCTGGCGACTCAGTGCCGAAATCTCGGTCCACTTCACTGTCTCTTCGGGATAAGAGCCGAACAAGCTCAAGGCCAAAACGCCATACTCTTTCTCAAGCCTTGCCATCCGACTGCGGACCCGAGATACCTCAGTATCCAAGCCCTTCATCTGAGCATGATATCTCACCACAGGTCCAGACGTTCTGGGAAATTGTTTAGTATGGAAGAAAATAAAGGGCTAAGGAAGAGAGAAGCAGAAAGCGCCTGATAAACTACCCAAGAAAAGAGGGTACTTATAGAACGAAGAGTATGATATTTTATGACCTTGCTTGGGAAATTGCATATTTCCTGACATGCTGGTGGGGGGCATGTGCATTTCCTGACCTACTAGGGAGCCTGCACATATGTTTGACAGTGATGGGGACATCTATTGACATCTGAGACTACAGTGCAGAAGAAATAAAGACGAGATATTCAAAGATCTAGATTCCAGACAAACAACAAACCACAGGTACAATATAAAAAGAAAGGCAAAAAGAAAAGGGCAACAATACTTTTCATTAATGAAGATGGAATACATCATTGTTCATTACATCAAAAGACAATATTACATCGTGGTCAATTACATCCGAGATAAAAACCTATTACATCCGAAAAAATCTATTACATCCAAGAAGAGCTAGTACAGAAGATCAGGCAAAGGATCAACTATGCCAGCTGACCAAGTGAACAGGAGACGCCAAAAAGAAAAAGTAAGAAGAAAGAGAAAGGAAA
The DNA here is from genome assembly GCA_963682055.1 of Primula veris. NCBI lineage: Eukaryota > Viridiplantae > Streptophyta > Magnoliopsida > Ericales > Primulaceae > Primula > Primula veris. The sequence continues at coordinate 16,598,106 of OY821745.1, read as the reverse complement.
AGCAAGAAGAGGAAAAGAAGAAGAGTGCAAGAAACGAAGGAAAGAAGCATAAAAAGAAAACAAAAAAGGAAGAAAGAAGCGAAGAGGAGGAACATAAAGAAGAAGGGATAAGAAAGAAGAGTCAAAAAGAAAAATGACAAAAACCCTAGATGTAACACAAAACCCTTAGGATCACAGGGCTGATTGTAACATCGTAGTGGTGCAAAAAAGAAGAAAAAGAAAAAGAGTGATGGGAGAGAAGATGAAGAAAAAGAAAGAGGAGGCACAGAAGAAAAACAGATGAGAAGAAGATAAAGAGACGAAGGAGACCGACAAATAAGAAGGAAGTCAATGAAACAAAAAAGAAACGGAAAAAGAACAGAATAAAAAGTACGAGAAAACAGAGTATAAAAAGAAAACACGAAAGAGGAAAAGGAAATATTTTATTAATTCCAAAAACTTCGATTACAACTGAGGAGAAGACTCCCCATCCAAGAGAAATTACGACAGAAATTACAAAAGACTAATTATTTCGAGGAAGAGCCTTCTTCATCGTCATCCGAACTCGGTTTGGACCGAGCGTGCAACTCCTTGAAGGCAAGCTTATAGGCCCTTTTAGCCGCCTTCTGCTTAGCCAGATTAGCCTCGAGCTTCTTTATGTGCTCATAGGCCCAATCCCGATCGGCCATCGTCACATGATGATCAGAATCCATGTCAGACAACCTTTTCTTGTAGTTTGAAACCTTGGCCACGAGTTTCTTATTCGCGGTACGAGATTTCTTGATTTCCGTTTCTAAATATGAAATATAATTAAAGGAGCTCTCACCAGTAGAACCAGAAGAAGCCATTATGTCAAGGGCAAATTAGTAGTAAAATGCCTAATTATGGAGGGAGCACACCCCTTTATAGGAGTTTTCCTCGAAAAAAGATACTAGGATAGGAAACATTAAATGTGCCCCCCTGGGAACCGTCACGAGTCTATTGCGTTTCTCGATGAAGCATTGGGAAAAATAAGACCGAAGTAACGTTCTCGACAAACCGAACATGACTCCCCCGACATGGAAACCACGCCGAGGAAGTCAGGGAGCACTTGATAGAACATAAAAATCAGACCCGAATATTTTTCGGGTCATAATCAACTCACTTTATAAATGGGTATCCAACGCTTAATGGGTCATCTCATATTGGTTATAGGAATTGAGGTGCTACTACCCAAAGCCCAAGCCCAATCAAATGGGGACCCTTGTCTGAGAAATCCCTGGGATGAAGACATTTGTCACTATCCTAGAAGGCGCAGCTGCCTATAAATAGCCCACTACCCCTCCTAGAAAAGGACCAGAAAATCTATCCAAAAAATATAGAGAGAAGTTAAGAAAAGGGAGAAACTAACCAAAGCATATCACATCGAGAAACAAACCGAGAAAAGACAGCCGAGCACCGAATAAAAGAGGAGAAAGATCAAGACGAGAGATTAAATAGTTATATCGAGCATAATTGTAAAATCGGAATACGAATCCGAACAAGTGTAGTAGTCCGAACAAGGATAATAATCCGAGCAATAATAAAGATCAGGAAGTATCATTTATTCACGTCGATTTGTCATTTTTATCTTCGTTGAAAAGCCTAACGCGACCGACCAAAGTTATGGCTTTATCAATAGCATACACATTAGAGAGAGAGAATCGCACCACCAACAGCTCGACCTGTGGTTCGGTGCCGTTTTCCATACGAGCCACTCTGAGATATGAGTTGTACCTTGGGAACAAAGTCCCGAAACCAGAAATCTCTAAAGGTGGTTCGAAAAATATTGTTTAAGGAAAACTGCTCAGCAATTGCCTCTCCTTTTTTATTTCAGTCCTTTTAAATTATGTATTTACATTTTAGTATTGTTTTACATTCTGTATTTTATTTTTCTGTACTGTTTACATTCTGTCTTTACTTTCCAGTACCTTTAGTTTCTGTAATTTCAATTCAGTCATTTCCTATTCTGTAATTTCCAATTCTGTAATTTACTTTTCTGTATTTACAGAAACAGTTCAGCAGTTTAGTAATTATACTATTCTGTCTGGCAGTTTCTATAATTGTCAAAACAGTCCAGCAGTTAGTAATTATACTATTCTGTCTGGCAGTTTCAAACAATTACAATTCAGTCCAGCAGTTTAATAGTTTATATTAAATCTGTCTGGAATTTAAATTAGTGTAATTTTAATTCTGTTGAGTCAGGAATTGTAATTAATATTCCAATTGTGAGAAATAAAATTGTTTATTTCCTTTGAAGTCCTTGTTATTTACTTTATTGCTTTACGATATAGTACCAAAACCAACAGAATTGGCCCAACTTGTTTTCTAAAAATAATTCTTTGTTTGCTTTAGAAGCTCCAACTAACAAATACTCCTCTGGCAGTTTAGTAATTATACTATTCTGTCTGACAGTTTCTATAATTGTCAAAACAGTCCAGCAGTTAGTAATTATACTATTCTGTCTGGCAGTTTCAAACAATTACAATTCAGTCCAGCAGTTTAATAGTTTATATTAAATCTGTCTGGAATTTAAATTAGTGTAATTTTAATTCTGTTGAGTCAGGAATTGTAATTAATATTCCAATTGTGAGAAATAAAATTGTTTATTTCCTTTGAAGTCCTTGTTATTTACTTTATTGCTTTTCGATATAGTACCAAAACCAACAGAATTGGCCCAACTTGTTTTCTAAAAATAATTCTTTGTTTGCTTTAGAAGCTCCAACTAACAAATACTCCTCCAAGGTCGGGAGATCGAAACCATTATTGAAAATGTGTGGAATCTGCGAGCTAACCTTGATTGGAGTTTTATATGGGAATATAGGTCGGCGAATAGCGTGGCTAATTGTTTAGCTATATTTACAAGAGAATGTGCTGAAAATCGTAGTGTTTTAGTATGGCCTGACCAGCTGTGGTCGTATATTGCTTCAGATTCTGATTAATTCATATAATCATCTCATAAAAAAATAAAAATAAAAAACTCCTTCAAGGTCAACAACAGTGGCAGCCTTGGTATTCTCAATTTATACATGTTTAGTTGCCCATTGTCAAAACAATACAAGAGATCTATGCATGGCCAAGACCATCTTTAGGCAAGGGTCTTGAAAGCACTATATTTTCCGAATGACAGGTGCCTTAGGGATCGTAAAGGGCGTAGTGCGTTGCGGGTATGGTCAACTCTTTTTAAAGGAAATAGTTTCTAAATGAAAGGTTTACGATGGAATTTAGGTAAAGTGGATATGAGTAGCTTTTTGGGCACTGATTACCTGAGAACAAAATGGCACCATTGAAGATCAAACACCAGAGGCAGAAATTTAAAACTGCTTTGTGGTTTTATTAATCCTTCTTTTAAGACCTGGGATATGAATAAACTAATATATCTGGTGCTATGACAAACTGACTATGCAAGGTTTCTATAAGACACAGAAAATGGCAGTGATAAACAAACCGGGCATTTTATGAGAACATGTTAAGGCTAAAACATTAGACTAGTAAGTAAACATTGCGTATTTAAATTACAGGCTAATCAAGTATAACTAACTAGAGATGGCAATTGGTTCGGGTCATTCAAAACCTGACCCTATCTATATACAAAGTTACATTTTTATCCTTTTGATCCGACTCAATCCGATTCATTTGATCCATTTTTTAGAACACTTTTTTTCCTCAATGAAAAATAAATCTCATAAATGTCAAGATTTGAAAGATAATTTGTTAAAAATTCATATGTTAAAAGTAAAAAATTATTTGATTTACAAATATAATATATGAATACTAATGTGACATTAAATATACTTTCATATTAATTTAGGATTTAAATTTTGTAATATTCTTTTTGACATTTCCATGTTTATTGAGTAAATTTGGTTTTATTAACTTCGTCAACTAAAATATTGATATATGTAAAAATGTAATATAAGTGTATATGATTGATATGATGATTTGTTTTCCGTAAATTATTCTAAAAATAATGACAATACTATATCACTAAATTCATTAATTAACATATTAATATTTACCATAAATATCATTAATTAATGTATACAAGATTTATTTAGTAAAACACCGAAACGTATGTATATGTATTACTATACCATTACTATACATGAGAAATATATAAATTAATATATAGGAGGGAGTATTAATTGAGTAATGCTACGTTTACTAGTCTAACACTTCTATTTACACTACTTGTGAAAGTAGTGAACACAAAAACGTTACATGACAAAACTATAAATTTTGTCCTCAATGCTCTCACAAGTAATGTAAAGAAAAGTGTTAAAAGTAGTGAAAGTATCTTTACTCGTATTAAATTGTGTAAAATTACACTTTTCAAGTTGCACTTTTACCTAATTTGATCCGACCCGACCCAATTAAAGTTGCATTTTTAACCGACCGTGACAGGTCGGGTCAAAACCCAAAAAATTGTCATCTATAACTTTGGAAAGGGAGTAGTATGTGATATTTCAAGTCCATTTTAGTTGACCAAGAGAAGAAATCTCAACTTTATACATGCAATGCTTTCAACTTAAATTGCCACAACTCTGATACAGAATTAAAAGAGACGTGCTTTACAGAGAGAATCCTGAATACGTATTAATTTAGTTCTAATTAACCAAACCAGACGCAGGACAGATAATTCGAGATATTGCTTTAACATTCTAAAGTAAAATGGAAGTTTAACACAACCAAAGGTGATATGCATTTAGCTTAAGCGAATGCTACACTACAATGTAAACCATTCAATTCATAAAGGTGAACTAACATTAGCATTGAAAGAAAAAGAGAGGTCACGGGTGTGCAAATATTAGTCCAGCATCAGAACGATCCACGCAAGCTGCTTTTCCCAAACAAAGCCTCCCAGACCAGAGGCAACGACGGCCCTTTTTTATCCAGATATTGCCGAACACTCTTCTCATCCCAGACACACCCTTTCTCTCTTAAGGTCGAAATCACACCCTTACCCTCTTCTACACCTTTCTCTTGGCAAAACCCATCGACCAATCCCACAAATGTTACCAAGTTTGGCGAATGCCCCATCTCAAGCATCTCCAAACAAATATCAAGAGCATCCTCGAATCTATTCCCTTTACAAAGGCCTTGTACCAACACGGTGTAGCTAAACGCATTGGGTAGGATATTGTTCTTCTGCATCTTCCGGAAGATTCTAACTGCGTCGTCGAGTTTCTGGACCTTGCAAAAGCCGTCCACTACGGCAGTGTATATAACTACCTCAGGGATGGTACCTGTTAACAATTATTAGTTACACTGGAAGAAGTACTTGTTATTCTTTTAGTTGAATTTATACAACGGTCTGTATTCATAGCTATTTCATTTTCTAGGTCATTCATTTTTAAAGAATAATGTTTCACTTTTTGCTACCTTGTCAAGAGAGATATATAATCTTGTTTGTAAGTAGTTTCAAACATCAAGTTTTTCCCATTTTGCTTATATCTGGTTGTCCAGGTTTCAAGCAGGTACTTCTTGTTTTTTCCCATCTCCTAAGGCCTTATTTAGCTGTTTTAACTGCTGTTTATATTCTTAGAAGTTCCATTGCATTTGGTTAATCAACCTAAAAGCCGAGTTTTTCTGGTTATTTTGTCTGGAAATTTTAGAAGATTTAAGGTGATAAACCCAATTTTTTCCGGAATTTAAAAAAAACAGCTTATTTGCCTAAAATATGCAACCGAACAAGCTCTACATAAGCTAGACGGTCTGACCCAGCTTTTTCCCCGTCTAAAACTAAAGGTAGCCTTTTTCTTAAAAAAACCTGCAATGAAAAATTCATGTAAGCTTATCTATTACTTCCACTGTGCTCAGTTTAAATTACCGAAATCAGATTTGTCATAATGGAACATTCGTTCTTCAAGCATCAATCGTAAAACTTCCTCATATTGTAACAACCCATCTTAGGTTCATTTGCTAAGATGTAAATTTAAGATCAAGTCGTTTTGTTTTTTAATGTGTATTTGGTAGTCCAGCTTTAACTATGAGCGTATCTGAATTTTTACTACAAGCTAGACGGGACTGACCCACAATTTTCCGCTAGACGAGCGCTACACATTTTCTTAGAAAATACAGCCCACCAAACATTTCATGCATGAGGTCTAGATATATGCCTGGGACGGAGCCATGATTAACATTCCGGGTTGCCTATTACAACCTGTTATTTTGTTGGCCACAGAACTCATTAATATTTATATTATTTTGAAATTTTCTAATAGCATTTTCGTAAATTGTGGGGTTGTGAGCAGACCCCTTTGTATATCAAAGGTTCCGCCCCTGCACAGGAGCAAACCCCAAACCATATAAGCCTCGATGCAAATTTAAGTATTTGGTCCCTAGTAATTGATGCAACTGCAAAAGAACCTCTTATTCAGCCTATTATGACATCTCATGGAGTGCAACTATTACGGATATCTTCGTGGAACAAAAGTCTTTTCTCTTATGTCTATATATTTTGTTCGATGTATTAAGCTCCACACAACAATAACAGCAACTCCAATTTCTCTATTAAAAAATACAATCGTACCCTTTTCGCGCATCGATCCAAAAAGCTTCATAGCTTCCTGCACCAACCCGTCCTTGCAGAGTCCATCGAGCATCGCCACCGCATTTGGAATCAAACCTGTCTCCTTCATCTTCTTGAATATCTCGTCCGCTTCCTGGGGAGGGGTCTCCTGAGCATTTTCTATCTCCTCTTGTTTAGAGTTCGGTTCCTTCTTCTTTTCTTCTTTATCAAAACTTAGCTTGAACTTCTCAAGGAAATCGTTCCCCTCCTGCAGCTGCTGCCTTTGTGGCCGAAATGCATTCCGATCTCTAAATACACAATTATTTATGTATAGCTGAATTCGATTACAACAGCTAAAAAATGAATAGAAATTTGCTGATTTACATCTTCTAAACATAATTAAGCTGCATTTTTCAGGTCGAGAAACAAACCGACTTCATCCAGCTTAAAGTTTCTCGCTTTAAAAGGAGAAAACCCAAGTTATGATCTGTCCATAAAGCTATTTTTTTTAAAAGGAATTTACAAAATAATTCAATAATATTATGTTTTGCAATCTTGCATTATAAACTTTAGCATATAGCAACTCCGAAATAAAATGTTTGCTCCGCTGCTGCAACCAAATGAAGTCCAGCATTAGGGCCCGTTTGGCATATCAGCTTTTCTACATCAAAAAGCAGTGGATAAAAAGCTTTCTTCAAAAAAGCCGCAGTGTAGTGTTTGGCGCCATCTTAGCTTTTTTCATTTATAAATGACTTATTACTTTTTTGTACTAATTTATCGTTGTTTACTCATTTCATATAACAAAATGACTTCTAACTATCTAAACATTAGAAAACTTCTATAACATCAAATTCCTAGCTTCTATGATTATAAGTTTTTATTAGCCTTTTTTGACCCCAGAAGTTAAAAGCTAGGAAACCAAATCCCATTAGTTCATTTAAGCAAAAAGCTGTAAAAAAAAAAAAAAAATTACCAAATATGCTAGTCAATGCAAAAGAAAACGGAAAAGATAGATTAAAAGCTGCAAGCATATACAAGTGTGTATAATATATGACTTCCAACTATCCAAACAACTTTAACTAAAAGAATTCTACTTTTGGTAAGTTTTTTTTTTTGGTGAAAAGGCTAAAAAACATATCAAATTCATAGCTTCTATGCTTTTAATAGTTTTTAGCCCTCTTTTGACCCAGAAGTTAAAAGCTAGGAAACCAAAATCCCATTAGTTCATTTAAGCAAAAAGTATATAAAAAAAGGCAGTCACCAAACATGCAATGCAAAAGAAAAAGAAAAAAAAAAGAGACTAAAAACTGCAAAGCATATGCACAAGTGTATATAATATCATCAAACTATCAAATACCATTATAATAAGCAAACCCAAGAATTTGGTGAGGCTGCCAAATTTCGCCACCATTTTTCCAAAAATAATTTCATTCAATCTTAATAATTACAAATGTACCCTAACTCAATTAACAATTTATCCTCACTCTACTTTCCTAATTGTGACCAAATTTAATTAACAATTCGTTTTTACTCGCATAATTCCAATAAATAATACTTAATGCGAATATTGTATTCATAGTAACCCAGGTAGAGAGGGATTGGTTTAGTTAAGCAAAAAGCTAAAAAAGCATTTGCCAAACATGCGCTTAATGCGAAAGAAAACAAAAAAGAGAGATTAAAAGCTGCAAGCACATACAATTGTTTATAATAGGGAAAATCATTGATTAGTACATAAAAACACACTTAATATTCAAAAACCCACATTCTCAACTCTAATTTAAGATTTGGTACATATCAATGTAGCATCGGTGAGCGGAGGGTGGCAAGGGGGTGCCACCGCCACCCCAAAAAATTTAAAAATATTTTTTTTTATATAGAAAAATTCGGAGATTTAAGGTTCTATACATTAATAGCCTCAAACGAACAAATAGTAACTTAGTTCAAATGGTAAACATAAAGTTTTTGTGTCAAAAGGTCCCTCGTTCGAATCTTGTGGCTATTTTTTACTCTTCATTTAATTAACATTAGTTTACTCTTTGACTTCTTCATTAATTAATTGCATCTTTAAGATACTATTACAAGGTTTTATAAATAAATATTTTTGTGTAGTTTCATACTCATATTACAACAAAGTTTAAACTAATAAATTCGTATTTGTAGTCAATTTTTCAGTATCGTTTAAAATTTTTAGATCAATGGACAAGTCAGCTAAGTTTTAAACTCTAGGTTTTTTTGGTTTTTTATACCGTTTATTGTTATTGTACTTCAAAAAAAATTCAACGTTTTAAATTTTTCAATTTTTAGATCTATGGATAAGTCAGCTAAGTTTTAAACTCCGGGTTTATTTGGTTTTTTATACCGTTTATTGTTATTGTACTAACAAAAAACCCAAGAATTGAATCATGCTTCGGCCAGTGTGGATGAGCATCAAAGTTAAAAACAAAGAGTAGAAAAAAAGTAGCATCAAATTGTGTACTAAATGATAATTTTCCCTAATATATAAAAGTAACCTGGGTGGGGAAGGATTGTGAGGATCGGATGGGAAAAAGTTGTATCTGTTCCTCGGATTGTTGTTTCGTCTCGGAGGTCCGTTGTTGTTGTGCATTCGTCTTCTATCTTGGTCTCGATACAAATAGTTGTTATCACTGTTGTTACTGTTATTATTGTTGTTGTTATTGAAATCATTTGTGAAGTAGCGTGTGAGAATGGGTGAACGAGGGTTGTTACAAAGGGATTTATTGATTTGTTGGAGTTTAGATACATATAGAGGAATCATTGTGCTCGTTTTTTATATTCCTTTTTCTTTCTTTCTCTCTCTCTCTCTCTCTCTCTCTCTCTATCTATATATATATATATATATATATATATATATATATATATTTGTGTGCAGACTAGCAGGGATGGAAATTAATAAATGAGAACGGTGTAAATCAGGGTTTAGGGCTTTTCTCTATTTCAAGAAAATTAATACAGTTTTTATAATTTACTTTTAAGCCTACCAACTTTTCACAATTCAGATACCAATTTACTTTTTAATCTCAGTGTTTTTGTAAAGTACCGTCGGTGTAATTGAATGGTTTTAGGTAGGGGTGGAATTTTTTTACTCTACTTATCTACCATTTGTACCGTATTTAGCGATACTACTACGCACTGTTGTAGGATAGTAGTATCTGTTTTAAAAAAACATGATATTATCATTTTCTACCGAAATATTAAGTGTGTTTGAAAAAACATGGTATTAGCATTCAACTAATAATCAATTTTATTTACTTATTTGGTTTGAAAATTCAGTTGAGCTTGCAAAACTGATACTCATTACTAAGCATTTACCATTGTTAACACAACTTAACAGTAATGTTTTTTTAAAGATTTGTTAACAGTAATGGTTGTATATGCGCCACTGTGGAAGATTGTTGAACTATTTTAATATTAGCAGCTTGCTATGCCAAGCATGAAATGTATTAATTTTTTTTTATGATGCGTGTTGATAATGTATCGTACCGTCAGTAACGGCTGTAAAACCAAATTTTAAAAGCATAAAATTGGGGTCACCAAAATTACACGAGCCCCTTTTTTTCTTTATATATGAAATTACTAATATACCCCTAAGAAATAATAGCATTTTATTTTACTATTAATATACAACTAGCCACAAAAAAAATCCAAATTTTATTCCCAAATAAAGAAAAAAAACACATAACAGTCTCGGTATCTCAAAACGCATAACAAAGGTTCTTGATTTTCTACTCTACATGTAAATAAAGTATTTACTTCACTACTTGTAAGTTAATTTTGATTTGATGAAATCAAAATAAGTTAAATAAAATTACTCTAAATAAGTTAAATAAAATTACTCTTCTCTATAATTTTAATAGATTTGATGGTTTATTTGATCTATTTTTGCTGCCTTTTTTAGGGTAACTGATAGAACATAAAAATCAGACCCGAATATTTTATTCGGGTCATAATCAACCCCCTTTATAAATAGGTATCCAACGCTTAAATGGGTCATCTCATACTTTTTATAAGGAATTGAGATGCTACTACCCAAAGCCCAAGCCCAATCAAAGGGGGACCCTCGTCTGAAAACTCCCTGGGATGAAGACATTTGTCAATATCCTAGAAGGCGCAGTTGCCTATAAATAGCCAACTACCCCTCCTAGAAAAGGACCAGAAAATCTATCCAAAAAATATAGAGAGAAGTTAAGAAAAGAGAGAAACTAACCAAAGCATATCACTTCGAGAAATAAACCGAGACAAGACAGCCGAGCACCGAATAAAAGAGGAGAAAGATCAAGACGAGAGATTAAATAGTCATATCGAGCATAGTTGTAAAACCGAAATACTAATCCGAGCAATAATAAAGATCAGGAAGTTTCCTTTATTCACGGTTGATTTACCATTATATCATTGTTGAAAAGCCTAACGCGACCGACCAAAGTTATGGCTTTATCAAATGGCGCCGTCTCCGGGAATCATCTAGTTCCCAACTAGTTTAGAATTCGAATACCAATACTCTGCCAGACGAGCGACAATGGTTACCAATGCAGAGGAAACCCATCCCGAGATAGTAGAGACCAATAATCAAAACACGCAAATTAGCCAACAAGACCTCGACGATCTACTCGCTATCCGCGACAGATATGAAGTTATCCAATCCGGAAACCAACCAACAACCTCCTACGTCAACCAAGAACAACCGGTCGAACCACCCCGACATTTCATCGAAGGGATTGTCGACGAACACCTTTCGTCCTCGGGGGACGAACAAGACGTGCCCGTATTAAGGCGTGCACGAAGACGCTTAACCGGGTCCCAAGCAGGGCCGAGCTCAAGAGTCCCATTGCCTACGGCCTCGGTCAACTCCGGTGCTCGTTTACAAACGGACGAGGCCCGTCAGTTTGGTATGCCCGAGGATCATGTACTCGGACAGTCGCCCCGACTGCCGTCTAATTCTCCGAGGATGATTACACCACCCACAGTGGAGGTACAACATGTCGTTCCATTAGCCGATGAAAGGAACTACACCCAGCTACAAGCTCAGCTGGCGGCATGCATGACGGCCATGACAGCGGCCGGCATCGTATTGCCAGTTATCCAACCCGACAAAGACCCACGCCATGAAGTGGAAGACTCTGCCTACAGGGCCGCCCTGGAGGCAGCGGGTCGGCGACCCGATACAAGAGTCCCCCACCAAGGGGGCAATGTCCCAATAACTATCGTCCGTCCGAACACTCATATGGAACGTGTCCACACAAACACGAAGGACGATAGATATCCCGAATACAGGATCGGGGAGGGATATGGCCCACCACCACATCAGGGAGGATACCCTCCCCCCTACCAAGTCACGGATGACGCGTTCCAACAGGCTTGGAACGTATGCCAAGAAACCCCGTGTGCTGAACAGATCACGCGGTACCGCAATCCTATGGGATTCGTCATCCCCGAATTCAGGCTCTATGACGGGAAGAGTTGCCCTATCGACCATCTGAGGCACTACAAGACGAAGATGGAACTATGGAGTGATGACCATGCACTGATGTGCAAATTTTTCAAAAACAGCTTGGGTCAAGAGGCTTCGTCATGGTATCACAACTTACCACGGGGCTCCATCAGAAACTGGGCAGAACTGCTAAGAGCGTACTCCACCCGATACGCTGCTCATCGGAAAAAGAAGGTTAGTATCGAAACCCTTCTTAAAATGACGATGATGCCAAATGAAAGGCTCAATGATTACTGCATACGTTTTATCGACGTAGCAAACCAGATTCCGCGATATGCCAATAATATAGCCATCCAAAACTTTATCAATTCCATCCCTAATGGCTATTGGGCGAGAAAGAAGTTCATAGGCAAAAACTTCCCAACCACTGATTCCCTGCTAGCCTATTGTACCCACCTCACCGATAAAAACGACGAATTGCGTTTCCTCAACCGGACTCTACCGAGAAGAGAGTCGGTCCGCGAGGCACAGGTGGGTCGCAAAAGAGTTAGAAATAACCAGGGAGAAGCATTCCAACCGACCAGAAAGGGCAAAGAGCCCGAGGTCCATAGCAGGGGAGAACGACCCCGAGCACTAGAGCCCAAACCGCTCCAGATCGCATACCCAACACCGACCAACGAACATAAACCGCTCCAGCTCGCCTACCCGATGCCACCCAAGCCATTTCAACAGGTTCGGCCCCAAGAGAGGGAACACCGAAACCCTTTCGGACCGGTCGAGCTGCGATACACTTTCAACCTGTCTGCTGAAGATATCCTCAAGGATATATGCAGGGAAAGTTGGTATTCCCGACCACAACCGATCATCTCTCCCCCCAGTCAGAGAGATTCCAAGCTCTTCTGCGCATATCACGAGGATCACGGCCATCTCACTGAGCATTGCCGTAACCTACGATGGAGAATGAACCAGTGGGGCGATGCAGGATACCTAGCCAAGTTCATCAAAGGAGCTGGGAATAAAGGCAAGCAACTGGCCATCGAGGGATCTGACAACCGGCAAGGCAAAACGATCAACGTCGTTCATATGTCATGACCCAATGGCCCAGGCGGGGAACGATCATGACAACGGCAGCTGGCCCACTTTGGCCAAGTAGCCAAGACATCACAGGCGTCGCCCTCTAAACGACAATGCACTCCACGACGACATCCGCCTATTTCTTTCTCGGATCTTGACGAAGAAGGGGTGATTTACCCCCACGGAGACGCCATTAACCTCCGTGTTCAAATCGGCCTAGACACAGTCAGCAGGGTACTTGTCGACCAAGGAGCCTCTTGTGATATCATGTACAAGGAGCTCTTCGACAAGATGGAACTCAAGCTGCAAGATCTTCAGCCTACCGATGTCACACTGATCGGATTCATCTCCGAAACGACCAAACCTTTGGGTAAGATCATCCTCAGTGTCACAACAGGGTCCATGTCGGTTCCCGTAGAGTTCTTAGTGGTCGACGATCACTCCGGGCACAACGCAATATTGGGCCGACCATGGTTACATGCCATGAAGGCCATACCCTCGACCTATCACCAAAAGGTTAAATACCCGAATGATAGGGGGGCGATCGAGACCGCCAGAGGATGTCAAGAAGATTCAAGACGCTGCGAGGACATCACCGCGACTCTCCAAAAACAACGAAGCACTGTGGAACAACCCACCAGCACAAAGAAGCTGATCAGCCAAATATCCAAAGCCGAAAGGGTTGTCGAAGAACAAGTAGGAGAGACACTTAGGAAGGTGTATATCCCGGATATGGACGAGGAGCACTATTTCCTCCTCGGCGATAACCTTCCAAAACGGGAATCCGAGGAGTTAGAAGCGTTCCTTTTCAGCAACATTGATAAATTCGCCTGGAGTCCTAAAGACATGCCGGGCCTAGACCCCAATACAGCATGCCACCACCTAAGTGTAAACGCCGAGTATAAGCCAATAGCACAGAGGGGCAGAAAAGTCTCTGTACAGCACAGAGCAGCTATAATCGCTGAAGTACAAAAGCTATTTGAGGCTGGAGCCATAAGGGAGGTTTACTATCCAAAATGGTTGTCCAACCCGGTCGTCGTCCCTAAGAAGAACGGGAAGGAGAGAGTCTGTATAGACTTCACCAACCTCAACAAAGCCTGCCCGAGGGACCACTTTCCTCTTCCAAGGATCGATCAACTGGTGGACGCAACAGCGGGAGCAGAACGGATGACCTTCCTTGACGCGTACTCAGGATACCATCAAATTCCCCTCGCCCGCGAGGATCAAGAAAAGACTTCGTTTATCTCACCTTTGGGAAATTATTGCTATACGGTAATGCCGTTAGGCCTACGCAATGCAGGAGCAACATACCAAAGGATGATAACACGGGTATGTCGAGATCATATAGGGAAAACGATGGAGGTATACATAGACGACATGGTCGTCAAAAGCGAAAGAGCCACATCCCACCTTCAAGATATCAGGGACGTTTTCCGAATGCTGGGCGAGCACAAACTGAAACTCAATGCGAGCAAGTGTGCATTTGGCATCAGCAAAGGGAAATTCTTGGGACATATGGTTAGCCGACGAGGAATAGAGGCCAATCCCGATCAAATAACGGCTCTACGAAACCTATCGGCGCCCAAGAATAAGAAACAGGTACAAGAGCTCACGGGAATGATGGCCGCGCTGAGCAGGTTCATTAGCCGATCCGCAGATAAGGGACGGCCATTTTTCGAATCACTCAAGAAGGATAGAAAATTCGTCTGGGACCCGGAATGTGAAGCTTCATTCAACAATCTCAAAGAGTACTTGAGGACATTGCCACTGCTAGTAAGGCCGAACAGAGGAGACATTCTGGCATGCTACCTAGCAGTCTCCGCTACAGCTGTGAGCGCGGTCATCCTAAGAGAAGAAGGTCGCGAACAATTTCCGATTTACTTCGTCAGCAAGACTCTGGTCGAAGCCGAAACACGTTATCTACCCTTGGAAAAGCTGTGCCTGGCATTGGTCGTCGCAACCAGGAAGTTGCCACACTATTTCACAGCTCATCAGGTCCGGGTATATACCAAGTTTCATATTAAAGAGTCGCTTCGGCGGACGGACGTTAGTGGCCGAGTTGCAGCCTGGGGGGTCGAGCTATCCCAATTTCATATCGAGTTCGCACCCCGCCACGCCATAAAGGGACAAGTCCTGGCCGATTTCGTCACAGAATTCACCGAAGGCTATGACGAGCCTTTGGCACTCTCTCCACAATCACACTGGCAGATACATGTCGATGGATCAGCCACCAAGGACGGATCGGGAGCAGGGATCGTCCTAAAGTCCAGCGAGGGAGCAATCATCGAAAAAAGCATAAAACTGGGCTTCCGAGCTACCAACAATGAGGCAGAATACGAGGCCATGATAAATGGCATGCTTATTGCCCGGTCCCTCGGATGCTCCCACTTAGTTGCAAGCTCAGACTCCATGCTCATCGTCAATCAAGCCATCGGCGAGTACCAAGCGAAAGATGATAGAATGATCCTCTACCAAGAGAAAGTCCAAAACTTGATGGCAACCTTCGAACAGTGCGAGTTAGTAAGAATCAATCGCACCGAGAATGCACATGCCGATGCATTGGCCACCCTAGCCTCGACACTAACATTGACTGACACCCGGTCGATCACAGTGGAACTACTGCCGACCCCGAGCATAATAAAAAGGGTAAACCGGGTGACATCGATACAGTACGAACTAGGATGGATGGAGGACATGACCCATTATCTGCGAAATGGAACGCTTCCGGTTGACAAGATAAAAGCGCTGAAAATTACAAGAAAAGCTCCTCGCTTCTGGCTATCCGAGGACGATAAACTATATAAATCCAGTTACCAGGGACCACATCTACTGTGCGTCCCGACCGAGCTACAACTGCCGGTCTTGGAAGAAATCCACGAAGGATCTTGTGGTGCACACATCAAAGGGCGATCCCTTGCAAACAAGGCAGTGACCCAAGGATACTGGTGGCCCTATATCAAGCGAGACGCCGATGCATACGTCCAACGATGCAACAAGTGCCAACGATTCGCCAAGATACCGCGGCTCCCTTCATCTATGATGACCCCGGTATCAGCACCATGGCCGTTCGCTCAATGGGCTATCGATTTGGTCGGTAAACTCCCAAGAGCACCTGGGAATGTGGAATATCTAATCGTTGCGACTGATTATTTCACCAAATGGGTCGAAGTTAAACCCCTCCGAGAAATCAAAGCCAGCAACGTCAAACAATTCATTTGGGAATACATCATAACTAGGTTCGGAATACCGTACGCTATAGTCGCCGACAACGGAACCCAGTTCAAAGATGCCAATTTACAGCTGTGGTACGAGGAACTCGGTATCCGAAAATTCTATTCGACGCCGACATACCCACAAGGGAACGGGCAAGCCGAAGTGTCAAACCGAACAATATTAGACGGCATCAAGACCACCCTTGAACAGGCAAAGGGGAGGTGGCCCGAGCGGCTACTCAACGTTTTATGGTCGTGCCGAACTACACCCAAGACGGGCACCAAGGAAACCCCGTTTAGCTTAGCATACGGTGTTGAGGCCGTCATACCGACAGAGATCGGGCTACCTACGCTCCGAACAACGTTGGTCGAGCAGGGAAATAATGAACAAAGAATGAGAGAAGAGCTCGACATGATAGACGAGAAACGAGAGATAGCGGCCCTTACCTTAGCTAAATACCAGCAAAGCGTAAAGCAAACCTATGACAAGAGAGTAAAAGGATCTAAAGAATTCATGGTAGGAGAACTGGTGCTGCGACGAGTGACGGTCTATACCCGCAACGAAATACATGGCAAACTGAGCCCTACCTGGGAAGGCCCATACGAAATCGTCAAGCGAACGAGTCCAGTCTCTTACAAAATCAAAAGCGTCCTCTTCGCCAACAGCCGAGGGGAAAAGAATTCCTGGATCGTGGCTAACTTAAAGAAGTACTACGTATAGGCAATGCTCCGAATACATGTGCTACCTTACCCTTCTTGCTTAATGGCATTATCTTTTCTTTTGAATGAATAAAATATATTATTATGCTGTCTACTAATACTATGAGATTCTCAACATGGCCGAAGTGCCTAGAAATACTATGAAATCCCGTAAATGGCGTGTTACCGAAGGAACGTCTAGGGATACTATGATTGAACGAATAAAATATATTATCATGCTGTCTACTAATACTATGAAATCCCGTAAATGGCGTGTTACCGAAGGAACGTCTAGGGATACTATGAAATTCCCAGCATGGCCGAAGTGCCTAGGAATACAATGAAAGTCCGTAAATGGCGTGTTACCAAAGGAACGTCTAGGCATACTATGAAATCCCGTAAATGGCGTGTTACCGAAGGAACGTCTAGGGATACTATGAAATTCCCAGCATGGCCGAAGTGCCTAGGAATACAATGAAAGTCCGTAAATGGCGTGTTACCAAAGGAACGTCTAGGCATACTATGAAATCCCGTAAATGGCGTGTTACCGAAGGAACGTCTAGGGATACTATGAAATTCCCAGCATGGCCGAAGTGCCTAGGAATACAATGAAAGTCCGTAAATGGCGTGTTACCAAAGGAACGTCTAGGCATACTATGAAATCCCGTAAATGGCGTGTTACCGAAGGAACGTCTAGGGATACTATGAAATTCCCAACATGGCCAAAGTGACTAGGAATACTATGAAATTTATATGCAGGTACAATGCAAGGTATTATTCAGGTCCACTTTATGACGGCGATGCAATATAAATTGGCTAAAACAATGAAGAAGAATCAATCTAAAACAACAAAATATCAACAAGAAGCATCTTCAAAACAGGAATAACGAAATAACAAATGATTTGGCAAGGAAAAATCGATCCAATCAATTAAATAGCAGTACGGCAATGGAAAGGTACAAAACAGGAATAAAGAAATCACATATTTAGTCCTCGCCCGCATTACGGAGGCAACAAGAAGATCAACGACACTAAAGAGATTCATTTAAGAAGAGCTACTGCAGGAGGAGCACGACGGTAATTGACCGAGTTCAATCTCTTCGTCGTCAGTCGTTGTGTACCCATCAGACTCATCACCATCAAAACGCTCCTCAGAAATGAGGGCATCAAAATTGGTCGTATGAGCCCCAACACAAGTCAGCGTTTGAAGCCGCGCGTTGAACTCGGCTTCTTTGGCGGACTCGTGAGCATCCGAGGCCGCTTTACGGCGATCATCGTCAAAGGAGAGGTCACGGCGAGCTTCAATCATAGCTGCGGAAGCATCGTATCTGGCTCGGGACAAACGGAAATACTTCACCAACACGTTGGCCTTGGTCACAAGCAACTTTAATTTGCCGAAGTACTCGCCCTTTGCACGCCAATATCGATCCAAACGACGCTCCTGAACCTCAACAGCATGCTCGGCACGGCGAACGTATTCTCGAAAAGAGGCCGCCTGGGTTTTCAGCTTGGTCCGCAGTCGAGCACATTGATCGGTCAATTTGACATTTTTGCTCATCAAAACAATATAGGGCCACCTGTCAGGCACCTCACTAGCCGCACCAGATGAGACCTCGTCCCGGGCAGCACCAGTAGGTCCTAACCCCGGGTTAACTAGGCATGGAGAACCAGCCTGGTGCGACATAGTAGCATGTGCCTATAAAAAAAAAGAGGGGGGGAGAAGAACGAGAAAAGATGAATAAAAAAAAAAAAAAAAAAAAAAAAAAAGAGAGAATTTTTTATACAAGCTACAAAGAAAACGACAAAACAAGCTATTTTACTAATCCGACAACCCCTCAACAGACGCCGAAGTCTCTACTACATCGGCAAAATGAATATCTCGCAATGAATTAATTTGCGTCCCCAAACGCTCACGAATGACCGCCTCGATTCGGTTCAAGGCAACAGTGGTTTCAGTTACCCCGGCCTTCGCATCCACCATGCGCTCTGCCCGGGACACACCACTCATTCCGTTTATATGCTCCAGCACCTCTAAGGCGCGAGCTCGGGCCCAATACGCTTTGGCAAAGGATAGCAGCAGATCCGCGTCCTCGAAAACGGCCCCAAGGACCAAGCTCAAGCTCGTCACACGACCTCGGGCTTCATCACGAGAACGTCGTAGGGCACTGAGAAGTTCCTTTGCTCTACCCTTATTTGCCGTATAATGGGCGGTCTTTTTACTAAATTTCTCTCCCAAATCACGTAACCGGATCGCCAGGTTGGAAATATGAATATTCAGACCCTCGATTTCCTGATAGGCACAAGTCAATTTCGCGGTAAGGGACGCGTTAGACCTTTCCAAATCCTCCATTACGTCACCTACACTACGACTAGGCGAGGTCCAGACCACCATGGCAAGGGGGTTATTTGGTACCTGACAATATTTTGTTTTCATATCCTTCAAAATATGACGACCATCAAAAGAAATTAACCCACGCAAGCCCAACAGAAAGAAACCACAACACATATATTATCACTTCCCCAAAAGAATCTGTTTCTAGATACAAAAAAAAAAAAAAAAAAAAAAAACACAAAAAAACACAAAAAATAAAATAAAATATATACATAATGCTAGAAAGATAGTCAAGGTTCCACCTGAGGAGATGCTGGTGGGGGAACAACAGTAGCATCCGGTCGAGGAGTGGACGCGGTCGACATAGAGTGAGGACGCAGCGCTGTCGAAATTGTCTGCCCCGGTAGCCGAGGAAGCTCTTCTTCACGAAGATTCGCCCAGTCCACGGGTTTCGGCGGTGCACCATGCGGACACGGATACACCAACTCCGACCACGCCCTATCCGACAGAGGAACATTCGCGAAGTTGAGCGCCCGCACATGAGCGCAGTATACAGAAAAGTTGGCCATCATCGCTAACTTTTTCCGCTCCTCCGCCTGTGCCGTTTTCAGGGCAGACACCTTAGCCTTTTCGGCTTCCACGTCCTCAGCCAGGAGCAAGTTCTCCTCCTCTAATTCGCCGTACTTAGCGGCCATGCTCTCTTTTTCCACCCTCAATTTCTCGACATCCTCGGTCATGTGCAGGAAGTCCACCGACAGTTTGTCATAATTCTCGCCCAGGGTTTTCTTCTCGGCCTCTAATTTCTCCTTCTCGACCACCAGATTATCCTTCTCGGTCACCAGCTTCTCTTTCTCACCCTCTAGAGCTCCCAGCTGATCCCGTAGCGCCACGGCACTCACAGCAATCTGCACTTCAACACATTAGTTTCCAGATAAAGTACAAGAACCAAACCTATCTAGTGCAATACGAGCCCCACGTACCCTCGACGCATCCGCGTGGGCCTGCTCTATAACTGACATTGTCGGTTGGGCAGATAGTTTTTCTGCATTCTTGAACACAAGGGGTTTCAGAGCTGTATACCCCATCTTCAGCGTTCTCGGTTGATCCAGCAGTTCACCCCTACATCGGTCAATGTACCGGGTCATTACGACCCCGTCAACCAACACCTTTTCGGATCCGTCGAGAGCTTCATCCTCGACACCCGTCACAACATCCCCGGCATTCTCTTCGTGGCCTTTCATCTCCACCCCCACATCCTCCTCCAACTGCTCAATCTCAGGGGCCCTATGCTCGATCTCTTCCTCATTACGGAGGGGCGAGCATGCGGACAAATCTATCGGACCCTCGGTGGGGATAGGCGAGATGACCGGCAAAGTCATCGTCCCCTCTCCCATGCTCGTCAAGAGGGTCATATATCCGAATACATCGTCGACCGACCCCTGAAACACAATAATACCCATAGACCGGGCAAGAACGAGGGTAACCAATGTAGAAGTCAGTAGCTGAAACAAGATGACTAATAAAGCAAAGCACTAGCGCACCAAATGACTAACAACCAACAGACAAGAAAATCATAATAACTATACACATACCTCGCCCGGAGCAGAGGCATCCTCGGCGGTATCCCCTTGACCAGCGGCACACACCCCCTCGCCCGAACCAACGTTAGCATCTTCCTCGGTAACCGATGTATCGGTTCCCCTAGCCCTCTTCGTTGTTTCAACGACAGGGTCAGCTGCACGACGCTTAGAACGAACGGTTTTTTTTCCCAAGCCGAGTAGCACATCGAGCTTGGACCACCTTTAAGAATTCCTCCTCGGGCTCTTTGGGGATCTCGGGTGCCGGATTTCCCTTGGTCACCGACCCCATAGGGTAACCGAGCAACATGGGAGCCGTACGACTCGCAGGATCCGGCGTCGGTCCAGGCCCCCACCATTTCCAAAGAGCTAACAGGGCCTCTACATTGGGGGCACCGAGGTCTGGCATGATGGGAGCATTGGTCGCCGGTCCAGGAATCTGGTGTCCCGCACAACCCCATGCACCGGAAGCAATTACAATACCAAGATTACGCTCTTTATTGGTATCCGGCAAACCGATAACGAGCCGGCAAAAGGCACGCAGAGTCTTCAAATACGAGCTGCGACGCTCAAAGCTCAAACTATAGACTCCAAAGACGTCCTTCAGTTCAATCGGTATTCCGGACAACTCCGATAGCCTTTGGATACCATTCAGAGTACGGTAACCATTTAGGGCCAGTTGGGCCGGAGCAATTTGGACGGCCTCAAAGAACGAAGCCACCCAGTTTGTAAAAGGCAGTCGAAGACACCCAGTAAAGAATGCCGAAGAACGCACGGCCACCTCGCCGGCAGGTACAAATCCCAGCACCTCCTCGTCAGAAATAGGAAGCCGGATACGTATGTTGTCAGGGATTCCGGCGAGTTCTTTAAAATCTTTCTCCACGAATGTGCCTACTTGGGCCACACTTTGGGTCAAAATTTCCTATACAAAGATCATCAAAAGTCCATCAATATACTAACCAAATACACAAACCAGAACCACATCAATAGAACGAGAGCCACCACCCCCCCCCCCCCCCCCACGCACATTACATCAGAATCATCAGACATATATAGATAACCTGAACCATATACCAACGACACACCTATGACTACAACGACAAACCAAATACAACTCCTAAAAGAGGGAAGGGGGGAGAACAAAAAATCACTTACAGTAATCATTATGAGCAAGCAAGCGCGAACAGCAGCAAGTCTTCCAACAAAACCACGAAACCCTAGATCAAGCGGCCGAACTCTTTTCCTTTTTGGCGGGAAGAATATGCTTTAGAGAGAGAATGATATTTTCTTCAGCGAATTCTATGATAAAAATAAACAGGATTACTTGGCACAATTAAAAGGAGTGGAGTCACAAAAGGAATAAAATAATAACCGTCCTTTCGTGTCACAGAGGTTTATCTTTTTCCAACCATACGAAAGTCAACAACCGCTGCTCTTTTTTAACATATACACGCTCCAGATTTCGCCACGTCAGCGCGTATCCCACTACCCAAGGCAGTTCACATCATTAGACCTAAATAAACGGCCAGTGGACCCTACCACGAAAAGCTTCTTACATACGCTACCACTACTATCACACCGAGAATATCCCCCGATTAAAGTTCCTCGACTCCCAAGTCAATCCTTAACACAAGGGCCCACCGAACAAAGTGGACGAAGACCGTTTCTAGCTTGATGGCAGGAAACATCAAGTCTAACAACGCTCTCCGGGGGGATAACCGGACATATTGTTCGGTGTATGATCAGAAACATAAAAGAGAAGCAAACAGGAAATAAAATAGGACAGAATCAAATGCAACACAAGTTTTATTCATCCACAAAGGGGGAAACACAAACAATACAACAGAAAAAGAAAATACACCCGTCCTACTTTTTCGAACTATCCCCCATAGCAACGTCCCTCTTCGCCAAAAGTTCCTCCAGACGCTCCTTCTCCCTAACCAAACGAGAAATCGCCATCTCAGCCTATTTCAAGGCGTAAGACTGAGACTCGCATTTTTGCTCGGCCTTGAAACGAGCAGTGCCCTCCTCGTCCCAATATTGTTTAAACCTCCTCGCTTTAGTCCGAGCACACATGAGATCATGTTTCAGCCATGACATCTCAATTTCTTTTAGTTGAAGAGGAGTCAAATCCTCCTCCCCAAAGCCAGGAGGACGAGGTAGCAAAAAGGTAGGCTCCTCTTCCATAAGGGCTTTCTTTTTGGAAGCAGACCTAGTGATGGGAGCCATCTCACACAAAAGCAAATTATAAAACAAGAGAGAGAGGTAGAAATTGATAATGAGATACAAGCAATAGGGAGCATTTATAGAGAATCAAAAGGCACAAAATACGAAGCGTTACAATGGTTCACAAGACAGGCACGAGACACGAAAAGATACAACTGGTTCGTCAAATACAGAAGATAAAACACAAATGGCAAAAGGAGAAATACAAAAGAAAATCAGCCCAATCTAAGGATCAATGGGCGGAAAAACCGAACTGCCAGACCGAGAGAAAGCAAAACGAGCAGAACAATTCAACCGAGCTTGGTAGGAATCGTTCATGCGACCAAATCGTCATTTTCCGAGGAGATCCTGTTGTTTTCCATAGTAAGAACCCTGACGCGCTCCACGAGCCGAGCATTCTTTACCATTATGCTAGCTAGGCCTTGAGGAGGGTTGTCAAACTCATCTTGAGAATGGTCCCAAATTTCCTCGGCATCATACCAGGAGTTGGCCAGATGGTTTCTCTGCAACAACAAGTGATCGAGCTGGCGACTCAGTGCCGACATCTCGGTCCACTTCACCGTCTCTTCAGGATAAGAGCCGAACAAGCTCAATGCCAAAACGCCATACTCTTTCTCAAGCCTTGCCATCCGACGACGGACCCGAGATACCTCAGAGTCCAAACCCTTCATCTGAGCAGGGTATCTCACCACAGGTCCAGACATTCTGAGAAATTGTTTAGTACGGAAGAAAATAAAGGGCTAAGAGAGAAGCAAAAAGAAAAAAGAGATGATAAATTACCAAAGAAAAGATTAGTACTTATAGAACGGAGAGTATGATATTTCCTGACCTACTAGGGAGCATGCACATATGTTTGACAGTGATGGGGACATCTACTGACATCTGAGACTACAGTGCAGAAGAAATAAAGACGAGATATTCAAAGATCTAGATTCCAGACAAACAACAAACCACAGGTACAATATAAAAAGAAATGCAAAAAGAAAAGGGCAAAAATACTTTTCATTAATGAAGATGGAATACATCATTGTTCATTACATCAATAGACAATATTACATCGTGGTCTATTACATCCGAGATAAAAACCTATTTACATCCAAAAGAGAATCTATTACATCCAAGAAGAGCTAGTACAGAAGATCAGGCAAAGGATCAACTATATCAGCTGACCAAGTGAGCAGGAGACGCCAAAAAGAAAAAGTAAGAAGAAAGAGAAAGGAAAAGCAAGAAGAGGAAAAGAAGAAGAGTGCAAGAAACGAAGGAAAGAAGCATAAAAAGAAAACAAAAAGGGAAGAAAGAAGCGAAGAGGAGGAACATAAAGAAGAAGGGATAAGAAAGAAGAGTCAAAAAGAAAAAAATGACAAAAACCCTAGATGTAACACTAAACCCTTAGGATCACAGGGATGATTGTTACATCGTAGTGGTGCATAAAAAAAAAAAAAGAGAGAAAAGAGAAAGAGTGATGGGAGAGAAGATGAAGAAAAAGAAAGAGGAGGCACAGAAGAAAAACAGATGAGAAGAAGATAAAGAGACGAAGGAGACCGACAACTAAAAAGGAAGTCAATGAAACAAAAAAGAAACGAAAAAAGAAAAGAATAAAAAGTACGAGAAAACAGAGTATAAAAAAAAGAAAACACAAGAGAGAAAGAGGAAGAAATGATGGAAACGGAGAAAATAAAAAAAAAAGAAGAAAAAGGAAGAGATGGGAAAAGATGGGGAAAGAGCAGAGAAAAAGAAAAAAGGAAGGGGGAAGGTTAGGGGGAAGTCGATCGGTATCGATGAGAGGGCCCGGCAGAGACATCCCTGTCCCTCAGTGTCGGATTCCCCCTTAGCATCTCATTCTCTTCGACTAGAGCCTGACGAGCACGTCGGCAGTAATCCAGTTCGGATCTTAGCCAAGTTAATTCCCGAACCATCTCGGTATGGTGATAACGCATCACCTTCAATTCCTCCTCGGCATCCCTCAACAACCTTTGTACATGGTTATGGGAGGCTTCAAAGGCCTCCACTTGCAAAGCTAATGCTGATTGGGTGAAAGGACCAGACATCTTAGGGAAATTATAAGATGAGGGTCTATATATGGGGGAAAATAATATGATGAGAAGTGTGGATGTAACCATGCTGTAAGCAGGTATTTATAGATCAATTGTATGGGGGCTGGGATTGAGAGTCGCAACCATTCGCCAATGGGTATTCAGAAGCGATGGCACTCAAAAGAGGTGACTGTTCAAGAAAGACGTTTGGATTCCCAAAAGACTAAAGAGCGTGAGTAATTAAAAGCCACACCTGTTCAAGAAACGCTTGGATTCTTACCAATATTTAAAGGGGGTAAGTAATAATGGCAACAAAACACGCGTCATTTTTGGGAAGGACAGCGGTTCAAATAAATATCCCAGATCTTTTGCGCAAGGCTCAAGAAAACTCTGGTGAATAGGATTTTATACGCACAAGGCTCAAGAAATCCTATTAATCCCTAGATATAAAGAATAAGAAGGTGCAATGGATAAGATCAAACGCCAGGCCCAAGAAAAGCATTAATGAGGCCACAAGCGTGCGCAGTCAAAATAAATTGCATTGGGAAAGTAATTCAGATATAAACAAGAAAAAGAAATCTTTATTGATTGGTTGATACTTCGTTACAGAAGAAGCACAAAGAGAAAATACAATGAAGACAATAAAATCATTTCATAGAAGGCCCCGCTTCGTCATTCGGCTTCCTTTTCGACCGAGCATACACTTCCTTAAGGGCCAATTTGTAAGCCCTCTTGGAAGCAAGCTGCCTATCTCTGGAGGCCTCGAGCTCTTTGATCCGGGCACGAGCACGAATACTGTCGAGCAAAGACCTCTGGTGCTCCTTCTCGAGGGCGTCCAATCGCTCGTCTAGTTCGGCGGCCCGACGAGCTTCCACCGACAGCCGGGCAACCCTCTTCTCGAGATAACGCACCTTCTGAACTTCCTCTTCCAGACGGGCAACGTATTCAGGAAGGTTGTCACCATACTTTTCGAGAGGAGAAGCCATTTGTTCGTTAATAAAGAATGAACCGCATAAAAAATACTGGGACAGTCCCCTTTTATAAGAAGAAACAAGGAGTAGGTCAAAGGTCATCTCGAATAAATACAACCTCTTGAACTTCCCAAGAGCATTTAAGGTAAGTTTAACCACAGTTCCAAATCCAATTAAAGTCATCCCAAAAAGACATCAAGAAGATAAACAGACAAGAACAAGGAAAGGGAAATGTTTTATTAATTCCAAAAACTTCGATTACAACTGAGGAGAAGACTCCCCATTCAAGAAAAATTACGACAGAAATTACAAAAGACTAATTATTTCGAGGAAGAGCCTTCTTCATCGTCATCCGAACTCGGTTTGGACCGAGCATGCAACTCCTTGAAGGCAAGCTTATAGGCCCTTTTTGCTGCCTTCTGCTTAGCCAGATTAGCCTCGAGCTTCTTTATATGCTCATAGGCCCAATCCCGATCGGCCATCGTCACATGATGATCAGAATCCATGTCAGACAACCTTTTCTTGTAGTTTGACACCTTGGCCACAAGTTTCTTATTCGCGGTACGAGATTTCTTGATTTCCGTTTCTAAATATGAAATATAATTAAAGGAGCTCTCACCAGTAGAACCAGAAGAAGCCATTATGTCGAGGGCAAATTAGTAGTAAAATGCCTAATTATGGAGGAAGCCACCCCTTTATAGGAGTTTTCCTCGAAAAAAGATATTAGGATAGGAAACATTAAATATACCCCCCTGGGAACCGTCACGAGTCTATTGCGTTTCTCGATGAAGCATTGGGAAAAACAAGACCGACGTAACGTTCTCGACAAACCGAACATGACTCCCCCGACATGGAAACCACGCCGAGGAAGTCAGGGAGCACTTGATAGAACATAAAAATCAGACCCGAATATTTTATTCGGGTCATAATCAACCCCCTTTATAAATAGGTATCCAACGCTTAAATGGGTCATCTCATACTTTTTATAAGGAATTGAGATGCTACTACCCAAAGCCCAAGCCCAATCAAAGGGGGACCCTCGTCTGAAAACTCCCTGGGATGAAGACATTTGTCAATATCCTAGAAGGCGCAGTTGCCTATAAATAGCCAACTACCCCTCCTAGAAAAGGACCAGAAAATCTATCCAAAAAATATAGAGAGAAGTTAAGAAAAGAGAGAAACTAACCAAAGCATATCACTTCGAGAAATAAACCGAGACAAGACAGCCGAGCACCGAATAAAAGAGGAGAAAGATCAAGACGAGAGATTAAATAGTCATATCGAGCATAGTTGTAAAACCGAAATACTAATCCGAGCAATAATAAAGATCAGGAAGTTTCCTTTATTCACGGTTGATTTACCATTATATCATTGTTGAAAAGCCTAACGCGACCGACCAAAGTTATGGCTTTATCAAATGGCGCCGTCTCCGGGAATCATCTAGTTCCCAACTAGTTTAGAATTCGAATACCAATACTCTGCCAGACGAGCGACAATGGTTACCAATGCAGAGGAAACCCATCCCGAGATAGTAGAGACCAATAATCAAAACACGCAAATTAGCCAACAAGACCTCGACGATCTACTCGCTATCCGCGACAGATATGAAGCTATCCAATCCGGAAACCAACCAACAACCTCCTACGTCAACCAAGAACAACCGGTCGAACCACCCCGACATTTCATCGAAGGGATTGTCGACGAACACCTTTCGTCCTCGGGGGACGAACAAGACGTGCCCGTATTAAGGCGTGCACGAAGACGCTTAACCGGGTCCCAAGCAGGGCCGAGCTCAAGAGTCCCATTGCCTACGGCCTCGGTCAACTCCGGTGCTCGTTTACAAACGGACGAGGCCCGTCAGTTTGGTATGCCCGAGGATCATGTACTCGGACAGTCGCCCCGACTGCCGTCTAATTCTCCGAGGATGATTACACCACCCACAGTGGAGGTACAACATGTCGTTCCATTAGCCGATGAAAGGAACTACACCCAGCTACAAGCTCAGTTGGCGGCATGCATGACGGCCATGACAGCGGCCGGCATCGTATTGCCAGTTATCCAACCCGACAAAGACCCACGCCATGAAGTGGAAGACTCTGCCTACAGGGCCGCCCTGGAGGCAGCGGGTCGGCGACCCGATACAAGAGTCCCCCACCAAGGGGGCAATGTCCCAATAACTATCGTCCGTCCGAACACTCATATGGAACGTGTCCACACAAACACGAAGGACGATAGATATCCCGAATACAGGATCGGGGAGGGATATGGCCCACCACCACATCAGGGAGGATACCCTCCCCCCTACCAAGTCACGGATGATGCGTTCCAACAGGCTTGGAACGTATGCCAAGAAACCCCGTGTGCTGAACAGATCACGCGGTACCGCAATCCTATGGGATTCGTCATCCCCGAATTCAGGCTCTATGACGGGAAGAGTTGCCCTATCGACCATCTGAGGCACTACAAGACGAAGATGGAACTATGGAGTGATGACCATGCACTGATGTGCAAATTTTTCAAAAACAGCTTGGGTCAAGAGGCTTCGTCATGGTATCACAACTTACCACGGGGCTCCATCAGAAACTGGGCAGAACTGCTAAGAGCGTACTCCACCCGATACGCTGCTCATCGGAAAAAGAAGGTTAGTATCGAAACCCTTCTTAAAATGACGATGATGCCAAATGAAAGGCTCAATGATTACTGCATACGTTTTATCGACGTAGCAAACCAGATTCCGCGATATGCCAATAATATAGCCATCCAAAACTTTATCAATTCCATCCCTAATGGCTATTGGGCGAGAAGGAAGTTCATAGGCAAAAACTTCCCAACCACTGATTCCCTGCTAGCCTATTGTACCCACCTCACCGATAAAAACGACGAATTGCGTTTCCTCAACCGGACTCTACCGAGAAGAGAGTCGGTCCGCGAGGCACAGGTGGGTCGCAAAAGAGTTAGAAATAACCAGGGAGAAGCATTCCAACCGACCAGAAAGGGCAAAGAGCCCGAGGTCCATAGCAGGGGAGAACGACCCCGAGCACTAGAGCCCAAACCGCTCCAGATCGCATACCCAACACCGACCAACGAACATAAACCGCTCCAGCTCGCCTACCCGATGCCACCCAAGCCATTTCAACAGGTTCGGCCCCAAGAGAGGGAACACCGAAACCCTTTCGGACCGGTCGAGCTGCGATACACTTTCAACCTGTCTGCTGAAGATATCCTCAAGGATATATGCAGGGAAAGTTGGTATTCCCGACCACAACCGATCATCTCTCCCCCCAGTCAGAGAGATTCCAAGCTCTTCTGCGCATATCACGAGGATCACGGCCATCTCACTGAGCATTGCCGTAACCTACGATGGAGAATGAACCAGTGGGGCGATGCAGGATACCTAGCCAAGTTCATCAAAGGAGCTGGGAATAAAGGCAAGCAACTGGCCATCGAGGGATCTGACAACCGGCAAGGCAAAACGATCAACGTCGTTCATATGTCACGACCCAATGGCCCAGGCGGGGAACGATCACGACAACGGCAGCTGGCCCACTTTGGCCAAGTAGCCAAGACATCACAGGCGTCGCCCTCTAAACGACAATGCACTCCACGACGACATCCGCCTATTTCTTTCTCGGATCTTGACGAAGAAGGGGTGATTTACCCCCACGGAGACGCCATTAACCTCCGTGTTCAAATCGGCCTAGACACAGTCAGCAGGGTACTTGTCGACCAAGGAGCCTCTTGTGATATCATGTACAAGGAGCTCTTCGACAAGATGGAACTCAAGCTGCAAGATCTTCAGCCTACCGATGTCACACTGATCGGATTCATCTCCGAAACGACCAAACCTTTGGGTAAGATCATCCTCAGTGTCACAACAGGGTCCATGTCGGTTCCCGTAGAGTTCTTAGTGGTCGACGATCACTCCGGGCACAACGCAATATTGGGCCGACCATGGTTACATGCCATGAAGGCCATACCCTCGACCTATCACCAAAAGGTTAAATACCCGAATGATAGGGGGGCGATCGAGACCGCCAGAGGATGTCAAGAAGATTCAAGACGCTGCGAGGACATCACCGCGACTCTCCAAAAACAACGAAGCACTGTGGAACAACCCACCAGCACAAAGAAGCTGATCAGCCAAATATCCAAAGCCGAAAGGGTTGTCGAAGAACAAGTAGGAGAGACACTTAGGAAGGTGTATATCCCGGATATGGACGAGGAGCACTATTTCCTCCTCGGCGATAACCTTCCAAAACGGGAATCCGAGGAGTTAGAAGCGTTCCTTTTCAGCAACATTGATAAATTCGCCTGGAGTCCTAAAGACATGCCGGGCCTAGACCCCAATACAGCATGCCACCACCTAAGTGTAAACGCCGAGTATAAGCCAATAGCACAGAGGGGCAGAAAAGTCTCTGTACAGCACAGAGCAGCTATAATCGCTGAAGTACAAAAGCTATTTGAGGCTGGAGCCATAAGGGAGGTTTACTATCCAAAATGGTTGTCCAACCCGGTCGTCGTCCCTAAGAAGAACGGGAAGGAGAGAGTCTGTATAGACTTCACCAACCTCAACAAAGCCTGCCCGAGGGACCACTTTCCTCTTCCAAGGATCGATCAACTGGTGGACGCAACAGCGGGAGCAGAACGGATGACCTTCCTTGACGCGTACTCAGGATACCATCAAATTCCCCTCGCCCGCGAGGATCAAGAAAAGACTTCGTTTATCTCACCTTTGGGAAATTATTGCTATACGGTAATGCCGTTAGGCCTACGCAATGCAGGAGCAACATACCAAAGGATGATAACACGGGTATGTCGAGATCATATAGGGAAAACGATGGAGGTATACATAGACGACATGGTCGTCAAAAGCGAAAGAGCCACATCCCACCTTCAAGATATCAGGGACGTTTTCCGAATGCTGGGCGAGCACAAACTGAAACTCAATGCGAGCAAGTGTGCATTTGGCATCAGCAAAGGGAAATTCTTGGGACATATGGTTAGCCGACGAGGAATAGAGGCCAATCCCGATCAAATAACGGCTCTACGAAACCTATCGGCGCCCAAGAATAAGAAACAGGTACAAGAGCTCACGGGAATGATGGCCGCGCTGAGCAGGTTCATTAGCCGATCCGCAGATAAGGGACGGCCATTTTTCGAATCACTCAAGAAGGATAGAAAATTCGTCTGGGACCCGGAATGTGAAGCTTCATTCAACAATCTCAAAGAGTACTTGAGGACATTGCCACTGCTAGTAAGGCCGAACAGAGGAGACATTCTGGCATGCTACCTAGCAGTCTCCGCTACAGCTGTGAGCGCGGTCATCCTAAGAGAAGAAGGTCGCGAACAATTTCCGATTTACTTCGTCAGCAAGACTCTGGTCGAAGCCGAAACACGTTATCTACCCTTGGAAAAGCTGTGCCTGGCATTGGTCGTCGCAACCAGGAAGTTGCCACACTATTTCACAGCTCATCAGGTCCGGGTATATACCAAGTTTCATATTAAAGAGTCGCTTTGGCGGACGGACGTTAGTGGCCGAGTTGCAGCCTGGGGGGTCGAGCTATCCCAATTTCATATCGAGTTCGCACCCCGCCACGCCATAAAGGGACAAGTCCTGGCCGATTTCGTCACAGAATTCACCGAAGGCTATGACGAGCCTTTGGCACTCTCTCCACAATCACACTGGCAGATACATGTCGATGGATCAGCCACCAAGGACGGATCGGGAGCAGGGATCGTCCTAAAGTCCAGCGAGGGAGCAATCATCGAAAAAAGCATAAAACTGGGCTTCCGAGCTACCAACAATGAGGCAGAATACGAGGCCATGATAAATGGCATGCTTATTGCCCGGTCCCTCGGATGCTCCCACCTAGTTGCAAGCTCAGACTCCATGCTCATCGTCAATCAAGCCATCGGCGAGTACCAAGCGAAAGATGATAGAATGATCCTCTACCAAGAGAAAGTCCAAAACTTGATGGCAACCTTCGAACAGTGCGAGTTAGTAAGAATCAATCGCACCGAGAATGCACATGCCGATGCATTGGCCACCCTAGCCTCGACACTAACATTGACTGACACCCGGTCGATCACAGTGGAACTACTGCCGACCCCGAGCATAATAAAAAGGGTAAACCGGGTGACATCGATACAGTACGAACTAGGATGGATGGAGGACATGACCCATTATCTGCGAAATGGAACGCTTCCGGTTGACAAGATAAAAGCGCTGAAAATTACAAGAAAAGCTCCTCGCTTCTGGCTATCCGAGGACGATAAACTATATAAATCCAGTTACCAGGGACCACATCTACTGTGCGTCCCGACCGAGCTACAACTGCCGGTCTTGGAAGAAATCCACGAAGGATCTTGTGGTGCACACATCAAAGGGCGATCCCTTGCAAACAAGGCAGTGACCCAAGGATACTGGTGGCCCTATATCAAGCGAGACGCCGATGCATACGTCCAACGATGCGACAAGTGCCAACGATTCGCCAAGATACCGCGGCTCCCTTCATCTATGATGACCCCGGTATCAGCACCATGGCCGTTCGCTCAATGGGCTATCGATTTGGTCGGTAAACTCCCAAGAGCACCTGGGAATGTGGAATATCTAATCGTTGCGACTGATTATTTCACCAAATGGGTCGAAGCTAAACCCCTCCGAGAAATCAAAGCCAGCAACGTCAAACAATTCATTTGGGAATACATCATAACTAGGTTCGGAATACCGTACGCTATAGTCGCCGACAACGGAACCCAGTTCAAAGATGCCAATTTACAGCTGTGGTACGAGGAACTCGGTATCCGAAAATTCTATTCGACGCCGACATACCCACAAGGGAACGGGCAAGCCGAAGTCTCAAACCGAACAATATTAGACGGCATCAAGACCACCCTTGAACAGGCAAAGGGGAGGTGGCCCGAGCGGCTACTCAACGTTTTATGGTCGTGCCGAACTACACCCAAGACGGGCACCAAGGAAACCCCGTTTAGCTTAGCATACGGTGTTGAGGCCGTCATACCGACAGAGATCGGGCTACCTACGCTCCGAACAACGTTGGTCGAGCAGGGAAATAATGAACAAAGAATGAGAGAAGAGCTCGACATGATAGACGAGAAACGAGAGATAGCGGCCCTTACCTTAGCTAAATACCAGCAAAGCGTAAAGCAAACCTATGACAAGAGAGTAAAAGGATCTAAAGAATTCATGGTAGGAGAACTGGTGCTGCGACGAGTGACGGTCTATACCCGCAACGAAATACATGGCAAACTGAGCCCTACCTGGGAAGGCCCATACGAAATCGTCAAGCGAACGAGTCCAGTCTCTTACAAAATCAAAAGCGTCCTCTTCGCCAACAGCCGAGGGGAAAAGAATTCCTGGAACGTGGCTAACTTAAAGAAGTACTACGTATAGGCAATGCTCCGAATACAGGTGCTACCTTACCCTTCTTGCTTAATGGCATTATCTTTTCTTTTGAATGAATAAAATATATTATTATGCTGTCTACTAATACTATGAGATTCTCAACATGGCCGAAGTGCCTAGAAATACTATGAAATCCCGTAAATGGCGTGTTACCGAAGGAACGTCTAGGGATACTATGATTGAACGAATAAAATATATTATCATGCTGTCTACTAATACTATGAAATCCCGTAAATGGCGTGTTACCGAAGGAACGTCTAGGGATACTATGAAATTCCCAGCATGGCCGAAGTGCCTAGGAATACAATGAAAGTCCGTAAATGGCGTGTTACCAAAGGAACGTCTAGGCATACTATGAAATCCCGTAAATGGCGTGTTACCGAAGGAACGTCTAGGGATACTATGAAATTCCCAGCATGGCCAAAGTGCCTAGGAATACAATGAAAGTCCGTAAATGGCGTGTTACCAAAGGAACGTCTAGGCATACTATGAAATCCCGTAAATGGCGTGTTACCGAAGGAACGTCTAGGGATACTATGAAATTCCCAGCATGGCCGAAGTGCCTAGGAATACAATAAAAGTCCGTAAATGGCGTGTTACCAAAGGAACGTCTAGGCATACTATGAAATCCCGTAAATGGCGTGTTACCGAAGGAACGTCTAGGGATACTATGAAATTCCCAGCATGGCCGAAGTGCCTAGGAATACAACAAAAGTCCGTAAATGGCGTGTTACCAAAGGAACGTCTAGGCATACTATGAAATCCCGTAAATGGCGTGTTACCGAAGGAACGTCTAGGGATACTATGAAATTCCCAGCATGGCCGAAGTGCCTAGGAATACAATGAAAGTCCGTAAATGGCGTGTTACCAAAGGAACGTCTAGGCATACTATGAAATCCCGTAAATGGCGTGTTACCGAAGGAACGTCTAGGGATACTATGAAATTCCCAGCATGGCCGAAGTGCCTAGGAATACAATGAAAGTCCGTAAATGGCGTGTTACCAAAGGAACGTCTAGGCATACTATGAAATCCCGTAAATGGCGTGTTACCGAAAGAACGTCTAGGGATACTATGAAATTCCCAACATGGCCAAAGTGCCTAGGAATACTATGAAATTTATATGCAGGTACAATGCAAGGTATTATTCAGGTCCACTTTATGACGGCGATGCAATATAAATTGGCTAAAACAATGAAGAAGAATCAATCTAAAACAACAAAATATCAACAAGAAGCATCTTCAAAACAGGAATAACGAAATAACAAATGATTTGGCAAGGAAAAATCGATCCAATCAATTAAATAGCAGTACGGCAATGGAAAGGTACAAAACAGGAATAAAGAAATCACATATTTAGTCCTCGCCCGCATTACGGAGGCAACAAGAAGATCAACGACACTAAAGAGATTCATTTAAGAAGAGCTACTGCAGGAGGAGCACGACGGTAATTGACCGAGTTCAATCTCTTCGTCGTCAGTCGTTGTGTACCCATCAGACTCATCACCATCAAAACGCTCCTCAGAAATGAGGGCATCAAAATTGGTCGTATGAGCCCCAACACAAGTCAGCGTTTGAAGCCGCGCGTTGAACTCGGCTTCTTTGGCGGACTCGTGAGCATCCGAGGCCGCTTTACGGCGATCATCGTCAAAGGAGAGGTCACGGCGAGCTTCAATCACAGCTGCGGAAGCATCGTATCTGGCTCGGGACAAACGGAAATACTTCACCAACACGTTGGCCTTGGTCACAAGCAACTTTAATTTGCCGAAGTACTCGCCCTTTGCACGCCAATATCGATCCAAACGACGCTCCTGAACCTCAACAGCATGCTCGGCACGGCGAACGTATTCTCGAAAAGAGGCCGCCTGGGTTTTCAGCTTGGTCCGCAGTCGAGCACATTGATCGGTCAATTTGACATTTTTGCTCATCAAAACAATATAGGGCCACCTGTCAGGCACCTCACTAGCCGCACCAGATGAGACCTCGTCCCGGGCAGCACCAGTAGGTCCTAACCCCGGGTTAACTAGGCATGGAGAACCAGCCTGGTGCGACATAGTAGCATGTGCCTATAAAAAAAAAGAGGGGGGGAGAAGAACGAGAAAAGATGAATAAAAAAAAAAAAAAAAAAAAAAAAGAGAGAATTTTTTATACAAGCTACAAAGAAAACGACAAAACAAGCTATTTTACTAATCCGACAACCCCTCAACAGACGCCGAAGTCTCTACTACATCGGCAAAATGAATATCTCGCAATGAATTAATTTGCGTCCCCAAACGCTCACGAATGACCGCCTCGATTCGGCTCAAGGCAACAGTGGTTTCAGTTACCCCGGCCTTCGCATCCACCATGCGCTCTGCCCGGGACACACCACTCATTCCGTTTATATGCTCCAGCACCTCTAAGGCGCGAGCTCGGGCCCAATACGCTTTGGCAAAGGATAGCAGCAGATCCGCGTCCTCGAAAACGGCCCCAAGGACCAAGCTCAAGCTCGTCACACGACCTCGGGCTTCATCACGAGAACGTCGTAGGGCACTGAGAAGTTCCTTTGCTCTACCCTTATTTGCCGTATAATGGGCGGTCTTTTTACTAAATTTCTCTCCCAAATCACGTAACCGGATCGCCAGGTTGGAAATATGAATATTCAGACCCTCGATTTCCTGATAGGCACAAGTCAATTTCGCGGTAAGGGACGCGTTAGACCTTTCCAAATCCTCCATTACGTCACCTACACTACGACTAGGCGAGGTCCAGACCACCATGGCAAGGGGGTTATTTGGTACCTGACAATATTTTGTTTTCATATCCTTCAAAATATGACGACCATCAAAAGAAATTAGCCCACGCAAGCCCAACAGAAAGAAACCACAACACCTATATTATCACTTCCCCAAAAGAATCTGTTTCTAGATACAAAAAAAAAAAAAAAAAAAAAAACACAAAAAAACACAAAAAATAAAATAAAATATATACATAATGCTAGAAAGATAGTCAAGGTTCCACCTGAGGAGATGCTGGTGGGGGAACAACAGTAGCATCCGGTCGAGGAGTGGACGCGGTCGACATAGAGTGAGGACGCAGCGCTGTCGAAATTGTCTGCCCCGGTAGCCGAGGAAGCTCTTCTTCACGAAGATTCGCCCATTCCACGGGTTTCGGCGGTGCACCATGCGGACACGGATACACCAACTCCGACCACGCCCTATCCGACAGAGGAACATTCGCGAAGTTGAGCGCCCGCACATGAGCGCAGTATACAGAAAAGTTGGCCATCATCGCTAACTTTTTCCGCTCCTCCGCCTGTGCCGTTTTCAGGGCAGACACCTTAGCCTTTTCGGCTTCCACGTCCTCAGCCAGGAGCAAGTTCTCCTCCTCTAATTCGCCGTACTTAGCGGCCATGCTCTCTTTTTCCACCCTCAATTTCTCGACATCCTCGGTCATGTGCAGGAAGTCCACCGACAGTTTGTCATAATTCTCGCCCAGGGTTTTCTTCTCGGCCTCTAATTTCTCCTTCTCGACCACCAGATTATCCTTCTCGGTCACCAGCTTCTCTTTCTCACCCTCTAGAGCTCCCAGCTGATCCCGTAGCGCCACGGCACTCACAGCAATCTGCACTTCAACACATTAGTTTCCAGATAAAGTACAAGAACCAAACCTATCTAGTGCAATACGAGCCCCACGTACCCTCGGCGCATCCGCGTGGGCCTGCTCTATAACTGACATTGTCGGTTGGGCAGATAGTTTTTCTGCATTCTTGAACACAAGGGGTTTCAGAGCTGTATACCCCATCTTCAGCGTTCTCGGTTGATCCAGCAGTTCACCCCTACATCGGTCAATGTACCGGGTCATTACGACCCCGTCAACCAACACCTTTTCGGATCCGTCGAGAGCTTCATCCTCGACACCCGTCACAACATCCCCGACATTCTCTTCGTGGCCTTTCATCTCCACCCCCACATCCTCCTCCAACTGCTCAATCTCAGGGGCCCTATGCTCGATCTCTTCCTCATTACGGAGGGGCGAGCACGCGGACAAATCTATCGGACCCTCGGTGGGGATAGGCGAGATGACCGGCAAAGTCATCGTCCCCTCTCCCATGCTCGTCAAGAGGTTCATATATCCGAATACATCGTCGACCGACCCCTGAAACACAATAATACCCATAGACCGGGCAAGAGCGAGGGTAACCAATGTAGAAGTCAGTAGCTGAAACAAGATGACTAATAAAGCAAAGCACTAGCGCACCAAATGACTAACAACCAACAGACAAGAAAATCATAATAACTATACACATACCTCGCCCGGAGCAGAGGCATCCTCGGCGGTATCCCCTTGACCAGCGGCACACACCCCCTCGCCCGAACCAACGTTAGCATCTTCCTCGGTAACCGATGTATCGGTTCCCCTAGCCCTCTTCGTTGTTTCAACGACAGGGTCAGCTGCACGACGCTTAGAACGAACGGTTTTTTTTCCCAAGCCGAGTAGCACATCGAGCTTGGACCACCTTTAAGAATTCCTCCTCGGGCTCTTTGGGGATCTCGGGTGCCGGATTTCCCTTGGTCACCGACCCCATAGGGTAACCGAGCAACATGGGAGCCGTACGACTCGCAGGATCCGGCGTCGGTCCAGGCCCCCACCATTTCCAAAGAGCTAACAGGGCCTCTACATTGGGGGCACCGAGGTCTGGCATGATGGGAGCATTGGTCGCCGGTCCAGGAATCTGGTGTCCCGCACAACCCCATGCACCGGAAGCAATTACAATACCAAGATTACGCTCTTTATTGGTATCCGGCAAACCGATAACGAGCCGGCAAAAGGCACGCAGAGTCTTCAAATACGAGCTGCGACGCTCAAAGCTCAAACTATAGACTCCAAAGACGTCCTTCAGTTCAATCGGTATTCCGGACAACTCCGATAGCCTTTGGATACCATTCAGAGTACGGTAACCATTTAGGGCCAGTTGGGCCGGAGCAATTTGGACGGCCTCAAAGAACGAAGCCACCCAGTTTGTAAAAGGCAGTCGAAGACACCCAGTAAAGAATGCCGAAGAACGCACGGCCACCTCGCCGGCAGGTACAAATCCCAGCACCTCCTCGTCAGAAATAGGAAGCCGGATACGTATGTTGTCAGGGATTCCGGCGAGTTCTTTAAAATCTTTCTCCACGAATGTGCCTACTTGGGCCACACTTTGGGTCAAAATTTCCTATACAAAGATCATCAAAAGTCCATCAATATACTAACCAAATACACAAACCAGAACCACATCAATAGAACGAGAGCCACCACCCCCCCCCCCCCCCCCACGCACATTACATCAGAATCATCAGACATATATAGATAACCTGAACCATATACCAACGACACACCTATGACTACAACGACAAACCAAATACAACTCCTAAAAGAGGGAAGGGGGGAGAACAAAAAATCACTTACAGTAATCATTATGAGCAAGCAAGCGCGAACAGCAGCAAGTCTTCCAACAAAACCACGAAACCCTAGATCAAGCGGCCGAACTCTTTTCCTTTT
The DNA here is from genome assembly GCA_963682055.1 of Primula veris. NCBI lineage: Eukaryota > Viridiplantae > Streptophyta > Magnoliopsida > Ericales > Primulaceae > Primula > Primula veris. The sequence continues at coordinate 16,559,081 of OY821745.1, read as the reverse complement.
TGGCGGGAAGAATATGCTTTAGAGAGAGAATGATATTTTCTTCAGCGAATTCTATGATAAAAATAAACAGGATTACTTGGCACAATTAAAAGGAGTGGAGTCACAAAAGGAATAAAATAATAACCGTCCTTTCGTGTCACAGAGGTTTATCTTTTTCCAACCATACGAAAGTCAACAACCGCTGCTCTTTTTTAACATATACACGCTCCAGATTTCGCCACGTCAGCGCGTATCCCACTACCCAAGGCAGTTCACATCATTAGACCTAAATAAACGGCCAGTGGACCCTACCACGAAAAGCTTCTTACATACGCTACCACTACTATCACACCGAGAATATCCCCCGATTAAAGTTCCTCGACTCCCAAGTCAATCCTTAACACAAGGGCCCACCGAACAAAGTGGACGAAGACCGTTTCTAGCTTGATGGCAGGAAACATCAAGTCTAACAACGCTCTCCGGGGGGATAACCGGACATATTGTTCGGTGTATGATCAGAAACATAAAAGAGAAGCAAACAGGAAATAAAATAGGACAGAATCAAATGCAACACAAGTTTTATTCATCCACAAAGGGGGAAACACAAACAATACAACAGAAAAAGAAAATACACCCGTCCTACTTTTTCGAACTATCCCCCATAGCAACGTCCCTCTTCGCCAAAAGTTCCTCCAGACGCTCCTTCTCCCTAACCAAACGAGAAATCGCCATCTCAGCCTATTTCAAGGCGTAAGACTGAGACTCGCATTTTTGCTCGGCCTTGAAACGAGCAGTGCCCTCCTCGTCCCAATATTGTTTAAACCTCCTCGCTTTAGTCCGAGCACACATGAGATCATGTTTCAGCCATGACATCTCAATTTCTTTTAGTTGAAGAGGAGTCAAATCCTCCTCCCCAAAGCCAGGAGGACGAGGTAGCAAAAAGGTAGGCTCCTCTTCCATAAGGGCTTTCTTTTTGGAAGCAGACCTAGTGATGGGAGCCATCTCACACAAAAGCAAATTATAAAACAAGAGAGAGAGGTAGAAATTGATAATGAGATACAAGCAATAGGGAGCATTTATAGAGAATCAAAAGGCACAAAATACGAAGCGTTACAATGGTTCACAAGACAGGCACGAGACACGAAAAGATACAACTGGTTCGTCAAATACAGAAGATAAAACACAAATGGCAAAAGGAGAAATACAAAAGAAAATCAGCCCAATCTAAGGATCAATGGGCGGAAAAACCGAACTGCCAGACCGAGAGAAAGCAAAACGAGCAGAACAATTCAACCGAGCTTGGTAGGAATCGTTCATGCGACCAAATCGTCATTTTCCGAGGAGATCCTGTTGTTTTCCATAGTAAGAACCCTGACGCGCTCCACGAGCCGAGCATTCTTTACCATTATGCTAGCTAGGCCTTGAGGAGGGTTGTCAAACTCATCTTGAGAATGGTCCCAAATTTCCTCGGCATCATACCAGGAGTTGGCCAGATGGTTTCTCTGCAACAACAAGTGATCGAGCTGGCGACTCAGTGCCGACATCTCGGTCCACTTCACCGTCTCTTCAGGATAAGAGCCGAACAAGCTCAATGCCAAAACGCCATACTCTTTCTCAAGCCTTGCCATCCGACGACGGACCCGAGATACCTCAGAGTCCAAACCCTTCATCTGAGCAGGGTATCTCACCACAGGTCCAGACATTCTGAGAAATTGTTTAGTACGGAAGAAAATAAAGGGCTAAGAGAGAAGCAAAAAGAAAAAAGAGATGATAAATTACCAAAGAAAAGATTAGTACTTATAGAACGGAGAGTATGATATTTCCTGACCTACTAGGGAGCATGCACATATGTTTGACAGTGATGGGGACATCTACTGACATCTGAGACTACAGTGCAGAAGAAATAAAGACGAGATATTCAAAGATCTAGATTCCAGACAAACAACAAACCACAGGTACAATATAAAAAGAAATGCAAAAAGAAAAGGGCAAAAATACTTTTCATTAATGAAGATGGAATACATCATTGTTCATTACATCAATAGACAATATTACATCGTGGTCTATTACATCCGAGATAAAAACCTATTTACATCCAAAAGAGAATCTATTACATCCAAGAAGAGCTAGTACAGAAGATCAGGCAAAGGATCAACTATATCAGCTGACCAAGTGAGCAGGAGACGCCAAAAAGAAAAAGTAAGAAGAAAGAGAAAGGAAAAGCAAGAAGAGGAAAAGAAGAAGAGTGCAAGAAACGAAGGAAAGAAGCATAAAAAGAAAACAAAAAGGGAAGAAAGAAGCGAAGAGGAGGAACATAAAGAAGAAGGGATAAGAAAGAAGAGTCAAAAAGAAAAAAATGACAAAAACCCTAGATGTAACACTAAACCCTTAGGATCACAGGGATGATTGTTACATCGTAGTGGTGCATAAAAAAAAAAAAAAAGAGAAAAGAGAAAGAGTGATGGGAGAGAAGATGAAGAAAAAGAAAGAGGAGGCACAGAAGAAAAACAGATGAGAAGAAGATAAAGAGACGAAGGAGACCGACAACTAAAAAGGAAGTCAAAGAAACGAAAAAAGAAAAGAATAAAAAGTACGAGAAAACAGAGTATAAAAAAAAGAAAACACAAGAGAGAAAGAGGAAGAAATGATGGAAACGGAGAAAATAAAAAAAAAGAAGAAAAAGGAAGAGATGGGAAAAGATGGGGAAAGAGCAGAGAAAAAGAAAAAAGGAAGGGGGAAGGTTAGGGGGAAGTCGATCGGTATCGATGAGAGGGCCCGGCAGAGACATCCCTGTCCCTCAGTGTCGGATTCCCCCTTAGCATCTCATTCTCTTCGACTAGAGCCTGACGAGCACGTCGGCAGTAATCCAGTTCGGATCTTAGCCAAGTTAATTCCCGAACCATCTCGGTATGGTGATAACGCATCACCTTCAATTCCTCCTCGGCATCCCTCAACAACCTTTGTACATGGTTATGGGAGGCTTCAAAGGCCTCCACTTGCAAAGCTAATGCTGATTGGGTGAAAGGACCAGACATCTTAGGGAAATTATAAGATGAGGGTCTATATATGGGGGAAAATAATATGATGAGAAGTGTGGATGTAACCATGCTGTAAGCAGGTATTTATAGATCAATTGTATGGGGGCTGGGATTGAGAGTCGCAACCATTCGCCAATGGGTATTCAGAAGCGATGGCACTCAAAAGAGGTGACTGTTCAAGAAAGACGTTTGGATTCCCAAAAGACTAAAGAGCGTGAGTAATTAAAAGCCACACCTGTTCAAGAAACGCTTGGATTCTTACCAATATTTAAAGGGGGTAAGTAATAATGGCAACAAAACACGCGTCATTTTTGGGAAGGACAGCGGTTCAAATAAATATCCCAGATCTTTTGCGCAAGGCTCAAGAAAACTCTGGTGAATAGGATTTTATACGCACAAGGCTCAAGAAATCCTATTAATCCCTAGATATAAAGAATAAGAAGGTGCAATGGATAAGATCAAACGCCAGGCCCAAGAAAAGCATTAATGAGGCCACAAGCGTGCGCAGTCAAAATAAATTGCATTGGGAAAGTAATTCAGATATAAACAAGAAAAAGAAATCTTTATTGATTGGTTGATACTTCGTTACAGAAGAAGCACAAAGAGAAAATACAATGAAGACAATAAAATCATTTCATAGAAGGCCCCACTTCGTCATTCGGCTTCCTTTTCGACCGAGCATACACTTCCTTAAGGGCCAATTTGTAAGCCCTCTTGGAAGCAAGCTGCCTATCTCTGGAGGCCTCGAGCTCTTTGATCCGGGCACGAGCACGAATACTGTCGAGCAAAGACCTCTGGTGCTCCTTCTCGAGGGCGTCCAATCGCTCGTCTAGTTCGGCGGCCCGACGAGCTTCCACCGACAGCCGGGCAACCCTCTTCTCGAGATAACGCACCTTCTGAACTTCCTCTTCCAGACGGGCAACGTATTCAGGAAGGTTGTCACCATACTTTTCGAGAGGAGAAGCCATTTGTTCGTTAATAAAGAATGAACCGCATAAAAAATACTGGGACAGTCCCCTTTTATAAGAAGAAACAAGGAGTAGGTCAAAGGTCATCTCGAATAAATACAACCTCTTGAACTTCCCAAGAGCATTTAAGGTAAGTTTAACCACAGTTCCAAATCCAATTAAAGTCATCCCAAAAAGACATCAAGAAGATAAACAGACAAGAACAAGGAAAGGGAAATGTTTTATTAATTCCAAAAACTTCGATTACAACTGAGGAGAAGACTCCCCATTCAAGAAAAATTACGACAGAAATTACAAAAGACTAATTATTTCGAGGAAGAGCCTTCTTCATCGTCATCCGAACTCGGTTTGGACCGAGCATGCAACTCCTTGAAGGCAAGCTTATAGGCCCTTTTTGCTGCCTTCTGCTTAGCCAGATTAGCCTCGAGCTTCTTTATATGCTCATAGGCCCAATCCCGATCGGCCATCGTCACATGATGATCAGAATCCATGTCAGACAACCTTTTCTTGTAGTTTGACACCTTGGCCACAAGTTTCTTATTCGCGGTACGAGATTTCTTGATTTCCGTTTCTAAATATGAAATATAATTAAAGGAGCTCTCACCAGTAGAACCAGAAGAAGCCATTATGTCGAGGGCAAATTAGTAGTAAAATGCCTAATTATGGAGGAAGCCACCCCTTTATAGGAGTTTTCCTCGAAAAAAGATATTAGGATAGGAAACATTAAATATACCCCCCTGGGAACCGTCACGAGTCTATTGCGTTTCTCGATGAAGCATTGGGAAAAACAAGACCGACGTAACGTTCTCGACAAACCGAACATGACTCCCCCGACATGGAAACCACGCCGAGGAAGTCAGGGAGCACTTGATAGAACATAAAAATCAGACCCGAATATTTTATTCGGGTCATAATCAACCCCCTTTATAAATAGGTATCCAACGCTTAAATGGGTCATCTCATACTTTTTATAAGGAATTGAGATGCTACTACCCAAAGCCCAAGCCCAATCAAAGGGGGACCCTCGTCTGAAAACTCCCTGGGATGAAGACATTTGTCAATATCCTAGAAGGCGCAGTTGCCTATAAATAGCCAACTACCCCTCCTAGAAAAGGACCAGAAAATCTATCCAAAAAATATAGAGAGAAGTTAAGAAAAGAGAGAAACTAACCAAAGCATATCACTTCGAGAAATAAACCGAGACAAGACAGCCGAGCACCGAATAAAAGAGGAGAAAGATCAAGACGAGAGATTAAATAGTCATATCGAGCATAGTTGTAAAACCGAAATACTAATCCGAGCAATAATAAAGATCAGGAAGTTTCCTTTATTCACGGTTGATTTACCATTATATCATTGTTGAAAAGCCTAACGCGACCGACCAAAGTTATGGCTTTATCAAATGGCGCCGTCTCCGGGAATCATCTAGTTCCCAACTAGTTTAGAATTCGAATACCAATACTCTGCCAGACGAGCGACAATGGTTACCAATGCAGAGGAAACCCATCCCGAGATAGTAGAGACCAATAATCAAAACACGCAAATTAGCCAACAAGACCTCGACGATCTACTCGCTATCCGCGACAGATATGAAGCTATCCAATCCGGAAACCAACCAACAACCTCCTACGTCAACCAAGAACAACCGGTCGAACCACCCCGACATTTCATCGAAGGGATTGTCGACGAACACCTTTCGTCCTCGGGGGACGAACAAGACGTGCCCGTATTAAGGCGTGCACGAAGACGCTTAACCGGGTCCCAAGCAGGGCCGAGCTCAAGAGTCCCATTGCCTACGGCCTCAGTCAACTCCGGTGCTCGTTTACAAACGGACGAGGCCCGTCAGTTTGGTATGCCCGAGGATCATGTACTCGGACAGTCGCCCCGACTGCCGTCTAATTCTCCGAGGATGATTACACCACCCACAGTGGAGGTACAACATGTCGTTCCATTAGCCGATGAAAGGAACTACACCCAGCTACAAGCTCAGTTGGCGGCATGCATGACGGCCATGACAGCGGCCGGCATCGTATTGCCAGTTATCCAACCCGACAAAGACCCACGCCATGAAGTGGAAGACTCTGCCTACAGGGCCGCCCTGGAGGCAGCGGGTCGGCGACCCGATACAAGAGTCCCCCACCAAGGGGGCAATGTCCCAATAACTATCGTCCGTCCGAACACTCATATGGAACGTGTCCACACAAACACGAAGGACGATAGATATCCCGAATACAGGATCGGGGAGGGATATGGCCCACCACCACATCAGGGAGGATACCCTCCCCCCTACCAAGTCACGGATGATGCGTTCCAACAGGCTTGGAACGTATGCCAAGAAACCCCGTGTGCTGAACAGATCACGCGGTACCGCAATCCTATGGGATTCGTCATCCCCGAATTCAGGCTCTATGACGGGAAGAGTTGCCCTATCGACCATCTGAGGCACTACAAGACGAAGATGGAACTATGGAGTGATGACCATGCACTGATGTGCAAATTTTTCAAAAACAGCTTGGGTCAAGAGGCTTCGTCATGGTATCACAACTTACCACGGGGCTCCATCAGAAACTGGGCAGAACTGCTAAGAGCGTACTCCACCCGATACGCTGCTCATCGGAAAAAGAAGGTTAGTATCGAAACCCTTCTTAAAATGACGATGATGCCAAATGAAAGGCTCAATGATTACTGCATACGTTTTATCGACGTAGCAAACCAGATTCCGCGATATGCCAATAATATAGCCATCCAAAACTTTATCAATTCCATCCCTAATGGCTATTGGGCGAGAAGGAAGTTCATAGGCAAAAACTTCCCAACCACTGATTCCCTGCTAGCCTATTGTACCCACCTCACCGATAAAAACGACGAATTGCGTTTCCTCAACCGGACTCTACCGAGAAGAGAGTCGGTCCGCGAGGCACAGGTGGGTCGCAAAAGAGTTAGAAATAACCAGGGAGAAGCATTCCAACCGACCAGAAAGGGCAAAGAGCCCGAGGTCCATAGCAGGGGAGAACGACCCCGAGCACTAGAGCCCAAACCGCTCCAGATCGCATACCCAACACCGACCAACGAACATAAACCGCTCCAGCTCGCCTACCCGATGCCACCCAAGCCATTTCAACAGGTTCGGCCCCAAGAGAGGGAACACCGAAACCCTTTCGGACCGGTCGAGCTGCGATACACTTTCAACCTGTCTGCTGAAGATATCCTCAAGGATATATGCAGGGAAAGTTGGTATTCCCGACCACAACCGATCATCTCTCCCCCCAGTCAGAGAGATTCCAAGCTCTTCTGCGCATATCACGAGGATCACGGCCATCTCACTGAGCATTGCCGTAACCTACGATGGAGAATGAACCAGTGGGGCGATGCAGGATACCTAGCCAAGTTCATCAAAGGAGCTGGGAATAAAGGCAAGCAACTGGCCATCGAGGGATCTGACAACCGGCAAGGCAAAACGATCAACGTCGTTCATATGTCACGACCCAATGGCCCAGGCGGGGAACGATCACGACAACGGCAGCTGGCCCACTTTGGCCAAGTAGCCAAGACATCACAGGCGTCGCCCTCTAAACGACAATGCACTCCACGACGACATCCGCCTATTTCTTTCTCGGATCTTGACGAAGAAGGGGTGATTTACCCCCACGGAGACGCCATTAACCTCCGTGTTCAAATCGGCCTAGACACAGTCAGCAGGGTACTTGTCGACCAAGGAGCCTCTTGTGATATCATGTACAAGGAGCTCTTCGACAAGATGGAACTCAAGCTGCAAGATCTTCAGCCTACCGATGTCACACTGATCGGATTCATCTCCGAAACGACCAAACCTTTGGGTAAGATCATCCTCAGTGTCACAACAGGGTCCATGTCGGTTCCCGTAGAGTTCTTAGTGGTCGACGATCACTCCGGGCACAACGCAATATTGGGCCGACCATGGTTACATGCCATGAAGGCCATACCCTCGACCTATCACCAAAAGGTTAAATACCCGAATGATAGGGGGGCGATCGAGACCGCCAGAGGATGTCAAGAAGATTCAAGACGCTGCGAGGACATCACCGCGACTCTCCAAAAACAACGAAGCACTGTGGAACAACCCACCAGCACAAAGAAGCTGATCAGCCAAATATCCAAAGCCGAAAGGGTTGTCGAAGAACAAGTAGGAGAGACACTTAGGAAGGTGTATATCCCGGATATGGACGAGGAGCACTATTTCCTCCTCGGCGATAACCTTCCAAAACGGGAATCCGAGGAGTTAGAAGCGTTCCTTTTCAGCAACATTGATAAATTCGCCTGGAGTCCTAAAGACATGCCGGGCCTAGACCCCAATACAGCATGCCACCACCTAAGTGTAAACGCCGAGTATAAGCCAATAGCACAGAGGGGCAGAAAAGTCTCTGTACAGCACAGAGCAGCTATAATCGCTGAAGTACAAAAGCTATTTGAGGCTGGAGCCATAAGGGAGGTTTACTATCCAAAATGATTGTCCAACCCGGTCGTCGTCCCTAAGAAGAACGGGAAGGAGAGAGTCTGTATAGACTTCACCAACCTCAACAAAGCCTGCCCGAGGGACCACTTTCCTCTTCCAAGGATCGATCAACTGGTGGACGCAACAGCGGGAGCAGAACGGATGACCTTCCTTGACGCGTACTCAGGATACCATCAAATTCCCCTCGCCCGCGAGGATCAAGAAAAGACTTCGTTTATCTCACCTTTGGGAAATTATTGCTATACGGTAATGCCGTTAGGCCTACGCAATGCAGGAGCAACATACCAAAGGATGATAACACGGGTATGTCGAGATCATATAGGGAAAACGATGGAGGTATACATAGACGACATGGTCGTCAAAAGCGAAAGAGCCACATCCCACCTTCAAGATATCAGGGACGTTTTCCGAATGCTGGGCGAGCACAAACTGAAACTCAATGCGAGCAAGTGTGCATTTGGCATCAGCAAAGGGAAATTCTTGGGACATATGGTTAGCCGACGAGGAATAGAGGCCAATCCCGATCAAATAACGGCTCTACGAAACCTATCGGCGCCCAAGAATAAGAAACAGGTACAAGAGCTCACGGGAATGATGGCCGCGCTGAGCAGGTTCATTAGCCGATCCGCAGATAAGGGACGGCCATTTTTCAAATCACTCAAGAAGGATAGAAAATTCGTCTGGGACCCGGAATGTGAAGCTTCATTCAACAATCTCAAAGAGTACTTGAGGACATTGCCACTGCTAGTAAGGCCGAACAGAGGAGACATTCTGGCATGCTACCTAGCAGTCTCCGCTACAGCTGTGAGCGCGGTCATCCTAAGAGAAGAAGGTCGCGAACAATTTCCGATTTACTTCGTCAGCAAGACTCTGGTCGAAGCCGAAACACGTTATCTACCCTTGGAAAAGCTGTGCCTGGCATTGGTCGTCGCAACCAGGAAGTTGCCACACTATTTCACAGCTCATCAGGTCCGGGTATATACCAAGTTTCATATTAAAGAGTCGCTTCGGCGGACGGACGTTAGTGGCCGAGTTGCAGCCTGGGGGGTCGAGCTATCCCAATTTCATATCGAGTTCGCACCCCGCCACGCCATAAAGGGACAAGTCCTGGCCGATTTCGTCACAGAATTCACCGAAGGCTATGACGAGCCTTTGGCACTCTCTCCACAATCACACTGGCAGATACATGTCGATGGATCAGCCACCAAGGACGGATCGGGAGCAGGGATCGTCCTAAAGTCCAGCGAGGGAGCAATCATCGAAAAAAGCATAAAACTGGGCTTCCGAGCTACCAACAATGAGGCAGAATACGAGGCCATGATAAATGGCATGCTTATTGCCCGGTCCCTCGGATGCTCCCACTTAGTTGCAAGCTCAGACTCCATGCTCATCGTCAATCAAGCCATCGGCGAGTACCAAGCGAAAGATGATAGAATGATCCTCTACCAAGAGAAAGTCCAAAACTTGATGGCAACCTTCGAACAGTGCGAGTTAGTAAGAATCAATCGCACCGAGAATGCACATGCCGATGCATTGGCCACCCTAGCCTCGACACTAACATTGACTGACACCCGGTCGATCACAGTGGAACTACTGCCGACCCCGAGCATAATAAAAAGGGTAAACCGGGTGACATCGATACAGTACGAACTAGGATGGATGGAGGACATGACCCATTATCTGCGAAATGGAACGCTTCCGGTTGACAAGATAAAAGCGCTGAAAATTACAAGAAAAGCTCCTCGCTTCTGGCTATCCGAGGACGATAAACTATATAAATCCAGTTACCAGGGACCACATCTACTGTGCGTCCCGACCGAGCTACAACTGCCGGTCTTGGAAGAAATCCACGAAGGATCTTGTGGTGCACACATCAAAGGGCGATCCCTTGCAAACAAGGCAGTGACCCAAGGATACTGGTGGCCCTATATCAAGCGAGACGCCGATGCATACGTCCAACGATGCGACAAGTGCCAACGATTCGCCAAGATACCGCGGCTCCCTTCATCTATGATGACCCCGGTATCAGCACCATGGCCGTTCGCTCAATGGGCTATCGATTTGGTCGGTAAACTCCCAAGAGCACCTGGGAATGTGGAATATCTAATCGTTGCGACTGATTATTTCACCAAATGGGTCGAAGCTAAACCCCTCCGAGAAATCAAAGCCAGCAACGTCAAACAATTCATTTGGGAATACATCATAACTAGGTTCGGAATACCGTACGCTATAGTCGCCGACAACGGAACCCAGTTCAAAGATGCCAATTTACAGCTGTGGTACGAGGAACTCGGTATCCGAAAATTCTATTCGACGCCGACATACCCACAAGGGAACAGGCAAGCCGAAGTGTCAAACCGAACAATATTAGACGGCATCAAGACCACCCTTGAACAGGCAAAGGGGAGGTGGCCCGAGCGGCTACTCAACGTTTTATGGTCGTGCCGAACTACACCCAAGACGGGCACCAAGGAAACCCCGTTTAGCTTAGCATACGGTGTTGAGGCCGTCATACCGACAGAGATCGGGCTACCTACGCTCCGAACAACGTTGGTCGAGCAGGGAAATAATGAACAAAGAATGAGAGAAGAGCTCGACATGATAGACGAGAAACGAGAGATAGCGGCCCTTACCTTAGCTAAATACCAGCAAAGCGTAAAGCAAACCTATGACAAGAGAGTAAAAGGATCTAAAGAATTCATGGTAGGAGAACTGGTGCTGCGACGAGTGACGGTCTATAACCGCAACGAAATACATGGCAAACTGAGCCCTACCTGGGAAGGCCCATACGAAATCGTCAAGCGAACGAGTCCAGTCTCTTACAAAATCAAAAGCGTCCTCTTCGCCAACAGCCGAGGGGAAAAGAATTCCTGGAACGTGGCTAACTTAAAGAAGTACTACGTATAGGCAATGCTCCGAATACAGGTGCTACCTTACCCTTCTTGCTTAATGGCATTATCTTTTCTTTTGAATGAATAAAATATATTATTATGCTGTCTACTAATACTATGAGATTCTCAACATGGCCGAAGTGCCTAGAAATACTATGAAATCCCGTAAATGGTGTGTTACCGAAGGAACGTCTAGGGATACTATGATTGAACGAATAAAATATATTATCATGCTGTCTACTAATACTATGAAATCCCGTAAATGGCGTGTTACCGAAGGAACGTCTAGGGATACTATGAAATTCCCAGCATGGCCGAAGTGCCTAGGAATACAATGAAAGTCCGTAAATGGCGTGTTACCAAAGGAACGTCTAGGCATACTATGAAATCCCGTAAATGGCGTGTTACCGAAGGAACGTCTAGGGATACTATGAAATTCCCAGCATGGCCGAAGTGCCTAGGAATACAATGAAAGTCCGTAAATGGCGTGTTACCAAAGGAACGTCTAGGCATACTATGAAATCCCGTAAATGGCGTGTTACCGAAGGAACGTCTAGGGATACTATGAAATTCCCAGCATGGCCGAAGTGCCTAGGAATACAATGAAAGTCCGTAAATGGCGTGTTACCAAAGGAACGTCTAGGCATACTATGAAATCCCGTAAATGGCGTGTTACCGAAGGAACGTCTAGGGATACTATGAAATTCCCAACATGGCCAAAGTGCCTAGGAATACTATGAAATTTATATGCAGGTACAATGCAAGGTATTATTCAGGTCCACTTTATGACGGCGATGCAATATAAATTGGCTAAAACAATGAAGAAGAATCAATCTAAAACAACAAAATATCAACAAGAAGCATCTTCAAAACAGGAATAACGAAATAACAAATGATTTGGCAAGGAAAAATCGATCCAATCAATTAAATAGCAGTACGGCAATGGAAAGGTACAAAACAGGAATAAAGAAATCACATATTTAGTCCTCGCCCGCATTACGGAGGCAACAAGAAGATCAACGACACTAAAGAGATTCATTTAAGAAGAGCTACTGCAGGAGGAGCACGACGGTAATTGACCGAGTTCAATCTCTTCGTCGTCAGTCGTTGTGTACCCATCAGACTCATCACCATCAAAACGCTCCTCAGAAATGAGGGCATCAAAATTGGTCGTATGAGCCCCAACACAAGTCAGCGTTTGAAGCCGCGCGTTGAACTCGGCTTCTTTGGCGGACTCGTGAGCATCCGAGGCCGCTTTACGGCGATCATCGTCAAAGGAGAGGTCACGGCGAGCTTCAATCACAGCTGCGGAAGCATCGTATCTGGCTCGGGACAAACGGAAATACTTCACCAACACGTTGGCCTTGGTCACAAGCAACTTTAATTTGCCGAAGTACTCGCCCTTTGCACGCCAATATCGATCCAAACGACGCTCCTGAACCTCAACAGCATGCTCGGCACGGCGAACGTATTCTCGAAAAGAGGCCGCCTGGGTTTTCAGCTTGGTCCGCAGTCGAGCACATTGATCGGTCAATTTGACATTTTTGCTCATCAAAACAATATAGGGCCACCTGTCAGGCACCTCACTAGCCGCACCAGATGAGACCTCGTCCCGGGCAGCACCAGTAGGTCCTAACCCCGGGTTAACTAGGCATGGAGAACCAGCCTGGTGCGACATAGTAGCATGTGCCTATAAAAAAAAAAGAGGGGGGGAGAAGAACGAGAAAAGATGAATAAAAAAAAAAAAAAAAAAAAAAAAAAAAAAGAGAGAATTTTTTATACAAGCTACAAAGAAAACGACAAAACAAGCTATTTTACTAATCCGACAACCCCTCAACAGACGCCGAAGTCTCTACTACATCGGCAAAATGAATATCTCGCAATGAATTAATTTGCGTCCCCAAACGCTCACGAATGACCGCCTCGATTCGGTTCAAGGCAACAGTGGTTTCAGTTACCCCGGCCTTCGCATCCACCATGCGCTCTGCCCGGGACACACCACTCATTCCGTTTATATGCTCCAGCACCTCTAAAGCGCGAGCTCGGGCCCAATACGCTTTGGCAAAGGATAGCAGCAGATCCGCGTCCTCGAAAACGGCCCCAAGGACCAAGCTCAAGCTCGTCACACGACCTCGGGCTTCATCACGAGAACGTCGTAGGGCACTGAGAAGTTCCTTTGTCAAATTAGGATCAAAATGACAAAAACCCTAGATGTAACACTAAACCCTTAGGATCACAGGGATGATTGTTACATCGTAGTGGTGCATAAAAAAAAAAAAAAAGAGAAAAGAGAAAGAGTGATGGGAGAGAAGATGAAGAAAAAGAAATAGGAGGCACAGAAGAAAAACAGATGAGAAGAAGATAAAGAGACGAAGGAGACCGACAACTAAAAAGGAAGTCAATGAAACAAAAAAGAAACGAAAAAAGAAAAGAATAAAAAGTACGAGAAAACAGAGTATAAAAAAAAGAAAACACAAGAGAGAAAGAGGAAGAAATGATGGAAACGGAGAAAATAAAAAAAAAGAAGAAAAAGGAAGAGATGGGAAAAGATGGGGAAAGAGCAGAGAAAAAGAAAAAAGGAAGGGGGAAGGTTAGGGGGAAGTCGATCAGTATCGATGAGAGGGCCCGGCAGAGACATCCCTGTCCCTCAGTGTCGGATTCCCCCTTAGCATCTCATTCTCTTCGACTAGAGCCTGACGAGCACGTCGGCAGTAATCCAGTTCGGATCTTAGCCAAGTTAATTCCCGAACCATCTCGGTATGGTGATAACGCATCACCTTCAATTCCTCCTCGGCATCCCTCAACAACCTTTGTACATGGTTATGGGAGGCTTCAAAGGCCTCCACTTGCAAAGCTAATGCTGATTGGGTGAAAGGACCAGACATCTTAGGGAAATTATAAGATGAGGGTCTATATATGGGGGAAAATAATATGATGAGAAGTGTGGATGTAACCATGCTGTAAGCAGGTATTTATAGATCAATTGTATGGGGGCTGGGATTGAGAGTCGCAACCATTCGCCAATGGGTATTCAGAAGCGATGGCACTCAAAAGAGGTGACTGTTCAAGAAAGACGTTTGGATTCCCAAAAGACTAAAGAGCGTGAGTAATTAAAAGCCACACCTGTTCAAGAAACGCTTGGATTCTTACCAATATTTAAAGGGGGTAAGTAATAATGGCAACAAAACACGCGTCATTTTTGGGAAGGACAGCGGTTCAAATAAATATCCCAGATCTTTTGCGCAAGGCTCAAGAAAACTCTGGTGAATAGGATTTTATACGCACAAGGCTCAAGAAATCCTATTAATCCCTAGATATAAAGAATAAGAAGGTGCAATGGATAAGATCAAACGCCAGGCCCAAGAAAAGCATTAATGAGGCCACAAGCGTGCGCAGTCAAAATAAATTGCATTGGGAAAGTAATTCAGATATAAACAAGAAAAAGAAATCTTTATTGATTGGTTGATACTTCGTTACAGAAGAAGCACAAAGAGAAAATACAATGAAGACAATAAAATCATTTCATAGAAGGGCCCGCTTCGTCATTCGGCTTCCTTTTCGACCGAGCATACACTTCCTTAAGGGCCAATTTGTAAGCCCTCTTGGAAGCAAGCTGCCTATCTCTGGAGGCCTCGAGCTCTTTGATCCGGGCACGAGCACGAATACTGTCGAGCAAAGACCTCTGGTGCTCCTTCTCGAGGGCGTCCAATCGCTCGTCTAGTTCGGCGGCCCGACGAGCTTCCACCGACAGCCAGGCAACCCTCTTCTCGAGATAACGCACCTTCTGAACTTCCTCTTCCAGACGGGCAATGTATTCAGGAAGGTTGTCACCATACTTTTCGAGAGGAGAAGCCATTTGTTCGTTAATAAAGAATGAACCGCATAAAAAATACTGGGACAGTCCCCTTTTATAAGAAGAAACAAGGAGTAGGTCAAAGGTCATCTCGAATAAATACAACCTCTTGAACTTCCCAAGAGCATTTAAGGTAAGTTTAACCACAGTTCCAAATCCAATTAAAGTCATCCCAAAAAGACATCAAGAAGATAAACAGACAAGAACAAGGAAAGGGAAATGTTTTATTAATTCCAAAAACTTCGATTACAACTGAGGAGAAGACTCCCCATTCAAGAAAAATTACGACAGAAATTACAAAAGACTAATTATTTCGAGGAAGAGCCTTCTTCATCTTCATCCGAACTCGGTTTGGACCGAGCATGCAACTCCTTGAAGGCAAGCTTATAGGCCCTTTTTGCTGCCTTCTGCTTAGCCAGATTAGCCTCGAGCTTCTTTATATGCTCATAGGCCCAATCCCGATCGGCCATCGTCACATGATGATCAGAATCCATGTCAGACAACCTTTTCTTGTAGTTTGACACCTTGGCCACAAGTTTCTTATTCGCGGTACGAGATTTCTTGATTTCCGTTTCTAAATATGAAATATAATTAAAGGAGCTCTCACCAGTAGAACCAGAAGAAGCCATTATGTCGAGGGCAAATTAGTAGTAAAATGCCTAATTATGGAGGAAGCCACCCCTTTATAGGAGTTTTCCTCGAAAAAAGATATTAGGATAGGAAACATTAAATATACCCCCCTGGGAACCGTCACGAGTCTATTGCGTTTCTCGATGAAGCATTGGGAAAAACAAGACCGACGTAACGTTCTCGACAAACCGAACATGACTCCCCCGACATGGAAACCACGCCGAGGAAGTCAGAGAGCACTTGATAGAACATAAAAATCAGACCCGAATATTTTATTCGGGTCATAATCAACCCCCTTTATAAATAGGTATCCAACGCTTAAATGGGTCATCTCATACTTTTTATAAGGAATTGAGATGCTACTACCCAAAGCCCAAGCCCAATCAAAGGGGGACCCTCGTCTGAAAACTCCCTGGGATGAAGACATGTCAATATCCTAGAAGGCGCAGTTGCCTATAAATAGCCAACTACCCCTCCTAGAAAAGGACCAGAAAATCTATCCAAAAAATATAGAGAGAAGTTAAGAAAAGAGAGAAACTAACCAAAGCATATCACTTCGAGAAATAAACCGAGACAAGACAGCCGAGCACCGAATAAAAGAGGAGAAAGATCAAGACGAGAGATTAAATAGTCATATCGAGCATAGTTGTAAAACCGAAATACTAATCCGAGCAATAATAAAGATCAGGAAGTTTCCTTTATTCACGGTTGATTTACCATTATATCATTGTTGAAAAGCCTAACGCGACCGACCAAAGTTATGGCTTTATCAGTAACCTATCTTAGTTTTAGTTTTGTATGGGTATAAAAAACAATCAAATTTAATGGTCAACAGAAACTATGAAAAAAAATAAGTAAAAAAAGGTTGACACGATTACATATATCCGATACTTTTTCAATACGATTGATAAATTTGATTTTTATTTTTTACGTAACGTATTTGAAATGCATCAGATACTTTTTTGGTACGGTTGATAAATTTGATTTTTATTTTTATTTTCATACGGTGCACTATAATTTAGTGTGTCAACCAATAGAATATTTTACTTTTAAATTTAAATTAATTTTAGGCTAGTAGTTATTTTGGGTTCATTAATAGTTGTTGGACTTTTAGTGGATGTCACACATTTATCGGGTGTACGGTAGTGTTACTCTAAAATAACGTACCGTAATCGCATTGAGAACTTCTTATTTTTTAACTACTCATGCTAACCGAGTAGTGTATGTAGGCAATTCAATATAGTAATATTTTCATAATTGTTGTTGAAACTTGGATGAGATTGCTTTTGATCGAATGGCCCCCAAAAACTAGAATATGCTTACCTAAAAAAAGCAGGAGAACAAAAATGAATCCGATTTATTCATATGGGCATATGACTCATGAGATTTTTGCTGATGATTGTTGTTAATTTTTTGTGTGAAATTGGTGAAAACGTTTTTTCTAATATGACATATTTTTATGCAAAATTGTCAAATTAGCCTATCAAATTAACGTTTGTCAAATGTCACGTGACATGATTTCGTGATTAATTTAGACGGTGGTACCTAAATTGAAAAGTTATTATAATGTGGTAGTCAAATTAAAATTTTTTAAAGATAGCTACGAAAGCTTTGTAATAATCCTATGAAACCCCATTTTTTACAAAACTAGTATTGTTTCAGTAATTTACTTTAAAACCTACCAACTTTCAGAGAATACCAGTCTCTTTAGAATACACACACACCCGAGTATAGAATAGAGGTTGGATTATTTAACTGCAAAAATTCTGTATAAACGCACAGACCGTAGATTAAATCTACGGTCTGCATTGATTCAATGCATACCGTAAATTTAATCTACGGTTTACAGTGAATTCTGAAAAATGATGCAGACCGTAGATTAAATCTACGGTTTGCAGTGAATCACTGTAAACCGTAGATTTAATCTACGGTCTGCATCATTTTTCAGAATTTACACATTAAAAATTAAAATTAAAATTCTAATAATTAAAATTAAAATACTGAATATTTTTTTCAAATTAAACATGATTTTTTTTTTAATAAAAAAACTAAATGCCTTATTTTTAAAATTTTACATAAAATAAATTACCAATATTCTAAAATTCTCTCAAAATAAACACAAATTTTACACAAATTTACACAAAAAAAGTTGATTTGATAAATTTTATGTTTTTGGTTCATGTTATATTTTTGTCAAGTGTATAAGTTGATATTTATTGAATCATTAACTAAATCGTCAATTTTTGTGAAGTACCTTTGGTTTGTTTTTAACACTTGTATAACGCAATATGAAACATTAACTAAGTCGTCAATTTGGTGTCAATCGTCAATTTTCTTGAATGAAACAATCATAAATTATATAAATTTCATAAAAGAAATTAACTCAATATGCAAACATGAACTAAATTTCATAAAACAAATTTATTAAACATTTGTTTACATCATATAAATTTACAACAAATTGGAAAAAATAGTAATTTACATAAAATTAAAAATAAAAAACTGATTATGGACTTAGGTCTATAGCTTCTTCTTCATTTGCTTTTTGCTTTCCCGATTGCTTTTCCAGCGCCATATATAACTTGAAATTTGGTCGAAAAAGTTCCTTCCATGACGTAGCTGCCTCAGTGCGTGTTTGTTCCCACCGTGTTATAATTCCTGTCATTGAGAAGATCCCTTCTTCTTTAGGAAAACCTGAGCATAGTGACAACTGTTGACGAACACCATTACAGTCGGGATGTAATATGTCGTTCCCTGAGGCGGACCAGTATAAAGAGGTAAAAAAGTAGCGTTCCACATGTTTACCCCTAAATTTTTATTTTGCCATAAGGACAACAATACAATTGGCATATTGTAATGAGAAGCAATTAAAAAAGCATAAGACGGAAATCTCATCCATTTCTCAGAAGGTGCGGGATTTGTAGAATGATAAAAATTTAAACTTGATAAAATATAATCATACCGGTAACCTTCAAAGTCAAGATTCTCAAACAGCTCATAATAAACACCTTTCATTTGCTGCAGCTCTTGAAACAACTCACATCTTATCGCATACCAATCATCTTCCCCATGCTGTTTACCCGTCGCATTTGCAAGTACCCGGAACCCACAGTTACCATCCCCACGCACATCATAAACCGTTTCGATATAACTATGTAACATGACCCATATTTGATCACTGTACAGGAAGGTTGGCCTATTGGGGGTGGGTTTAGGATTCTGGTTTCGCGGCCTCCTAGTTGGGTTTACCCTTACCTCCGGTGTTTCATCCGCCTTACCTTTGCCCTTGTCACTACTAGCACCAGCACTCTGTTCCTCCACATACTCCCATCCCGACTTATCTCTCTTACTAGATTTGTCTCCCTTTCTAGGTCTCCCCTTATTTTGTCTCACTTCGGGGTCATTCATGGATGTTCTAGATGGTACGGTTATCTCTCGGAGTTGTGTTTTCATACGCCGTTTTTCAACATTAGTTTTGCTAGAATAAACACTTTTAAACTCTTCTAGATCACCCTCTACCCCATAATCATCGGTGTTTCCATTATCATCAATTACGTCTAATTTTTTCCAGAATGGATGAACATATTCTAGAGGAAGAGGCTTCCCGAATAAAATATGTTCACTCATAATATGATGACAAGGTAACCCGTGAGACAATTTGAAACCGCAAGAACAATTCTCATCAGCCTGGCCACTACATTTTTTGTGTTCTTAAAATAATAAATCAAAGGCATAGTGTGTGATATACGACCTAAGATTTATAAATAGAGGTGTTCGTTCTGAATGTGGAAAATAAGACTTGCATTTATCCAACTTCATCTTAATATCCTCAAACTGTTTTTCTAGAATTCTATTCACCTCTATCCAAACATTTTCAAGCATGCCAGTATTTGTGAAAAGGGATCTTTTTAGCTTAGCATGTTGTTGTTCGGCTCGATTGCTAGTTCTGTTACCTAGATGTGTTGTATGGTTGGTATAGCATGCAACAAACTTTTCAGCATAATCATTTAAAAGCTTGTCTACATACTTAATCACGGCAGGGTACGATTTGTAAGAGGAATTGAAAGAAGCTCGGTTATGATTGTACTCCTCTATCGACTCAGAATCAACCAATAAACCCCAATCATCTAGAAACGTTTGCCACTCCTCGTCAGGGATTTTTTTACGGCAGTTTTTCAAAACATTTTTTGTAATATGAAAAGTGCACAAAATATGATGAGAATCGGGAAAAACAACGGAAAAAGCATTTATCAAGGCCATTTCCCTATCGGTTACAAACACCCTAGGTAGTATACAACCCTTCAATGTATCTTTGAATTTTTCCAATGCCCATATATAACTTTCCTTTGTCTCATCACTCATGAAAACAAAACCTAAACAATATGTTTGGTTCGTTGATGTTATTCCTACGACTTCTAGAAATGACATATTAAAACGGTTTGTCCTATATGTACAATCCATTAACAAGACATCAGGAAAAGGTTTGAACATTCTTATAGAATCGGGGTGTGCAAAAAACAAGTTCTCAAGGCAATGGATTGTTGGGTTCATATTATAGTAGAATGTGTAGCGATGGCTATCCAACAAATTAAACAGTTCCTGTATCGGGTTTCTACCATCTCGTTCTTTAAATTCCAGTCCACCCAAAAAATTATGTATCGTTTTTGTGTTTGATACATTGTCAGGATTTCGATTTTTTATGGCCTCTAATATGGCACTAACTTTAAAATTAATTTGCCTTAAAGTTTTAACCATTTATTTTTCATCTTGGGTTAAACGAGCACGTCGTGCTTGCCCCTGGAGGTAAGTTGGAGGTGGATGGTTATGTTGTCCATTTTCTACTTGACACATCCATTCACCATTAACTACGTAAGCTTTAATGAAAAATGGACAATCTTTTTTCTTTGTACCTGAATTTACGGAAGATGGTTTCTTTTTTTCGTAAACCCCCGATTTATCACACACAATATCAACGTACGGTGTTCTGCTCCCATCACCCCCTCCAGACCTACGAATCGTAAGAATGAAACCCCAATTTCCAGCCACATTAGCAAGATCAGCAAGCATTTCATCCCTTGTTTCCCAAGTCAATTCATCAACTTCAAAGTACTCTGTATAATCAGTTAGCTCATCGTTTGAGCCACTAGATGAATTCGCATTGTTGTTATTCCATTGGTTGTTGTCATAACCATAGTTGTAATTCATTTTCGGAAAGTGTTTGTTTATATTTTTTTTGGGGGAGAAATGAGTATTTTTTTAGAGATCTTTGAAAAGTGTTTGTGTTTGATTTTAGGGTTTGTTAGAATTGGAAAAAATGAGCCATATTTATAGTGTTAATTTCAGAAACCCCACAAGGTGGTGTCATTTTCAAACTTTAATAATGCATTGAGTAGTCATTTTCGGATAGGGTTATCAACTCATAATAATTCAAAAGAGATAAGGTGTTGTCGGATTTATTTTGATAGATATGGTATCCAATGTCATTTACACTACAAACCGTAGATTACTTTTACGGTTTGTAGTGTTTTTTTTGGTGTAGTCATTTTCAAACTTTAATAATGCATTGAGTAGTCATTTTCGGATAGGGTTGTCAACTCATAATAATTAAAAAGTAATAAAGTGTTGTCGGATGCATTTGATTGATATGATATCCAATGTCATTTACATTACAAACCGTAGATTACTTTTACGGTTTATAGAGTTTTTTTTTTACGTTATTAACCGTGATTCAGTGCAAAAAGTACATTCATAAAAAGACCACTGCTTAAATCAAGGGTACAAACCGTACATTTTTTTTACGGTTTGCATAAAATACATACAAATCAAACATACGAATCAAATTAAATTCTGCGAACATACAAGGGTTTCAAAATAATAGTAATAAATTATGCGAGCATAAGACCAATGCAAACATATACAACATATAATACGTAAGTTGCATGTATGTTCGCAGAAAGTTAAAATTTACCTGTTCAGGCGACATATTGTCAAACTGGTCACGTATGTGGACCACATTATGTCCGTAGACATATGGCTTAAGGTTAGTTTGCCTCCAAATCTTCCATCTGTAATATACAAACAAAACCCGATAAACAATAAATATAACCGGCAGCTAACTAAATGATAGATGACACAATAAAAAAACACAAATCCAATACAAAAACTAAATAATATCATACCTGTAACCGAGGGGAAACCTAGGCCAGCCCTCAGTTGGCTCGATATCTTCCAGCAGCTCTTCACATGGTCTAACTGGCAGTAGTCTGGTAATCGCCCACATATCCAGAAACATCACCGCCCCGCTTACTCCGTTTGCCTTACAACGTACCAACTTGCATAGATTAGCCTCTAACCAGGCCAGAAGAGCTGATCCCCAACTATACTCAGCACATGTGTCAAAATCCTCCAGAAATGGCAGAGGCCAGAGTGGAATCTTATCACTGCTCTTATCCGAAAACACATGTGCCCCAGTAATAATAACATGGCAGCCCTAGACTGATATAGCAAACGCTACTCACTAGGGTTGGGGGGTAATTCACCAAAGGTGTGTAACATCCAATCAAGTCTAACTGTCAAACAGTTTGTATCCACTTGATTGTCAGCCGGTCTAACACCCAACAAACTCTCTATCATATCCAACCTGCTCGCCCTGTTATCATTCCGCTCCGACCGGGTAACAGCAAGACCATCCACCCTGAGACCAAGCATAATCTCTACATCCTGTAAAGATATCCCCAACTCTCCACCGACAAAATGGAACGAGTGCGTCTCATCACGCCACCTATCAACTAAGGCTGTAAGCAAGCCTCGGGTCTACGGTATAATTACCTATAGTGTGAATACCGTAAAAATCAGCCCTAATTATATTTTGAACTACCCTTTCAGGCGTCGATATCTGCCAACTATAATTATAAACCCTAATCTTATTGGCATCTCCTCTACCTGCTTCTCTTCCAGCATCCCAAGTCTGATTAGAAATGTGACCGGTCTGTCGTAAAATACCCAACCTGCCTTTAATATGTGGACCTGGCTCTGCCATTCTAACTATGATAACCAAATATAACTCAATTAATGATAACCAAACAATGATAAAATAACCAATTAATAACCAATTAATGATAACCAAACAATGATAACTCAATGATAACCAATTAATGATAACCAAACAATGATAACTCAATGATAACTCAATGATAACCAATTAATGATAACCAAACAATGATAACCAAATAATGATAACTCAATTATAACCAAACAATGATAACTCAATGATAACCAATTAATGATAATCAAATAATGATAACCAATTAATAATAACCAAAACAATGATAACTCAATTATAATCAAACAATGATAACTCAATTTTTTAATCATAACTAAACAATAATAACTCAATTTTTTAATCATAACCAAACACATTTAATGATCACCAAACAATGATAACTCAATTTTTTTATAAAACGGATAAAATATCAACAACCCCAATTTTTATTGGTGTTTGGGCAAACAACCTAATTAAAAAACATAATTTTATAAAAACCCCTAATTTTCAAAACGGGTAAATATTAATAAAGCGTAACAATTTTTAATTTTCTCAATCAAAACAAATAACCATCATAAACATGTAACATCATAACCAAACCATTAGTAATAAATATCTAAATAAACAAATTTCAATAAAAACCATAATTTTTTTATTAAATGGGACAAATATCAACAATTATTATAATTTCTATAATTAATATAAACAAACAACAAACAACCATATATAGCTAAGTGAATTATGGATTTGCATATTTTATATATTTTTTCCTATTTTACAAATTGAAATTACACAAAAAAAAATGCAAAAATGGGACAAATATCAACAATTATTATAATTTCTATAATTAATATAAACAAACAACAAACAATTATATATAGCTAAGTGAATAATCAATTTGCATATTTTATATATTTTTTCCTATTTTACAAATTGAAATTACACAAAATAAATAATAAATTAGAGAATAAAAGATATACCTTCAATTATGGATAAATTTGATTGATGATTTGGGGTTTTTTGTTAATAAATTTGATAGTTATTGTGGTTGATTGATTTGGGTGATTTTTTTGGATGAAAATTGGGGGTTTTTGAGAGAAAGAGAGAGAATGTAGTATAAAAATTTTATTTTATTTTTAAAAACGTAAGTTTCTGTTTTTCAGGGACCTGCTGTGTAATTTTTGCGCAGGGACTGACTGTGTAATTTCTGAAAAGTAGGGACTGACTGTGTAATTTACACAGATTGACTGTAAACCGTAGATTTAATCTACGGTTTACAGTGAAATACCGTAGATTAAATCTACGGTCTCAGCGTTTTTTCAGAAATTATGCAGTTTAAAAAGTCCGTCTCCGTAGAATAATGTTCATCTATTTTAGCTCATCAAACCTATTCTTTCCGTAAATATTTTACATGTAACACATCTACACATCATATCATCTTAAATGCACATCTAATTTAATTTGATATTTTGTTTATTTAATTTTATTTACAGTTAGCACACCATTTGATATGCAATCTTTTAAGGTCATGTTTAATTCTATGCCGTTCGAAAAGATGATAGTGGGGTTTCTGAAAAAATATATCGATTGTGATGCATTGTTAGGTGTCCACATAAATTAGTGCATTCCACACCAACAACTATGCACAGTGAATGCTTAGGTATTAACGTATACATTTCTAAGAATAAAATTTAAAAATATGATAATTCATTTTAAGAAATGGTATGTATTTTAACGAGAAAACATATGCATTTTGTGAAGTTCATAGAATTGGTATGCAGCTGCATAACGATTACTATGTATGTAGTTATAAAAATGCATTCTTGAAGTGCATATCAATTGGTACATGTGTATACCAGAGGGCACACCTAGTTATATGTATCCAGTTAAACATTTTTTAGTTACATTGCGGTTTGTAGTGTTTTTTATGCTTTGTCTACATAAGCTCCGCTAAGATTACACTCACTTTTTTTTTTTCTTTTTTTTCTTTTTTTTTTTACTTTTTTTTTTTTACTTTTTTTTGATTAATCGGAGTATTATGAGTTAGTCCCTGTTGCCCGTCCGAGCTCCGTATGGCCCGTCAGAGTTATGATAGCCTGCCTAAGCTTTAGAGAACCGATAAGAGCTCCGGACAGACCGTCACAGTTTCTGACAGCCCATCGGAGCATCCTTAGAGCCTTGTTAGAGCTCTCGTCAGCCCGCCGACCTTGACTCCTCATATTCCCCACTCGTCTTCATGTATAGACGCTTTGGCGAAGTAAGCGAAGTTTCATCTTAATAGGATAGGGTGTTCCATCCGGAGAAAAAGCCCTCCATCTCGATTCTTATTAAAGTGAGTCAAAGACATTAGCCGCTCCAGGCATATTATAAGAGCTTCAAACATCTTTTCTGAGTTGTGGAGAGCAATTCGGAGCCTTGCCTGAGCTTCAGTTAGCTTGTCGAAGCTCCCCGGTGATCCTGTAGTTTTTAGGAATAAATATTTAAATGTGTAGTTATTACTAGTATAAATTGTTCATGCGTTCCGTATGCGATACGTAGTGGCACAAATATGATCATGACAAATAAAGTTAATATTTTTTTAAAATTTTAAATATCGAATGATTAAATATAATTAATGAACAATCGTATATAAACTATATAAATATTAATATAATGTTTGACTTTTATAAAAAATACACATGACGATTTTGTTTGAAATATAAATGTGTGGAAAATAACATTTTTTTTTAAGTTATTTATGTATTTAAATTGAATGATGTCATTTCAAAGCAATTACAATATTAGAGTGAAGGCATTTTTTGAAAATTTGGGTAAAATTTGACAGTATCAAAATTATTAAGTTTGGTTTATATTAATAGTACTATAAACAAACATGAATTAACTTTCCATTTTTTGAGAGTAACTGTACTTGTTTCTAAAAATATGAATCAATTTACATAACTCGAAAACTTGAATCAAATTTGTAAAAGTTGTAAATCATACCTAGGTTATTACAAAATATCTTGTTGTAAAACATTGGGAAAAAATATGTTTAGTATACTGTATTATCGGTGATTAACAATTTAGCTACCGTACTACCATTTTTAACAATTTAGGTACTGATCTATAAGTTTTGTAATAATTGATGACCTGATATTAAACAAAATAACGGAATTACACTCATGTTCTCTCACCTATCACATAGTGAATATAATTCTGTCAACATACGTCAAAAATAGATACCGAAATGTGATGTATAATAACTGTAATTTCATCAATTTACTCATTTTTAATTGGACAATAATTAATAAATTAGTAACAAAATTATTAAAACTAATATTGTATTAACTAAATCGTTTCACTCAAGTAAAGTTAGTATACAAGGTAAAAAAAATTAAAAAAAAATTGTACAAGACACGCGTGAATTTTTTAAAGCAAAATCCAAACAGAAAAAACACAGGACTTCTTCATTTTCCCCTTTCTCTCTCTCCAAGCAAAGAAAACCCAAAGAGAGGGAGAACAAAAAAAATGTACAGCATAGGTTCACTTAGCTCACATTTCCCTTCAACCCTTTCCCTTACTCCCTCTCTTAAACCCGAAAAACTCCGATACTACCTCATCGTTAGCGTCACTGCCACATCATCAACCTCCCACCCTATCCTCCACACCCTCAAAACCGCCACCATAACCGCCGCAGTATCAGCAGCTGTCATTTTAGCTTCTGCCAGAAAATTTAATAAATTCAATGCTAGAGCAGAAATATTCATCCCTACTTTATCGTCTCCGCTGACCCAGTTTCTTGAAACGAATTCCGAGGCTGTAAATGCGCTCGAGTCCCTTCTCCAGCAGGTTCTTTTGCTACTTGCTTCGTTTCTTATTTATTTTTACATTTTGATTTTTGTAGTGCTAATCTAACACAAGGCCTTTTTTGAACTGTTTAGAATACTTTATTAAATAAAAAAAAATATCTATTGTATACTCTCTCCGTCTCCGAAATAAGTGTATTTGGAACCTCCCAAAATAAATGTCAACTTTTCTTTTTACTAAATTTTATTTTTTTAAATATATGTTTTTGGTAGTTAAATCATATCAAATTTACACTTATAATCACATATTTGAAGTAAGAAATAGTTTTTGTTTGAAATTTTTGATTTTTTATACTTTTTCATTAATTTTAAGGGAAATTGGTTCAAATCCTTAAACATCACAGTATAATACTTATTTCGCCGGACGGAGGGAGTATATGTTTAAATTGAATGGAAATGGGATTTTTTTTGTCTGTTTTTTTATTGCAGAAGCTGGAGTCGGGCGAGGACGAGGAGGCGTTGAAGATACTGGAGAATTTGGTGTCGGCTCGACCTGAGGAAAGTGAGTGGATGTTCTTGAAAGCGAGGGTGCTGGGCGAGATGGGACGTCATAAGGAGGCTCGCAAGGTGTTTGATGAGATTCTTGAAAGAGAACCGCTCTCGTTCGAAGTGCTGTTTGAGAATGCCTTGTTGATGGACCGGTCCGGGGAATCACATGCTGTCATGGGTAGTTTTCTAAACATTAAATAAATGTGGAATAAACATAGAGTTGTTATTGTTATTAACTTTTTGTTGTATGATTTGGTTGTACCAAACCTATTTTTATACAGTATAGACTAGAGTAGAGGCAAACTAATAAGGAGAGAAAAAAATACTTGTTAGAACGAGAATTCAATCTTTAACTCTTATAGGATAGGCCATATTCTTACTTATCGAATGCATCTTATAGGTATTCTATTTCTTCTTTAATAATAATTTTATTTATTTTTGGTACACACACATCGTGTGGGCTCGATGGCTAGTGTAGAATAACCGTATAGAGTTATTATTATTTATAAACTTATTGTCGTATGAATTACTTATAGCAAACCCCTTTTTATATAGATTAGAGTAGAGGCAAAAAAAAAAATACTCCCTCCCTCTCAAATTATTGGGGCTATACGAATCCACGTGTAACTTTGACCGGCAAAATCTCATCTATAAATTATTCACATGTAAATTGTTAATATCTGATCATATAGTTTAACATTTATGTGATTAAATTTTGAAAAATTCGATTTCAACAAGTTAGATTAGATATGGGTTATTTGTAGGTCAAAGTTTCGCGTAGTTTCATATTGCCCCAACAATTTGGGACGGAGTGAGTACTTGTTGAACAAGAATTCAATCTTTATCTCTATTCAAATGAAATAGATTTCTTAAAATCTCGCATAGTCTATTTTTTTTTTTCGGTAAGTAAGTAGTATATAGAAAAGAAAGGTGGGACCTGACCCAGATTTTACAATAAGCTCATAACAAACCATCAAACCAAACAAGGGCTTATAACATGCCTCGTACAAACTTAACAAGTTCTAACTACAGCTAGAACGGAAATACATAGACACTATGCTCATTTAAAAACATACACTGGACTCATTCTCGCATAGTCTAGTATGGTCAAATATTTCATTTTGGGATCTTTTTGATATTCTTATAGGTAGGTTGGAAGAGGCTCTGAAGATTGCTGTTGAGGAGAATAAGGCGAAAGAGGCGAGAGATGTTAGGCTTATAATGGCGCAGATTGAGTTTCTACATAAGAATGTTGATGGGGCATTGAGCAGATACGACGAGCTGGCGAAAGAGGATCCAACTGACTTTAGGCCTTACTTTTGTAAAGGTGTGATCTTTAGCTTGCTTGATAAAAACGATGAGGCGAAGGTTGAGTTTGCGAAGTACCGTGAGCTCTCGCCAAAGAAGTTTGAGGTCGAAGGGTATCTTAGGACCCCTTTGTCAAAGATGAAGCTCTTTGGCACAGATGAAGGGAATTGATTTTGTTTTGCCAGTGAAAGGATATTAGAAATAAAACGTAAACGAGGACATGTGGTTTTCTGGTGAAATCCTAATTTTGTTGTGGCTGCGGCTTATGAACTTAGTGAATCTTTTAGTCGGTAATTTTGGTGAATGATCATTTCTCTTGCAAAATTGGATTCAATTTGTTTGATAGCAAACTTCTTTGTGTTTTCAGTTTTCTTATTTTTGATCCATTTGAAGTGGACTTCTAATTAAGTTGAAATCGTTTATTTCTGTTGCCGGATGCACTTGAATATTTTAAAATGTTCTATATTTAGTACAATATCACTTGGTTAAGTCTTGGGCGGTAAAACAGAACCATGCCAAGGACAATCGTGTGAACATTGTTTCTTTTCCTTTTAGGACTGAAAATAAATCATATAAGATTCGAGCTAATGATGTCAAGCATCTAACCTCTTCTTTTTCTTTCAAATGGAAGAAGTGACAAGTCGACAAGTGTATGGTAATAGAGAATATAAGGACGTGCCCTGAGATTCATGGTGGTGCTCTGTTAGTAGAAAATATAAGAAGGTTTTGGCTCTTGTTACTTTGGCTAGTGAAACTCTTAATTAGCCAAGTTCGAATCGATCAAACAAATAGAACTAACTATAGAACTAACTATATTTTTTACAAGCTCTATAGTTAACAGGCAAATCATTGTGTACCGAGCTCTTGACAAGCTCAATGCAGCCAGATTCATTTGCATCCCGAATAAAGTAAAGGAGAAGCACAATTATAGTATAGGGAATTAATTTGATATAGAAACGCCATAGTATTTTGTTTAAATCTTGTCTTTTAAAGTTATACAGAAAGAATGGTTTGGAATTTTCTTGGGTGATCGTGTCTGCAATTTAACATTAATGAGCAGGGTTGAAATAATTTAATTTCTGATTCTTTAGAAAGTCTTGAAGTATCTCTCTCTTTCTGGTTTGCTGTAATGCTATTACATTCAGTTATAGACTGTAGAGTTATTAAAAGTCTACTATCATATATATTCTTTCTGTGGTGTAGAGTATGTTCATGGTCACGTCTGGAGACCATTGAACACGATACAATGTGCTGTTGGTTGGCATGTTGACCTGTATGTATATAATTATGAACGATGTAGATCCCATATTTAAATTTCATCACTATATTTGTCTCTTTCTGGGTAAGTTCTTGGTTCGGAATGCTTGATTGCTATGTTTGAGTACATCTGAGGAATAAAACGTTGCAAAGAAATAGATTTCCCGTTATTAAGTCCAGCTAAGTAGGTTGGTGTGTAGCATCATACACATGCTGGTAGGATCAGGATGTTAAGTCATTGATTACAGTGTCGATAACGAGGTGGTTCTGTTTGTTAATTTCACTTGCTGAAAAGGAAGAGCTGGATTTAATTACAATAGTAATATGTAAGTGAACTTTTATTTGAATGTTCTTTATTAGAACTGAGCTGCTTTCGCTTAGGCTGTTCAAGGCAGTTGTTTGTTCTGTGGTTGGAGTTTCAGGTAAATGCATTGACAATATAGTACGATGTTGTTTTTAGTGAAACAAATATCCCATATTTGTCAATGGGTCACCGTATATCATTAGCAGTAAGTGCCGATCTATTGTTTAGATCAGTAACTTCCAATGGCGAACCATAGACTGCTCAAGTAAGGGAAGCATGTGTTTCATCCAACTATATAGAGTCCTTGTTATGAACGAAAAACTTGTTATGCAGGTAGCAAAATCGTTAGTAGACGAAAAACTTGAAGTTTTTTTATTTGGGTAAGCGTATATATAAATGACGAGACCACGACCCTCAATACGTGAATGTGAGTATGCAAATTTTCACTGTCTAACCACGTTACAGACTAGGTGACACTATCGAACCAAATACATTCTCGTGACACTTTTTAACACTTTACCCAAATGAGAAGAAGTTTTACAAACCTACACGTGTAAGAAAAGCCAGATATACATACGTTAACTTAAAAGTCCGCGTCGCTGTATAAATGAAAGAAAAAACTCAACATATGTCCAATTGTAAAGACAAAAAACTCATTAACCACCAAAAGAAACTAGAAGAACTCTTCACTCCATAAAGCTACATGCATTACACACAATGTCACAAGCAAACGTGACGCCTCTAGGTCCTTGTAGCCTACCTACTTTCTTAAGCACTTACAGATCATTACGCAATGTCACAAGCAAAAAACTTGAGTTCAGATTGGAACCAACACTCATGATTCCGCGATTGCATGAATAAGTGACATGCTATATGTAACACAACTTGCATCTTACTAATACAACACATTCTAAAAACAGAGCGCGATCAAAAAAGTTGTTTCTCTACAGTTAAGCAGGCTCGTATCGAAGTAATCACGCTACTCAGGGAAATTTAAGAGCTTCATAGAAAATAATGCTTAAAAAGAAAAATGATATGCTGTGTTCACATGCAATAGCTATTCCGGTCAACATTTTCTCTCAGTGGGAGCCCCATAACCAAATATACAAGCTCATTCTTCACAATTATGTAAGTTTTCTTATAATCCCGGACCGGTTATTAGCATATGGGTCTTCAGCATATGGAAAAGACAGATATAGAGACTGAACTTTAATGACTTTCCTTGAAGAAGGAAGCTTGTTTGGTGTTTGAGGCATTTTTTCCAACACCGCTACATGTTTATTTAATAGTGAATCTTTTAGTCCCTTGTCTTTGATCCGTTCATGAACATGTCTTGTTCGACTCGTTAACATCGTGAACTAAAGAAGTCCAAGACGAGAAAATTCTAAAAGATCTTTCGTTACATATGTTTATCAATGTTGTGGCGGTTATGTATATAATTTGGTGAACCAAATCTAAATTCAATTCTCAAAACTTAAGTTAACGAACCATTCCTAAACAAATTATTGCCCATTCACCAAGCATTTGGTTCCGTTCGTTTATAAATGGATATGAGCCGAACATGAATAGAGTCGGCGTTTGTTCGTTTGGTGCATTTGCAACCATGGTGTTCGTTCGTTTGGTGCATTTGCAACCATGGTTACAGTACATTAAGCCAGTGCAAAATGTGCACTCTACTTGAGGAATAATGATGCACAGTAGAATAGTAATACTGCAAGTTATAAACACAATTATAATAGCAATTAACTATACTTTTTTCTTGCTTATAAGAAACAATATTCATTTTGAAAAACAATACTAAAATCATGAAGCAAACAGACAAGGAGTATTATCCTGCAACACCTATCCATTCCAACTCAACAAAAGACGGACGGGTCCAGATACCTTTGTGTGAGAATCAGATCCAATTAAAAGGAAGAAACAACGAAGTATTTACAAAAACTCAGATGATGTTGAACCCTTGGATATTCATCATATGCTATTCTGAGCACTAAACCTGACATGACATGGCTACAAAATAATCCAATCTGAAAAGCTTTCTTCCCAGTTTATGGTTCTTATGTTTTTTCTACATTACGAGTTGAATTGGTCAATGAATTGGTTCCGCTCGTGCAGGGTTTCAAGTATCTTTTAATAAAAAGACAGTACACCTAATATACCAGTATCACAGCTTCATAAAGTATCTCTCATACTGAGCCTAACGTTCTGGATTTTGACAGAGAGTTTTTGTCTATGATCATCAACATCCTTCAGTACTGAAAGTAGGTTGGTTCGGAAAGCTTCACATTTAGAGTTTGCAAATTCAAGTTCTTGGGTAAGCTCTTGAATTTTCTTATCCAAGTCATCCTGAAAAATATAGCAAATAACGTTTTAATTAACAAAGAATATAGATATAAATTATCATGATGTAGGTACAAAACAATTGGTAGATAAAGATTCAGAAACTTTCAACCATGTACCCAAAAAAACAAAAAATTTCAACCTGGAAACACACTAGTCACAAGTCATAATGATAAAAATGTCGACAGAAGATTTCGGGGAGAGGATCTTCAGCAGTGTATGGTACACTGTTGGGATTAGCAGCGCATGATTTATATGGCTAAAATATAGCCACGTTGATAAAATAAAGCAACGACCCCGATGGGGAGTAGTAGAACATAAGAATTTACAAAAACACCCTTGTGGCAATTTATCAACATTTACAGGTCTCTACTTATTTAGAATTTGTCTAGGTACTGTATATGCTTATATTCAACTTGTTTTTTTTAGCAAAAAAAAAAACTTGATTTTAAACTTGATTTATCAATTCTTTCCTGTTGATGGTAATCTCTTGGGGTTTTAGGTAATGGGGGAGAAGAGAGAATAAAAGAGATAGTAACAGCCACATTAAAAAACAAGGGAACATTTTACTTGTGATTCTAATTTATCACAAGGGTATTTTTGTATATTGACGGGCACTGCTAATCTTAACAGTGTACGATACACTGCAGAGGATCCTCTCCTAGATTTTCAGAAATGTAAAGGTAGAAAACTAGAAAGTAAGGGGGAAAAAACTGTTTTTTTTTTTCTAAAGATGGGAGAGGAATCGTAATAATTTTAAAAAATACAGACGATGCAAAGAATATAAGTCCATATATTCCACCATCACTTCAGATGATAGAAATTAAAGAAGAGCAATTAAAGAGCCGTGAAAGTCCCATAAAGATCCTAATTTACAATAGATTCTCATCAGATTTTAAAAAGGGAGCTATGTTTAATTCAATCTTTTTACACAGTTATGAGGACTGATTAGACCCTTCAGCCTTTCACTTAATTTCCAGAGGACACCATATTTCTGAAAATGGTTTCCAAATGCCAGTTGAGACAAGTTTGCTGAACTGTCATAAGCTCCTTTCTGTTAGGGACCGACACGTATCAAAGAGCTAAATCGTTTCGGTAAGCAATGTGATGATATCAAGTTGTTGGTTACCCATTCACACTCAGTTGACTTGTTTGTTTATAAAACATTAATATTCTTAATCTGGATACGCTGTAAATCTTAATTATTCATCAGGTTTAATATCCTAAATTACTGTAATACATAAATTTGAAGAACAATTTATTTGGACTTCAAATATTAATACTAACTCTAAAGTTCAAGCAAGTTCAAGCCATAGCAAGCTTGTATTAACTAATACAGATTTCATGGCTTTCGGTGCTTAAGCGTGCTGTGTGGTAATAGTTCTAATCAGCTCCCTTACAGTCCTCAGACTTGGAAATAAAAATACCAACTCTTCAAAATTGGGGAGAGAGCCGAATGTTGAAAGTTACATATTTTCCATAATGGATCGTTTATCTGGACAGAGTAATTTCTTTAACCCAAAGGCTATAATTATCTATATGAAAATGCTTAAAATTTAAACTAAATAACTGGTAAAACAAAAAAACAAACCCGTAAGAAAAATAAAGCATGCTTATAAAACTGCGTAAAAAAAGAATAATAATAACTAACCTCAGACAACTGAGAAACTGTGCTATGCTGATCCCTCATATCATGATTTTCCCTACTTCTACCACTAGCCATGTTCCCCCTAATACGCCTATTTTTATGGTGCATTTTCCCAGTGTTATTTTTTGCAAGGGCCACTTTTTTCATAGCCTCTTGTAAAACCTCTGTGGCAACATCAAAAGATTCAGTCGATTCTGCACCTTCATCTACAAATTTAAAAACCTCATGGCGTAGAGTATTATACCGAACAGCATGAGACTCAAGATAACTGTTAAAAGTACTATCCCGCTCTTCTAATATAATACTACTCTTGGCATTTCTTGTCCATCGTTTTAAAATATAATGTGACGGGAGTGTAAGGACATTGGTAACTCTAAATACGGCCAATACATGTCTGCAAAGAAGACCAGAAAACTCAAACATTTGGCAGCTACAACTTGCTCTCATTTTCAATACGTTGAATTTCACATAATAAGCTTTATGATCCTCCCCAAATTTAGATACTTGGTAAACTATAACATCCCCATCATCTTCTATTTTTGTTGCTATGAAAGTAAGTGTCCCAACCAACTCCTCTTGAAATCTAGCAAATATTTTTCTAGTATAATGCTGAGAAGCTTGTTTCTCCATCGGGGAAGGCGTTTTCAAAAGAGGAGGGGTATTTAATGTGTCATAATCTGCTTTCACCTCTTTCTCATTACGGCTATCTAATGCATTTTCGTACGATTTAAAAAAGAGATTTAAACTTGTAGATGCATTGACATATCCATCAAAGTAAGAGTTCATACTGTCGTTACGTTGGGTTGTTGACATTTCTGCAAAAAATGTATCGCGCAAATACACTGGAACCCATTGATTACGAGCAGAATACATATTCTGAAGCCATTCATGATCACCGAGATCGTATTTATCAACAAGTGAGAACCAAAAAGACTCAAACTCATCGACCGAATCAGCCGAGTTAACACATTTATGAAAATCTGTTTCAAAACATGGATGTTGAGTAAACACATGGGACAGCTTTTCTTGGCATTTTTTGAATATATGCCATTTACTTAAACGGTGGCGGGTGTCAGGAAAAACCTGCTTAATGCCCGACTCTATCACGGTATCCTGGTCGGTGGTGATCGATACAGGTGGACAACCAGACATTGCCTTTAGCCATGTGTTAAACAACCAAACAAACGAAGATTCTAATTCATTTACTAAAAAAGCACATCCGAAAATTACAGGCTGCCCATGATGATTAACCCCAGTGAAAGAGGTGAAAGGTAATCTATACTTATTCCACCTGTAATTAGTATCAAAGGTCACGGCATCGCCAAAGAAAGTGTAGTTCATCCTAGCCCTTGGATCGACCCAAAAGACATTACCCTTACACTGATTCTCATCACCCTGAACAGCATAAAAGAAATCAGGGTTTTCATTATGTATTTGTTGCAAATAATCCAAAAGAGGTTGTATCTCTTCATCCAAACTCCGCTCTTTGCTGGTCCTTATATAGTTCCTACAATCCACTTCTGTAAATCCGACTTTATTTGCGCCACCATACTCTTTAATTAAAACTGACATAATCCTCCTTGGACCCATCCCAGCCGCCTGCAGAGTATCGATTAACGTCTTCGCAGGACCAGAGATTTGGCGGTGGGACCGGAGGCAGTGTACCTGAAATTTGGGTAGAGCTTATAAGCTCAACTTATTGTCTTATAAATTTTCAGTTGGATATCATTTAATTGTGTATATCATAAGCTAGCTTATTTCTGCAAATATACATCAAAAGGTTTTTAGCTAGATCCACCCAGTATTTTTTCTTGGTCGGAAATGTCATGTTCCTTAGCAAAAAACGTACAACCGGACAAATCCCATATCAGCAAGGGTGGAAAAAAATAAAGAAAGGAGATATAGTTATATATACGGTTGTGTACACTAACCTACTACCAATTTTACGACTTGAAAATTAATCACTGATTTTATACGTATAATACACTAAGTCACTAACCTAGCATAAATAGATCAATCAGGTCACCTTCCATCCAGATTCACTGAAAAACCTCAGGAATGTACGATCACTTTAGCAGACTAATGTATCTGTATTGGTTAGTTATTCCTTTTGTACAATAACCTAAGTGGTAAGTGTATTAATTGAGCAATCAACGTTAAGCAAGTGTACTAAACTAATTACAGAACGTTGTAGGGTTGGTGAACACAATATAAAAAAAATAGGTTAACGTATATAGAGTAAAAATCCAAGAAAAACTTATTTGGTTTGTTTCCTAATGACTGGTTTCAATTTGTATTTAGCTCTGTTTGTTTTCGTGTATAATGAGGATAAACACTTGTATTTTCAAAATTTTACATGGAAAACCTTTCATGCGCCAAACGTCCGTAAATGAAAAACAAACAAATGTTTTCACCGAAAAACTTTCCCACGTAAATAGTTTCCCCTAGGAAACCTTTTACTGTGAAACAAACGGTAAAGGAATCATGTAGTCCAGATACGGAAAACAGAGAGAAGCGTAAAACAAAAATCCTTTTTGATTACTTACACAGTGATACAACTACCTACTAATCTTTTTCTTGGAAGGTAAGCAGCCAGCAACTATATTATTAAAACGAAAGAAAGAAAAATGTGATCTTGGTTAGTACTCTTAACTAATAATGTAATCGTCCAAGTTCATTAAGGCTTGTTTGGCTGTAACTTACCTGGTCAGGAGTAGCGAGCTCGTGATTGTGTTCTTTGACAAAACCATACACAATCCATTTACCGGTATCATCTTGTATCTTCACTGATATAGCTGCTTTGCACCCGACTCTAGTAACAATACGTGGCCGCTTTATTTCCCCTTCTTTATTATTCCGTTTCAATTTCCGAAACCCTTCTTTAGCGCAAACAAAGGTCCTTTGTATAATAGCTCCGTCTTTTCTTGATTTACGCGAGGAGCTAACACGGGTGCTAAACCCAACACGGCGGGCATATGAGTTGTAAAAAGCTTTCGCAGCCTCTTCAGATTCGAAATCCATGCCATCAAAAGGCTCGAGATCAGGGTCTCCTTCAGGGATGTATATAGAATTTTTAACATTATTATTATGGTCATCCATCTCTTCGTCAATGATGGGATTGTCAATGTCAAAACCATCGTCTCCGCTATTAACAGAATCACCCGCTAACCCTACATCAAACTCCAGAATCTCGTTCTCCATGTTTGTTTTGTTTCCGAAATAGACACCTGACACAATTTAAGGTTGCATTTATAGATAAGCAACTTTTAGGAAAATGAACCCTTCATTATTAAACAGGGGACTCAAGTTAATTAATCGGCACGTTTTGCAAGTAATTTTTCAGCTCGACAATTTAGAATCAACATTACAAGGAAACAAGAAATCTTCTTCTTAGGTCCACATCTTCTACCTCGTAAATATGCCCTTCGTCGTGTTAGCACAAACTATTTATTCAAAAAAGGTAGGTAAATCCTAAAATTATGATTAAACATTTATTATAGATATTTAATAAAAGAAACTCATAAATTATTTAATTAAGAGTAGAAACTAAGCAAAAATGTAAAGTAAACATTAAATATGGTAATTAGTCGTTTTGATCAATATTATGCGTTAGATTAATGAAATATTTCAATATAGCATTTCAAAATTTTATAAACATATGTACAAGTCGTAAGAATTCCAAATTTGTCAAAATAATAAAGAAGACATAATTAAGGGGGTAGAAGATCCGGTTCATTTATTTTTTCAATAGAACCTTTAAGCATAATCTAAGGTCACCACAATAAAAATGAAATGTCGAAACTAAATGTAAATTAAAATAAACTATCTGATAGTCCATGTTCATTCTGTTCCCAAGAGTGCCATATGGCAAAATTTAGGGTTTCCAATTACGTATAAGCAAATTGAGGCAAGGATGGGTGTAAATATAAATACTTAATATACCCAAATTAGAATTAATCTAAGTAGGTTTTATTAACTAAGTGGTACACTAAAGCAACCACATCAATCATCCTACAATTTTCCTTTAACTAACACACTTTTACATTTTTAGGGTAACAAATTAATTTATACCCGTATCAATTTCCCCATATTAACATCTATATCATAACTTTCTATATATTCCATCCTACTCTATTAACATTTCCTCTCTCCATAATTATTTCTAATAAAATAAAATCTAACAACCCTTTCTCTCCATATATTTTACTATTATCTAACTGATATATAGAGCTCTTGCTCCCCCTATACATAGTTTTGAGTCAAAGTTAATATAAGGGTAATTGATGCAATGTGTTTTTTTTTATAAAAAAAATCCATAGAATAAGGAAATATAATATATACATATATTTCCGTTAAATTTTTCTTAAGCCAGTTTCTTGACTTATTATAATGCAATTTTCAATGCATTTTGGAACTAGTATTTTTTGTCCTCAAATGCATCTTCTCTTGAAAGTATAACAATAATACTCCCTCCGTCCCAATTTCATAGGAAGTTTGGTAATTTTGCATTGCAAAATCGATACACTTAAATTGTCGGAATTGTAAAATTCAAAAGTTATACACATGGTTAAGATACTTAATTTTATGAATTCCTTTTGGAAAATTACCTAACTTCCCATTAAATTGGCATGGAGGGAGTACAAAAATAAGAGATAGGAGTATATGTTGCCTTGCAAAGATGGATGCACATAACTTATAGCTTAAAATCTGCAACCAAACAAGCCATTGTGAAGCTCTAAAAAACGGAATTAACTAACTTCCTCAACCTAAAACAATTCTGAATAATCTAACTGGGGCTACAGAGTATATTCCATACATAGTTTTCTACTACTAAATATTTAAATTAAATGAAAACAAAATTTGTAGATAAATACCTCAATTGTTAAAAGTGGTACTCAAGTACCTATTATATTGTTAACCACCGGTAATAAATTACACTAAAACTTAGGTGTATTTTTTTCCTGGAGTATACGTTCCTTAGAAAGATGGATGAACAAGCTCTTATGAAGCTATCAGGCTGGGAAAGAAATAAAAAAAAAACGGAATTAACTAACTTCCTCAACCTCAAACAATTCCAACTAATCTAAATTGGGGCTATAGAGTGAATTAGATAATTTTCTACTACTACAGTATTTAAATAATACTCCATGCTGGCTGCTGATCTATTTAATAGGAAGTTTGGTAATTTTGCAATGCAAAATCGGTACACTTAAAATGTGGGAATTGAAATTTTCAAAAGTTATACGCATAGTTAAAATACTTAATTTTATGAATTCTTTTTGAAATTTACAATTCCGACATTTTAAGTGTACCAATTTCGCAATGAGAAATTGCCAAACTTGTTATTAAATCAGGGCACGGAGGGAGTATAAAAAATAAGAGAGATATGAGTATATGTTGCCTTAGAAAGATGGATGAACATAATAGCTTTTAGCTTCAAAGCTGCAACCAAACAAGCCCTTATATATATACTCAAAACGATTCCGAATAATCTAAATTAAGGGGCTACAGAGTATATTACATAATTTTCTAATACTAAACAAATTAAATTAAAAAAAGAAGAGGAAATAATAGAGGTGGTTACCGAGGTGGAGGAGAAGTTGGGTATGACACGTAGAGGAAGGTGGGAGTAACTGGAAGGTGGGTGTATCTATTCATTAACCGCTGGATTCAAAAAGAGTTGAGGTTTAATTTTGTTTTTATTTTTGTTTTTGTTTTAATAAATAATACATTTATATAATCTACTGGTACTATTTGCCTCGCTATTTCATTTCACGGAGGAAAACGTGAATAGTTTCGATTTTTATAACAAAAAATCTGTAAAACCGTAGAAAAAATCTACGGTTTACGGTGTTTCTGTGCAAACCGTAGATTTAATCTACGGTTAACAGTGATTCACTACAAACCGTAGATTAAATCTACGGTTTACAGCAGATTAATGCAGACCGTAGATTTAATCTACGGTTTACAGTGAATCACTGTAAACCGTAGATTAAATCAACGGTTTGGAGCAATTTTCAGAATTTTTACATAAAATAAATTTAACAATTAAAATACTGAATATTTTTTTCAAATTAAACATGATTTTTTTAATAAAAAACTAAATGCCTTGTTTCTAAAATTTTACATAAAATAAATTATCAAAATTCTAACAATCTCTCAAAATAAACACAAAATTTACACAAATTTACACAAAAAAAGTTGATGTGATAAATTTTATATTTTTGGTTCATGTTATCTTTTTTGTCAAGTGTATAAGTTGAGATTTATTGAAACATTAACTAAATCGTCAATTTTTGTGAAGTGTTTTTGCTTTGTTTTTAACACTTTATAACGCAATATGAAACATTAACTAAATCGTCAATTTGGTGTCAATCGTCAATTTTATTGAATGAAACAATCATAAATTATATAAATTTCATAAAATAAATTAACTCAATATGCAAACATTAACTAAATTTCATAAAACATATTTATTAAACATTTGTTTACATCATATAAATTTACAACAACTTGTAAAAAAGAGTAATTTACATAAAATTAAAAATAAAAAACTGATTATGGACTTGATAGTTGTATAGCTTATTCTTCATTTGCAATTTGTTTTCCCGATTGCCTTTCCAGCACCATATATAACTTGAAATTTGGTCGAAAAAGTTCCTTTCATGGCGCAGCTGCCTCTGTGCGTGTTTGTTCCCACCGTGCTATAATTCTTGGCATTGGGAATATCTCTTCTTTAGTGAGCATAATGACAACTGTTGACGAACACTATTACAGTAGGGATGAAATATGTCGTTGCAGGAGGCAGACCGGTATAAAGAAGTAAAAAAGTGGCGTTCCATACTTGTACCCCCTCCATTTTTATTTGGCCATAATGACAACAATACAATTGACATATTATAATGAGAAGCAATTAAAAAACCATAAGACGGAAATCTCATCCATTTGTCAGAAGGGCGGGATTTGTAGGATGAAAAAAATTCAAACTTGATAAAATATAATCATACCGGTAACCTTCAAAATCAAGACTCTCAAACAGCTCATAATAAACACCTTTCATTTGCTACAGCTCTTGAAACAACTCACATCTTACCGCATATCAATCATTTTCCCCATGCTCTTTACCCGTCGCATTTGTAGTACCCGGAACCCACAGTTACCATTCTCACGCACATTATAAACCGTTTCGATGTAATTATGTAACATGATCCATATTTGGTCACTATACAGGAAGGTTTGCCTATTGGGGTGAGTTTAGGGTTCTGGTTTCGCGGCCTCCTAGTTGGGTTTACCCTTACCTCCGGTGTTTCATCCGCCTTACCTTTGCCCTTGTCTCTACTAGCACCAGCACTCTGTTCCTCCACATACTCCCATCCCGACTTATCTCTCTTACTAGAATTGTCTCCTTTTCTAGGTCTCTCCCTATTTTGTCTCACTTCGGGGTCATTCATAGATGTTCTAGATGGTACGGTTATCTCTCGGAGTTGTGTTTTCATACGCCGTTTTTCAACATTAGTTTTGCTAGAATAAACACTTTTAAACGATCACCCTCTATCCCATAATCATCGGTGTTCCCATTATCATCA
This sequence comes from Primula veris, assembly GCA_963682055.1. Classification (NCBI taxonomy): domain Eukaryota; kingdom Viridiplantae; phylum Streptophyta; class Magnoliopsida; order Ericales; family Primulaceae; genus Primula; species Primula veris. The sequence goes on along the minus strand of OY821745.1, from coordinate 16,517,411 downwards.
ATTACGTCTAATTTTTTTCAGAATGGATGAATATATTCTAGAGGAAGAGTCTTCCCGAATAAAATATGTTCACTCATAATATGATGACAAGGTAACCCGTGAGACAATTTGAAACCGCAAGAACAATTCTCATTACCCTGGCCACTACATTTTTTTTGTTCTTGAAATAATAAATCAAAGGCATAGTGTGTGATATACGGCCTAAGATTTATAAATAGAGGTGTTCGTTCTGAATGTGGAAAATAAGAGTTGCATTTATCCAACTTCATCTTAATATCCTCAAACTGTTTTTCTAGAATTCTATTCACCTCTACCCAAACATTTTCAAGCGTGCCAGTATTTGTGGAAAGGGATCTTTTTTGCTTTGCATGTTGTTGTTCGTCTCGATTGGCAGTTCTGTTATCTAGATGTGTTGTATGGTTGGTATAGCATGCAACAAACTTTTCAGCATAATCATTTAACAGCTTGTCTACATACTTAATCACAGCAGGATACGATTTGTAAGAAGAATTGAAAGAAGCTCGGTTATGATTGTACTCCTCTATCGACTCAAAATCAACCAATAAACCCCAATCATCTAGAAACGTTTGCCACTCCTCGTATGAGATTTTTTTACGGCAGTTTTTCAAAACATTTTTGGCAATATGAAAAGTGCACAAAATATGATGAGAATCGGGAAAAATAACGGATAAAGCATTTATCAAGGCCATTTCTCTGTCGGTTACAAACACCCTAGGTAGTATACGACCCTCCAATGTATCTTTAAATTTTTCCAAAGCCCATATATAACTTTCCTTTGTCTCATCACTCATGAAAACAAAACCTAAACAATATGTTTGGTTCGTTGATGTCATTCCTACGACTTCTAGAAATGACATATTAAAACGGTTTGTCCTATATGTACAATCCATTAACAAGACATCAGGAAAAGCTTTGAACATCCTTATAGAATCGGGGTGTGCAAAAAACAAGTTCTCAAGGCAATGAGTTGTTGGGTTCATATTATAGTAGAAGGTATAGCGATGTCTATCCAACAAATTAAACAGTTCCTGTATCGGGTTTCTACCATCTCGTTCTTTAAATTTCAGTCCAGCCAAATAATTATGTATCGTTTTAGTGTTTGATACATTGTCAGGATTTCGATTTTTTATGGCCTCTAATATTACACTAACTTTAAAACTATTTTGCCTTAACGTTTTAACCATCTCTTTTTCCTCTTGGGTTAAACGAGCATGTCGTGGTTGCACTTGGAGGTAAGTTGGAGGTGGATGGTTATGTTGTCCATTTTCTACTTGACACATTCATTCACCATTAACTACGTAACCCTTAATGAAAAATGGACAATCTTTTTTCTTTGTACCTGAATTTACGGAAGATGGTTTCTTTTTTTCGTAAACCCCCGATTTATCACACACAATATCAACATACGGTGTTCTTCTCCCATCACCCCCTCCAGACCTACGAATCGTAAGAATGAAACCCCAATTTCCAGCCACATCAGCAAAATCAGCAAGCATTTCATCCCTTGTATCCCAAGTCAATTCATCAACTTCAAAATGCTATGTATAATCAGTTAGCTCATCGTTTGAGCCACTGGATGAATTCACATTGTTGTTATTCCATTGGTTGTTGTCATAACCATAGTCGTAATTCATTTTCAAAAAGTGTTTGTTTATTTTATTTTTTTTGGGAGAAAGGAGTATTTTTGAAGAGATTTTTGAAAAGTGTCTGTGTTTGATTTTAGGGTTTGTTAGAATTGGCAAAAATGAGTCATATTTATAGTGTTAATTTCATAAACCCCACAAGGTGTAGTCATTTTCAAACTTTAATAATGCATTGAGTAGTCATTTTCGGATAGGGTTGTCAACTCATAATAATTCAAAAGTGATAAGGTGTTGTCGGATTTATTTTGATAGATGTGGTATCCAATGTCATTTACACTACTTTTACGGTTTGTAGTGTTTTTTTTTGTGTAGTCATTTTCAAACTTTAATAATGCATTGAGTAGTAATTTTCGGATAGGGTTGTCAAATCATAATAATTCAAAAGTGATAAAGTGTTGTCGGATGGATTTGATAGATATGGTATCCAATGTCATTTACACTACAAACCGTATATTAATTTTACGGTTTGTAGTGTTTTTTTTTGTGTAGTCATTTTCAAACTTTAATAATGCATTGAGTAGTCATTTTCGGATAGGATTGTCAACTCATAATAATTCAAAAGTCATAAAGTGTTGTCGGATACATTTGATAGATATGGTATCCAATGTCATTTACACTACAAACCGTATATTAATTTTACGGTTTGCAGTGTTTTTTTTAATGGAAAAGTTATTAACCAAGAGTTGTACTGATTCTAATACATTTTTTCTGAAAATACCACATAATTTATACAAACCGTACATTTAATGTGCGGTTTGCACATAATTCATGCAAACCGTACATTAAATGTACGGTTTGTATTAATTCTGTGCAAACCGCACATTAAATATACGGTTTGTGTGTAAATTCTGTGCAATAATTTCAGAAATTACAGAACAGTCCCTGTATTTCGTAAAAACTCAATATTGGTCCTATCAAATATTGAATATTGGTAACTTAAAAAAAAACATTTATCAAATTAAAAAAATTCAAACATAATAATCAAACATACAAATCAAATATTGGTCTTCAAAATCAAACATACAAACATACACATTACATTTATTTTATTTTTGCACGAGTAAATCCTTTAAAGTTGGACATAGAGAGCATCTTTCCATCCGATGTTATTCTGTCTGATGACGGCTCAGTGGACTCTTCGATTTCGTGGGTTTCCGGACGACGTCTATGTCGATGCTGCGATTCTGGTTGCGGAGCACGCTCGTGTGATATAATTGTCAATCCTCGAGCCCAACTGTCGGTTGAATGCTGGCTAGGAGGATGCTCGTACAACCCAAATGATTGTCTATGATACTCGGAAGGAACATCGTCGTGTACGTAGTCCGTCCCAGCAAAAGAAGCACGACGACGATGACCGCTTGAACTCAGACCCTCATCTGTAGTCGGACGTCGACCTCTACTCGTTCTTCTACCCCCGCTACGCCCGCCGCTACTAGATTCGCCTTCCCCTCTGCCTCTGTCGGTACCCCGATAACTTGAAGCCCTAGCGTAAGTTCTTGGGTCGTAACCTTGATCGTCATCACCATCGTCGTCATCGTCATCCTCCTCATCCGACTGTTCATCAGCTGACCCATACGGATTCATTCCCATTTTAGCGAACTCCGCACGTAGTAAGTCCACTTCCGTTTTAGCTTTTAGCCGTTTGAACGATTTGAAATTGCGGCCCAACATCGCTTTCTGAAAAAAACCACCAATAAAAAACGATTTATAAGTATTGAAATATACAAACAAAAAAATAACAATCAAATATTAATGAACTTTAACTAGTTGTTACCATTTTATTGAACAACCTCGTATGCTCGCGGAAACCGTGAGATGGCCGTCCAAGTTCAGGTGGGTTTATAAAGATGCGGGTCCTCTCTCTATACCATCTCATGTAATCCGGTGACGTCCCCATGCCAAATTCGCCGTTAATAAGCCGTTTGTGGCGGTCATTCCACACGGTTATAAACTCTGCAAAAAATGCAGGCCAATCGTGTTTTTGCCCAATCCCATATCTTATATCCTTGCCGTGAACCTGTCTGGGTTTCCAAATATATGTAGGGACCCGCTGAACAAAACCGAACTGTCTCATGAACCTGTCCGCGGGGTAGAACTCAATCTTCTTATTACAAATGAGAGGCACAGAACAATGCCACATATCACGGCCCCGCGTGCAGTATTCCGGATAGTCATCGAGGTTCCCGTAAGGTTGCCAGACTATCTGTAATCAGCAAAATTATTATTAGAAAATATAAACAATGGTTTAAAAATACTAGTAATAAATTCTGCGAACATAAAACCAATGCAAACATATACAACATATAATACGTAAGTTACATGTAGGAAATAAGAAAGTTAAATTTTACCTGTTCATGCGACATATGGTCAAATTGGTCCCGTATGTGGACCACATTATGTTCGTAGACATATGGCTTATCATTAGTAAGCCTCCAAATCTTCCATCTGTAATATACAAACAAAACCCGATAAACAATATATATAAATAAGATAAGTAAATGATAGATGACACAATAAAAAAAACACAAATCCAATACAAAAACTAAATAATATCATACCTGTAACCGAGGGGGAACCTAGGCCAGCCCTCAGGTGGCTCGATATCTTCCGGCAGCTCTTCACATGGTCTAACCGGCAGTAGTCTGGTCATTGCCCACATATCGAGAAACATCACGGCACCGCTTACTCCGGTAGATTTACCACGCACCAACTTGCATAAATTAGCCTCTAACCAGGCCAGAAGAGCTGATTCCCAACTATACTCTGCACATGTGCCAAAATCCTCCAGAAATGGCAGAGGCCATAGTGGAATCTGATCACTGCTCTTATCTGAAAACACATGTGCCCCAAGTAATAATAACATGACAGCCCTAGACTGATATAGCAAACGCTTCTCACTAGGGTTGGGGGTAATTCACCAAAGGTATGTAACATCCAATCAAGTCTAACTGTCAAACAATTTGTATCGACTTGATGGTCAGCAGGTCTAACACACAACAAACTCTCTATCATATCTAACCTGCTCGCCTTGTTATCATTCTGCTCCGATCGGGTAACAGCAAGACCATCCACCCTGAGACCAAGCATAATCTCTACATCCTGTAATGATATTCCCAACTCTCCACCGACAAAATAAAACGAGTGCGTCTCATCACGCCACCTATCAACTAAGGCTGTAAGCAAGCCTCGGTCAACGCTATAATTACCTATAGTGTGAATACCATAAAAACCAGCCCTAATCATATTTTTAACTACTCTGTCAGGCCTCGGTATCTACCAACTATAATTATAAACCCTAATTTTATGGGCATCTCCTCTACCCGCTTCTCTTTCAGCATCCCAAGTCTGATTTGAAATATGACCAGTCTGTCGTAAAATGCCCATCCTGCCTTTAATCTGTGGACCTGGCTCTGCCATCCTAACTATTTTTATTTTTAACAATAAAAACAACATAAGAAACATATACATTTAATGATAACCAAACAATTATTCTAATTATCTAATTAAACAAATTTTAATAAAAACTCAATTTTTTTATAAAACGGGCAAAATATCAACAACCCCAATTTTTATTGGTGATTTGGGCAAACAAACTAATTAAAACACATAATTTTATAAAACACCTAATTTTCAAAACGGGTAAATATTAATAAAGCGTAACTATTTTTATTTTTCTCAATCAAAACAAACAAGCATCATATACATGTAACATCATAACCAAACCATTAGTAATAAATATCTAAATAAACAAATTTGAATAAAAACACTATTTTTTTTATAAAATGGGACAAATATCAACAATTATTATAATTTCTATAATTAATATAAACAAACAACAAACAATTATATATATCTAAGTGAATAATCAATTTTCATATTTTATATATTTTTTTCTATTTTACAAATTGAAATTATACAAAATAAATAAATAATACAAAAATGGGACAAATATCAACAATTATTATAATTTCTATAATTAATATAAACAAACAACAAACAATTATATATATCTAAGTGAATAATCAATTTGCATATTTTATATCTTTTTTCCTATTTTACAAATTGAAATTACACAAAATAAATAATAAATTAGAGAATAAAAGAAATATCTTGAATTAGGGATAAATTTGATTGATGATTTGGGATTTTTTGTTAAGAAAGTTGATAGTTATTGTGGTTGATTGATTTGAGATTTTTTGGATGAAAAATTTGGGTTTTTTTGAGAAAAATAGAGAGAGTGTAGATAATTTTTTATTTTTTTTTAAAAACGTGCAATTCTGTTTTCAAGGAAATGTTTGTGTAATTTTTGCGTAGAGACTGACTGTGTAATTTCTAAAAAATAGGAACTGACTGTGTAATTTCTGCAGAATTGCTGCAGACCGTAGATTTAATCTACGGTTTACAGTGATTAACTATAAACCGTAGATTAAATCTACAGTCTACAACAATCCACTGTAAACCGTAGATTTAATCTACGGTTTGCAGTTAATCACTGTAAACCGTAGATTTTTTCTACGATTTGTGCGTTTTTTAGAAAAAATGTAGTATAAAAATCCAAGCTCAAACGTGAACTAGAACAAAATTCTTTATGAATCCTAAAATTATATATTTCAATTTGTGATTGACGGTTTCATTTGTTTTTTTTTAAAAAAAAATCTACTACTATTATTGTAAGAATTTCCCGATACCCGATCCGATCTAATCTAAATCTTCGACCCGGGCCTCATTCAAAAATATTCTGACCTCAAACTATCGAATATTCCTACGATTTGTTTATTTTGTATGGTATTGGGTATAACATTGGGTATTTAATGGCTACCGAAAACTAATAGAATATACGCTACTTCAATAAAGATTATATCAATTTTGAAAATTTTCTAAGAATAACGTTTAAAAAGAACGCTAGGAAATCAACATAAAATAATAACTAATCCTGAACATGGTCTAGAGTTTTAATATTGTACCATATGTTCATTAATGGTCTAGAGTTGGATTGGGTTCAAACCGTTCCAATCCTGAACATGTAAACCCACAACACTAATGAGGTTCATATTGCGAGCGAGATTTGAATTGAATGACAAATTAACCATCCGGACATAATTAAACTAATCTAATAACACACCGCTATGGTATTGCAAATACTTTTTAATTTAAAAGTGCATTATTTGTATGCTTGTCTTTATTCATTATTCGGTTGTAATTAATTAGGCAACCAATATATGAGATTAACAAAACTTATAGTCCTGTTACAAATTTTTCTAATGATGCAACCAAACGTTTCATAATTGAACTCAACTCAACCATTTATACTCAAAAAAGTATTATTCATGTATTCCATCAATTTCAAATTTGTCCACCACGATACTATGTTCGACTTTTGACTAATAAAAAAACCATACTCTATCCGTTCCAAAATATTTGTCAATCATTGAAAAAGTAAATTTTTATAGACATGCAATTATTGATTTGTCTAATATATCAAATACGTACTATACATTTATACATTAATTAAATTAAAGTTTTAAATTAAAAGTATAACTAAATCTAAAATGAGAACATTTGTTAAACTTTTTAATTGATTTTACAAAATGGATAAACAATATGTAATTTACTAAAAATGAATGATGAACAAAACGAGGGAGTATGTAAATTGTCGTGCCGAATGTAAATTTTTGAAAATTTATATATTAAAACATGTGATTAATTTTTATTTTATTTTTATTTTGGCAATTTAGACATAGTCTGACGTAATTTCTTTAAGATTGTGACAATTTGGGAACAGCGTAATTATTACTATTAATTAAATAAATAAAAAAGTCGTTCTGTCATCTGAAGAAGACCATCTCTCTCTATATTTAAATAATTAAATATAGAGGTTGGATTTTTCCAACTGTTTCCACGTTCAAACCGTAATTTTTTTTTTTACGAACTGGAAGTCAAATTTACGGTTTAGACCGTAAAATTATCAAATTGCCCATGCGTTGTAATCTGAAAATTTTCCAGAGAGCTTGCCCGATCGATCGGACTTCATAGCCGATCGATCGGTCAAGCTCTCTAGAAAATTTTTCAGACATATACATACATACATACACTCATATACATGTCACTCTCTCTTTCTATTACTTAAAATTCGCATATTTTCATCAAAAACACTCAAATATTCAACAAAATCAATATTTTTTGTTAAAATTCTCCATTTTCATCACTCTAATACATACATTTCACATTAATTCAACCCCAAATCTATTGATTTGCCCCAAATCAAATCGGTTTATTTTTAAAAAAAACCCTAATTTCTCACAAGCTAATTTTTTCAAAACCCTAATTTCTCAAATTCAATCAAATGGTTCGAGAGAGAAGCTCTTCGAAGGCGAGTTCTAAAGATATCGGCTCATCCGCTTCTCTTTTGGTAAGTCTTCTAAAACTAAATCCGATATCTCAAATAGGACAATTTTCAATCGCGTCTCTATTGATTATGCATAATTTTTTCGTAAATTTCCTCTTCTTAAAGAGAACATCGGTTTCCAAGAATGGAAAAACCTAATTTTTTTATCTAATGATATATATATTGATGAAACTTATCAATTTTACGAAAATCTTATTGTTTCTACTAATGACAATAATGATCTTCAAATTACTTATAAGGTTCACAAAAGGAAATTTGTTTTTTCCGCATCTCAGTTACGCGATCTCTTAGATTTAGAATGTAATGACGCCTCAAGAGCTGAGTAAATCTTTCATTTATATAATGTTTCAAACCTTCTTAAAATTCATTCATTCGTCTTTCACCCCGATTATCATGGAGAACCAAAAGTTAACGGACTCCACTTTAAAAACAAAATCGTATTTTTTGTTATGGCTAAAATAATTTTTCCTCATAGCTCAAATTTCATCGATGTTACGGAAGATAACATTTTCACTCTATCTTGTGTTCAAAGAAAAATCAAATTGGACACCGCCACCTTAATCCTAAAAACAATGAGAAAAGCCAAAGAGTTTACAAACCACTCTCTTCCGTATGGCTGTCTTAATACAAAAAATCTCAATTTTTTTTAATATCAATTGCAAATCCGTTAAACTCGAGTCTACTAGTGTTCTTGAGACAAAAAATCTCTCTCAAATGAAAATTTAGGTCATCGGTAATAATATTCTAACTTGGTATGGCCGAGTAGTTACCGATGAATTTTTTTCACCTCTCTCTCTCTTTATCTAGAGGCTTATGTAGCCCCTAAAACCATCCCTCTCGATCCCCTTTTGGGAGCCGAGGATCCCCCTCTAGCTCCCAATACGGATACCGATTCCGACGGGTCATCCGCTGGCCAATATGGACCAAACCCCGAAACTTTTCAAGCTCCTTCTTCTTCTTGCCTCTCAAAAGTAAAATCCAAATTACAAGTTCCTATTCCTCTATGTGCTTGATCCGAAATTTTTTACACGGACTTGTATCATATGGGATACGAAAATGGACGGTTTCAACGCAAAATATATCGAAGGATCGAAAAATCCTTAAGTGGAGATAAGGAAACTTTCGATGAAATTGATCGCATTAGCGCCGAACAATGCAAAGCCTATTGTGAGCATTTTCCGGGATATAGGCGAGACAACAGTGGCGGCAACGACGACGACGGTATTTCGGCATCGGGGATTAGCTGATATCATTTATATTTTACATGATGTTTCATATTTGTAATTTTTTTTGAACAATGCATTATTTTATCATTTTTCTTTTGTTTCGAACTATTTTTACATTTATATTTTCTTTTAAAAGCCGTGTGTTGGCTAATTTGGGACTTGTTGCATTTGGACGATTACAGTTAATGTGTATCTTTTGTTATCATTTTATCGTATGTTTCCATTTGTGCGATTGGTTATTGTGGTGTTGTTGTATTAATTTTTTTGATGGTATTATTTATTTGATATATTGGGTTGATCATTTTTTTTATTTGCGGCGATGATTATTTTTAAGCAAAACTATGACGAATTTTTCGCTCAACATTTACTTACCAATTTCTTGTATTTTGATTTATACTCCTGTCGGTGTTTAATTCTCTTTATTGGTTAATAAATAATTGTTTTAAAAATTTTACATTTTCACAAAAACTACTATTCGTTGGTTATTTGCGCAGTTATTTTGATTATAATAAAACATATTCAATAACAAAGCTATAAACTCTAAAACATGATAAAATGTCGTTTTGAGTACTAATCATTTTATCGAGTATTTTAAAACATGTTAATTTGTTTAAAATGATAGACGATTCAATAACGAAGCTAACGGTTCAAACAGAACTAAATTTGGAGGCCGAACGAATAAGTTATAGTTCCGCCAAATAAGTCAAACGGAATAAAATTTGGAAAGTAACCTGCGTTGAAAATAACATATTTTAATACGTTGTAAAATTAACCTGAGAATTTTATATTTTCACAAAAATTACTATTCGTTGGTTATTTACACAGTTGTTTTGATTATAACAAAACGTATTAAAATGATAGATGATTCAATAACGAAGTTGGTTGGTTACTAATCATTTTATCATCAGGTATTTTAAAACATATTAACTTGTTTAAAATAACGAAGTTAACGAGTAAATTTGAAGAGAACATATAGGTTATAGTTCAGCGGTATAGTCAAAACAAACAAAATTTAGAAATTTAACTCCAATCGATGGGACTACTCTAAAATTTTTAGATTTAAAAGCATGTTAAATTTGATAATTTCGCTGTCAAAAACCGTGAACCGTAAGTCAAACTGCTGTAAAAAAAAATTATGGTTGAGCGTGGAAATAAATTGGAGTGTAAAAATGGAGCCTCTTAAATATATATATATATATATATATATATATATATCGTCATTTCCGGTGGAACCCTTAAAAGAATTAAGATATTGTAATACGGTTATTTGAAGGTTGATTTTAGATTTATATCGTCATCTCCTGTTCAAACATATTGTACATCTCGTTAAGATTCATCATCTCCTTTCCTATATGCAGTTTTGAACAGGTATATACACACTCGTGCACATTTTTTTTTTTTTGTAATATTAGGGTTCTGGTTTTAATTTTTTCTATCTTATTCCATTTTTTACAAATATTTAATTACTTACAGGCATGCTTGTTTGGTATATATACCCTTAAAGCTCTTATCTTTTCCTTACAAAGAAAAAAAAAAGATGTTTGATTTTTTTTTGCGAGAAAAATATATCTTTTTTTAAGCTGGATTACTTCATTTTTTTCTTCTAAAGTCTCGATTCTCGAAGAAACATAGGGTTTTATTCTTAAACCTGCATCCAGACAAGCCCTATACGTTTTTAGCTTATATATTTGGTTGGTTTTGTTTTGAGAATTTCAATTTTTTTATTCTTTTATTTCCATTTTTCAAATATTTAAATACTAACAGGCATGCTTGTTTGGTTACAACCCTTAAAGCTTTTATATTTTCCTTACAAAACTGAGACGTTTGATTTTTCTTCCGAGAAAATAATAATTTATTTTTAAGCTGAATTACTTCATTTTTTAATCTGTCTTTAGCTTATATATTTTGTTTGTTTTGTTTTGTTTTGTTTTGGGAATTTCAAGTTTTACCCCTCTCTGGTTTTCTATTAAATTCCATTTTTTCAAATATTTAGATACTAACAGACATGCTTGGTTGGTTGCAACTAGTGCCGTCCCGCTATCGAAGGTTGTCCGAGGCTCAAAAAAAATAGTTGCCCCAAATTGTGATTTTTTATGTAAAAGAATTGAAATTAGATGGTAAGGGAGATTGAACCCTTAACCATTTGCCTAAAGACCACTAAAGCCTCGATTTTTCTTCATTTTTCTTCTAAAGCCTCGATTATCGAAGAAATCGTGTTATTTTTTCTAACCTGCAGCCAAACAAGCCCTATGGTCTGTTTTTAGCTTATATGTTTATTTTGTTTTGGGAATTTCAAGTTTTCGCCTTTCTTGTTCTTATTTGTTTTAATGAAGAAGTAAGTGAAACTTTACAAGCACCTTAGGTAATTGCAAAAAGGTAATGATGGTCTTATTCCATTTCTTCAAGTATTTATAATACTAACAGGCATGCTTGTTTGGTTGCAACCCTTAAAGCTCTTATCTTTTCCTTACAAAATGAGACGTTTGATTTTTTTTGCGAGAAAAATATAATCTTTTCTTAAGCTGAATTACTTCATTTTTTCTTCTAAAGCCTCAATTCTCGAAGAAATCAGGTTATTTTCCCAAACCTGCAGACAAATAAGCCTCTATACTGTCTGTTTTTAGCTTATATGTTTTTTGTTTTGTTTTGGGAATTTCAAGTTTTCACCTTTCTGGTTTTCATTTGTTTTAATAAGGAAATAAGTGAAACTTACGAGCTAGCACCTAGGTAACTTCAAAAAGGAAATGATAAAAACAAAAATTTAAGTGAGTGAATCTGCGACTTTTTAGGAAAAAATAAGTGTTTATAGTACCGCTTTCGAACATATTCGGAGTTAATTTTCCAAATTTGTAAATAAATTATTTCCATTAAATTTTTTTTGGACATCTCATTGGGATTCATCATCTTCTTTCCTAGATGCAGTTTTGAACAGGTATATCCACACTCATGCACATTTCCTTTTTTGCTTTTCTATCTTATTCCATTTTTTTCAAATATTTAAATACTAACAGGCATGCTTGTTTGGTTGCAACCCTTAAAGCTCTTATATTTTCCTTACAAAATGAGACTTTTGATTTTTTTTTTTTTTGTGTGAGAAAAAGATAATGTTTTTTTTAAGCTGGATTACTTCAATTTTCTTCTAAAGCCTCGATTCTCGAAGAAATTGGGTTATTTTACCCCTGTCTGGTTTTCATTTATTTTAATAAGGAAATAAGTAAAACTTTACTAGCACCTAGGTAGTTGCAAAAAAGTAATGATGAAAACAAAACTTAACTGAGTGAATTTGGGACTTTTTAGGAGAAAAGTGTTTTCTATCTAATTCCATTTTTTCAAATATTTAAATACTTACAGGCATGTGTGTTTGGTTGCAACCCTTAAAGCTCTTATCTTTTCCTTGAAAAATGAGACATTTGAATTTTTTTTTTGTGAGAAAAAGATCATATTTTTATAAGCTGGATTACTTCTTTTTTCTTTTAAAGCCCCGATTCTCGAAGAAATCGTGTTATTTTCTCAAACCTGCAGTCAAACAAGCCCTATACTGTCTGTTTTTAGCTTATATGTTTGTTTTGTTGTGGGAAATTCAAGTTTTCGCCTTTCTGGTTTTCATTTGTTTTTACTTTTTAATAAGGAAATAAGTGAAACTTTATTAGCACCTAGGTTATTGCAAAAAGGTAATGATGAAAACAAAAATTAACTGAGTGAATCTGGGACTTTTTAGGAAATAAGTGTAATACCGTTTTCGAAACGTATTCAGAAATTAGTTTCCAAATTGGTAACGAAGCTATTTCCATTCAAGTAATTTTTTTTGTTGGGTTTGAACTCAGTTTTCCGAATGTTATAAACCAAAACTTTAAGAGCATCTAGGTTACTGCAAAAAGGTTATGATGAAAACAAATGCGGGAATATTTAGGAACAAAGTGTTTATAATTCCGCTTTCGAAACTTATTCGGAAATTATTTTCCAAATTGGTAACTAAACTATTTCCATTCAACTTTTTTGTGTGGGTTTGAACTCAGTTTTCCGAATCTTATGAAGTCCGAAACAAGGGAAGTTAAACCATACCGATTTCTTTATTTGGTCTTGATCTCATTATTTTCAAAAGTGGTTATGATTCCTGCATTTTCTTTTCTGTATTCAAAACCAGAAACTAATTTCAAATGGTACCAAATTAACCATACCGGGACCTAAATTAGTTTTGGTTTATTCTTATATGTTTGAACATTCCATAGAGGATTGGAAAATGGGGGACAAAGAGGACAAAATTAGCGACACACAGAATGGTGATAGCAAAGATATCATCATGACAGACGTGGGAGTACGAAACAAGGAATTAACTGAATTGCATGAGGCTCACAATGTAAATAACGACATTTCTTACTCTAATGGTGAACAAATTCAGAATGAGGTGCAAAGCCATGTAGAAACTGTTGATACTTGTGGAAAAGATGACTCTGAGAAACCTTCCTTTAATGTACGAGAAGAAGGTCCGCTTAATAAGCCTTCTGTTATTACAAGCAATGTAAATGAGATACATGTGGATCTTCCAGTTGTGTTGCCTTGTGTCGAACCTAGTGGGACGTTTTTAGAAACACAAATTGAAAGAGAAACAAAAACTAAATCAAACGAAATCGAATCAAATCGAGAGGTTGGAAAAATGGAAGAGGAGTTAAACAGTGAAAGAAGTGGCAAAACGTTAAATGGTGAGGTTAACTTGACCCTAGAAAGTGAAAGAATAGAGGAAAAAATGATTTCTGGTTCAAATGGATTGGAGTTTCACCAAGATGATAAACGTAATGACAGAGATTTTGAAAATGACAACGGTGTAATGGAAGAAGTGAGCGGGACAGTCATGGTAAAGGAGGAGATTCATGAGAATGAAATAAAAAAAGAATTAATTAGAGATGCGCTGGAAGATGGAGTTACAACAGAGTTTAATAGCGTAAATAGTTCATTCCTTTTAGGTCCAGATTCTACAGAGGAAGATGAGACAGGGACGCCAGAGGAGCAAATAGCGTTCCTTAAGGAGATTGAGAATTTTCATAGAGAGAGATTCTTGGATTTTAGACCACCTAGATTTTATCAAGAGCCATTAAATCTACTCAAGTAAGTTCGTTTTCGGCTCAAATCTTAAATATTGGGTACTATTACTTTTTATTTTTAACACATCTTTTTTTTGTTTTATGTTTTTGTTGCATTAGGTTGTGGAGAGCCACTGTCAGGCTTGGTGGATATGAACAGGTTTGCCTGGTTTTATTTCCTTTTACAGCTTATAATTACTTTTAATTCATCTCTGTAACATATGCTTCTTCGTTGTCTGTCTTAGAACTCTTTGAGTATATCAAAATGTCACTCAAAAGAAGATAAGTAGGTTCTGTCATAAGCTCTTAATAGTTTTTTAGGGGATGTCAAACACAAGTTCAAAGTTCACATGTAGAATTAGAATAATTAGAGATTACTTGATAGCCTGTCAGTGGTGGGCATAGTGTACTTTTTCGTTTTACTTGTAGATTTTGTTGAATTCTAAAAATTCTTCTGTAGTGCTGTCTCTGTCAAAAATTCCTGCTAATCCTCACTTGGATAAAAACTTCAAACAAATTTTGCCAAAACTAGGTCTAGGTCTTTTTTTTGGTATATGAAACATGACCTGTGTTCTCATGTAAGCTTCTCGACTATCCTTAAAGCCAGTTTTGGATATAGCACATGCGACAACCTGATTTGCTATCAATAGTGTGCTAGTGTAGCAGAAAAAATTAATGGTAAAGTGAAATTAGAATTATAGGATGAATATTTACGATAATGTAAGTAATGAAACATATGAAGAAGATATATGATCGACTCTAATACTTCATTGGAAATTTGCAGTTTCTTATTTCTTTTCTAGCAGAATGTCATTTTTTTTGGGTGTTCTATGGAAGGCGACGAAAGCCGACTTTGTCTTACAAAAGAGAAGAAGCTGATGCCTTGTTTAAATTGTGTGCTATTATTTCTTGTGTTACTTGCAGGTTACCTCATGCAAGCTGTGGCGACAAATTGGAGAGTCATTCAAGCCCCCTAAGTAAGGACTCACTAACTATATATGTTATGTATATTCTGATCTTTCTTAATTCCGTTACTTAAAAAGAACTTGATGGTTAAAGCAAAAGGTGGTCTGTGCTGAGTGCTGACAAATTTAGTTACTTCTCGTCTGGTTTGTCATGTGGACGTCAAGTGTTAAAATAAGAAATGTTAAGATTGACCAGAGAATGTGTGTTTCCTAACATGAAGTATAATCTCAGTTAAGAACGAGATGGTTCTCTGGAACTTGACGATATGGACAGCGTATTTGAGATCAAAACAGACATATTATTTAATAGTGAACAACCCTTGATACAAGATGCCTTTTTATATCCTGCAATCGAAACAAAGGGAACAAAACTCCTTAAGAAGTACATGCTTGTCTTTGTCAAGCACAATCTTTTTAGAATCTGTGTTTTATAAGTTTACACTGTCAATACCTTTCTTTATTCCCCAGCATATGAAAAGACCGTCAAAGGTCTTGATACTCAGATGCAAACCTCCACTTTGTTCAATTTGTGTGTCGTCATTCAAACCAAAAGCCCTTCTTGGTGGAGCATTCATTTGCATACAAAATTATATTTATAAAAAAAAATCAACGTCCCATTGCTGAAAAGACATAGTAAGATGATAGAATTGAGATTTATTCTTTACCAAGTCCTTGATGATTGCCATTTCTGTAAATCTTCATCTGCTTCGTCATGGTCTATGGTGCTATTTAACAAAAGGTTATAGATCTCTGTTTCTGGAGCGTAGGAAAAGTCGTTTTCTTTAAAAAAAATTAGATTCTTCTGTTTTTGAAAGTAATTCTTATTCTGATGTTAAAGGTGACAAATTCTTCTTTTGCATGAATTGGGATAGGACTAGGGACTCAATAATTTAGGAACAGTATAGGATCTTTCAGTTATTTTGATAGTCATTACATATAAAGTTCTTGTCATAAAGGGCAAACCCATCGCATCAAGCTCCCTGTGCACGAAGTTCTTGTCATGCTGATGGTTTTATTGAACTAGATATATGTTTGTTCCTCTTGCGACCTGGGCCCAATAAGTACACATTGCTTCTTTAGGTGCTACCTTGGTACAAAATGTCTATTTGTAAATTTAGTGATTCAAGTTGCTGTGTCTATTTTACTACTATTCCCTCTTGTTGACCATGTCAGACTTTTCCATGTTTTTATATATGCAGGACATGTACTACTGTCTCATGGACTTTCCGGTCTTTCTATGAAAAGGTTGTTTATGCTCCTGTCTCCTGGCTATTTACTTTCACTTGCACTTTCTTTTATATGATTAGTTTTCACTGGTACGGCATCATGGTTTTAGTTGCTGTTCTTGGAAGTTTTACTTCTGTTTTTTTTACATTGTTCATTGCTTTGTCCTTTTCCTGGGATATTAGTGAAGATATATCACTAAGGGGCTGCATTTTTACTCACTCATTAGATTTGTTGTATATAGAGTGCATGTTAATTCTATATTTGTTGCATTTTTACTCGCTCTATATTCTCATTTCTTTTCATGTATATAGAGTGCACGATTTTTAGGGCTGTCGCTGCCTTATCAGTAACTTCTCCATGAGTTACAATTAACTTATTTTAATTATTGAAGGCATTACTTGAATATGAAAAGCATAAATTACGCTGCGGCGAGCTCCCTTACACTGAATTGCCTACTCCAGAACATATAGGTGTCGGCACCCCAGTAAGTTACTCTTTCGTGTATTTGAAAGTCACAATGGCAAATCTCTTTTCTTGCTGTTTTCCCTTTTATTTTGTTGTTTCATTTGTTGTTCAAGTACCACAATGATATATTACAATGTGATTTAGATGTTTTCATTTAGTCCTTTATTTACGTATCTTTTTAATGTATGCAGTTACAAGCTGTAGGATCAGGCAGGCTAAGAAGAGATGCTGCATCTCGTGCTATGCAGGGTTGGCATTCTCGTCTTCTTGGTAACGGTGAAGTTGGTGACTCTCCCTTAAAGGTTTGTGGCATAAATGGAGGTCATTAAAATGTGGAATTATGCCAACTTCTTTGATTCCTTGTCATTATACTTCACTTTTGTAGGATAAAATCTCACCTTCTAGTCCAAGGTGTGAGAAGCCGCTGAAAAGCATTGGTAATGTTTCTCAAGTCAACTAAGTCTATATATCATTTTTCTCTCAAGGTAATTTTGCCTCTTCTTATTACTCTGACATAATTGACTAAGTTATTGAACAATTTTCAGGTCTACTAAAGCGTAAAATGCCATCTGCTATTGAGCGTGCTGTAAAAGTTGTACATATGAAAACATCAGATCCGCAGTTAAGATCAACTATTATCATATAGATTGTATTTTTATGATTCTTTTTCGGCATATCGCATTGGTTCGCTGTAAAAGTAAACAAAACATATTCACTCATGTCATACTTAATATGTCTTTTTAACTAACACAGTAGACAATAAACCATTTACGTTTTAAAATATAAGTGAAATAATTTCTCGTTTTTTTCTGATCAATTGCAAAAGAAAATTATCAGTGTACTTAAATGAATGGAAAAAAAATAGTTACTAAAAACTCCATGCATATGTAAAGAATACTTGGTTCCAGATCATCAAACTTTGTTCTTTTTGGGGTCATTCCCTGATATAAAATGAGATATTAAACTAAGAACAAGAGGAAATCGTATCTAGTTATTTCATTTTTGTAAAACACTGCTCAATGGTTAAATGGTCATTGACTCATTCATTATTCAGGAGCAGGACCAATATCTAAATTCGAAAACCAATGTTGATTCACCTAAGTGCTCCCTTTTTTTCTTTCTTTGGCAGATCTGAAGCAGATGTTGTTGATATTGGACACCCTGCTGATTGGGTAAAAGTCAACGTGCAAAGAACCGTATGTTTTTTTTTACTTTTTCCTTTTCACTATTATCAGTGTCTCGGGTTATAGTTTTTTTTCCATCAGTTTATCCCCTTTGAATCTAATTTCATCCAAAATGTTGTCTTTGCAGAAAGATTGCTTTGAGGTATATGCTTTGATACCAGGGCTTCTGCGTGAGGAGGTCAGTTGAAGTCTTTTATAGCCGAGCTATTTATCTGTAGCTTCTTATTGTTGCTACATTCTTGTGAATATGTGACTGAAGCTGTATTCCCTAATTATTAAATGCTCTTTGAATCAGATTGAGACAATTCCCTTGATACTCTACCGAACTCTAAGCTCAAAACCCATAATACTCATGTGGAAGTTCCGTTGATGCCCGTATTTGCGTATTAAAGTTTTAGATGCTTCAGTTTTTCCGAAGACACTTTAGCAGCTTTTCTCAACTCTTCACTTACATGGCACTTATTAACTTCTTAACCTACTGCTTGAATTGCCTTAAGAGTTCCAAAGTTGAGGGTATATTACAAGCTTCCTCTAAACCTCTAGTTAGTGAGATGAAACTAAAAGTGAGAATATATTGAAGTAGAGTTTGTGTGGGAAGATTATTCTCCATTGGGTATGGGAAGGAGGCCTAGGCTTAGGATTTAAATGGAAATTCTTGCATCCTGCTTAAAATATTTTGACATAGAATTCCTTATGAGTCGGTGTAATTGAAAAGTTCCCACTCAAGTAGAGAATTATCCTGCTCGAGTGATCACAAGTGCACTTGCCGATGGATCTTAAATCCATATCTCTTAGCTCCACGGTTATAGAGGCATGAAAGCCAGTCATTGCATTTTATTAGTATTTTTTGTTTTTTTTAAACAATAGAATATGCCATTGTTAGAATCATTGCGTTCCGCTCCATACGTCGTACCAGACCGTAACACAAATGTAAAAAGCACTTTTCTCGCATAGTTGGGTTCACGGCCATTTAACTTTTTCCCATTGTGTTGTCTATTCATATATAAATATTGAAATAGATCTATGTTGCCATAATGAATTCACCATTCTCTTGTATTTCTTTCGATGTTTAACTTCAATTTATAGGTTGCTCGATGCTTCTAGTTCAGTTGTTATGGCTATTGACTACATTAACAGAGAGTGGTTCATTCACATTTGTCTAAGCAAGAAAATTTCATTTCTTAAATAAATTAGGTGAGGGTCCAGTCAGATGCAGTTGGGCGCTTGGTTATATCTGGTCAACCAGACCAGTTGGACAACCCGTGGGGTGTTACTCCCTTCAGAAAGGTATGTTTAATCTCTTTCTCTCTCCTTGAAGCTTTAGAGGCTCTTCCAAGTAGTCTTCCTTTGAATATTACTCGTCTTTTCGGCTTGTTTTATGTACCCAATAAATATTATCGAAATCTATTGTCTGTTTGCTTTGTATTTACCAGCATTTGTTAACGAGGCAGAGTCTTTGCAAAATTTGATTAACTTGCAATTGTTGGAGTTTAAGCATAAATTTATCTCCGAATTGTTTGAGAAAGGATGATTACTTGGTCCAATTTTTAGCCATTTCTTATAGGTTCGAAGTGCCTGCAATGGTGGTTGTTTTGATATTTTTTTGACTGTGCTACTAGAGCTTCCAATTGTGGCTGTTTAGCTCTATCTGATGCTTATGCTTGCCCGCGCAAAAAGAAACTAGGGCGGGAGCTAGTTCCCAAAAGGAAAGAAATAGAAAAAAATGGATTAGGGGTGAAATCTGTTGTTTTATTTGAGGAGGTTCTGATGATTTAAACAAGTATAACCTTTTCGTCCCACTACCAAGTATTACCTTAATCTTGTAAGTACAAAAAATTCTAGATAAAATAGCAAAATATGTTCGCATTAAGGCTAGTTAACCTTAATGGGCCATTTCACCATTTAGAAATTACTTAATTGAATGGTATAGCTACTGGCGTTATTATTTGTTCTGCGTCTTTGTTATGCAACCTTGTATGATATGAAAAAAATTGGGTTATTTTTGTAGGTTGTGAGCTTACCTTCTAGGATCGATCCTCATCAGACTTCTGCAGTGGTGACGCTTCATGGTCAGTTGTTTGTACGAGTACCATTTGACCCTTTAGATATCTAAAGCCTCGGGAAAGAAAACAATTAGTGTATTCTTCTTTGGAGAAATATCAAAATGAATCATACTTTGAGCCTGTAATTTTGTTGATCTGTTCCTTCGTTTGAGGAAATGATTGCTACTTTTGATGACTCGTTTAGTTGAGCTGATTAGTGGTCATTGTTAGGGATGGCAATTGGGCCGGGTTTCTCGAAACCCGACCCGACCCGCACATCAATCCGCACATAACCCGACCCGACCCGTTTATACCCGACCCGTTTGATCCGGAATTTTTTTTATAAGCCAAATAAGTGCAAACCATTATTAAGCATCTAACAATAACCATTTAATCAAATTAGAAAAGCCTAAAAATCTTATTTTTTTCAAATTTTTCATATTTACCTGGTAAAAATTTATAATAATCTAAATTATTCTTTACAACAATATCCAAAAAAATAAAAGAAAAAAAACTGACAAAAAAAAAAAAGTTAAAATAAAATAATGATATATATATATATAGAGAGAGAGAAAGTTAGTATACAAGAGAGATGACTAATTAATTTGGTGAATGAGTCTCTTTTAATATTTTATCGTTGAAAGTTCACATTCCTCATAGGTACCACTTTTTAATTATTTAGTTTATTTACTAAATTGTCATACAAACCAAAATATAATATATATATTTTATTTTTCTACAAGCCCAAAAAAATAGTTTTTTTATTTTTTTTTGTAATTTTTTTAAAAATTTGTGAATTTTTTTTATTTTTTTGTGATTTTTTGTGATTTTTTGTGATTTTTTTCATTTTTTGTAATTTTATGTGATTTTTTTCATTTTTATAATATTTTGTGATTTTTTTCATTTTTTATAATTTTTTATAATTTTTTTTGTAATTTTTTTAAAATTTTGTGATTATTTGTGATTTTTTCATTTTTTATAATTTTTTTGTGATTTTTTTTTATTTTTTTTTCATTTTTTGTGATTTTTTGCATTTTATATAATTTTATTTGTTTTTTTTCCATTTTTTATGATGTGTATGGCTTTTGGTAAATAAAATAAATAATTAAAAAGTGGTACCTATATGAATATGAACTTATTTCTAACTTGCACAAAAGTGCAAAGTAACCCAATCCAACCCGACCCAAATAATCCTGCACTTTTATCCAACCCGTACCGGGTCGGGTCGGGTCAAAATCCGAAATTCTGCCATCCCTAGTCATTGTGCCTTCGGCTTGTAGATATTAAAATTATTTTTTGTATGGTTTATACTTTATCAGTTAGATATGTAAAATCCGCGGAAGGAGGGTTCTACTGTAGGAAGCCCAATGCTTGTTTGTTGTGCAGTTCTGTAATTTGGAAGAGTAATTTCTGCCCTTATTTTGGTGTAGGTCTTTCTTTCATTCTTTAGCTTTATTTCATATGAAGGTATGACCATAAGAAAGTATTCCATAATTCAAACTAATTAGTTCGTACAAACGACGACCACAGAAAAAAACCGGGATAACTTCTTGCTGCAACTTGCAATTGTTCGTACAATCTGACATGTATAATTGTCTCTACTTTTTCTACTCACTAATCGGATTATATGTCTGCCTCCTTATTCATATTGCAATTTTCCATGACTTTAGATATATGTCAACAACGGTTGGATTAAGTATATTATTTAATTTAAAAATGGACATTTTGTTGGTCCAAATTAGTATTTTCAGAATTACGTATGAATATAATCTTGTTTTACTCTACTGTTTTCTATAATTCAATACATCATCACTCTTTTGGAATATATTACATTAATTTTGCAACTCAAAGACTTTGATTTTTTCTTTTCTGGAATAAAATCTTTTCAAGTTATAACATGTTCTCGTGCGTATGATTAAGGTGGTTGGTCCAAACCTTTCATATCCTAGTTTACCATGATTATCATCACGTTTTGGATCCTTGGGTTTTTTTGGGTGGGTGACCTCCAAAGTAAGAGTAGTTAATATATTTCCTCCTAAACGATTGAAAAACCATAGTAAAAAATGTAGCGGTCATAATCGCATAATACTAAAAATTACAAATATGAACGACCAATCGTGGAGAATCAAACAAAAAAAAAACACCCAAGTCAACTATACACAAGACAAGCTTCGCCGCAAATCAAGATCAAACATACTTACGGCTAAACGGAAAAAATATAAAAGCAAATAACTTGTCGGTTTGATGCACCATATAATATAAACTAAGAATTTAAACCAAATTTCAACCTATAGTAACGAAAAGGGCACCTACAACTTACCGCTCATTAGACATGATTCATAAGGAGCCTTATAGTTCGAATTCATCCGGCTCGTGAAACACCATCGAGGTGCCAGCACACTAGTGACACTCGATTTAAAAATACATATAATAGCAAAAACCCCCAAAAACAACACCAAAAAATCCATACCCGCAAACTGTTAATTGTCCAGCCCCAATTGAACCTAAAAACACAAATGATTAGAAAACACACGCAAATAGCAAAAGACCCAAAATCAAACGTCAAAAGTGGTCATTAAAAGGCGCCTAAAGTATACGGGTGACCATCTAAAAAGGAGAAGCAACGGGTGACAGAAAAAAAAGGAGGCAAGGGTGAGAGAAGAGGTGAGGTTGGATCTCCACCACCATCGATGACGGAGGTGACAGATCGAAAAAATAAGAAGAGCGGTGAGAAAAGAGTGGTTGGATCTCCACCACCGTCGATAACAGAGGTGACAAATCGAAAAAAGGAAAGAGGTGATTGATTGGGGTAACAGAAGAAGGAAGTGATGAGATGATAAAATTGGTAGAAGGGGAGAGAGAAGAGGTGATGACAAACGTCCGGGAGTAAGAGATTGCCGCCGCCGTCCCCCGTCCTACGCGGCATCTGGAATGAGAGGTAGGATTTGGGGGAGTTTATTGGGAAAATGAGAGAGAGCGGCAGCCAAAATAACATTTTTTTTATCTTATCCGGCTCACATATACAAGTGATAAACAGAAAAATTATACATGACACATGTATAAACGGTGTTGGACATAACATTTGTCGTGTGTCATTCACATGTAGGTATTCCATACATGTACAATTTTCCAAAATATATTTGTTGTGAAAGTTTGTGCATGATAGATCAGTGCTCAATACTGAGACAATTTCCGGTGCAAATGATGTACATTTTGTAGTCTGAGGAGTTGTATTTAAATTAAATATCATCAACCTTGGTTCCGTTAATTAGCAGTCTTTCGAAGTTTGTAGTGAATTTTATTAAAGGGTCACCCTCGATCCTTTAGAGATGGCATAGTTTTTCTAAATCTAGAGAACTTGAAATTGATTGCAAGATGATCTTTTTCACATTTGATTATATAGACTATTAGCAATTGTTAATTTGTTGTGATATTTATACTACTAGCAATAGTAGATAGATATAAGACCTTAAGCCTTCCCCTCAAGCAATTATTATACACCATTAATAGTACCAGCGTTTACAAGAGTTATGCTAAAAGCTTATAATGCATAAGCTTTATCGACGTAGATAACATAGAAAACCGGCTTATTCGGTTTTTTTCAAAGCTTGGATTGAATCTTTTATCACTTTAATTAAAGCTTGAAGAAAAAAGTAGCCACTAGACATGAGGAATTAGCGATACAACCAGTGGGTCTCACTTGAAAACATTTGCTTGCTAAAGCAACCTCCATCACGCTCGACTCTTCGGATAAGATTATCGGTGTTTGTAGTCATGCAAAAAAAAAGTCTTTTGAGAGCACATTACTACAATTCCATATTTAAATCGCAATGAGTAAAATGGTATTGTAAAAGTGGCAGCAAATATTATGATACCAAAAATGATGGTGACACGTTCTTGAGGCGTGGCCAAAAACAAAACAAAAAAACTCCCTGTTTCTGCTGAGCTTGTATACTTAATCTTCGCCTATGGAGCATTTATATGATTTGCCCTTGATACTTACATGAGCTGCTACTAATGTACCTACTTTCTTGCATTTCCTTGTATTTTAACTTATATATGCATTTTTAGGGTGTGTTTGTAATCCGGAAAATGTTACGAAATTGGAAAAAAGGAAGGAGAAAGTAAAAGAAAGAAAAATTATTGAAATCATTTTCTGGTTATTTGTTTGAAAGATTGAGAAATTAATAGAAAATAAAATAAAAAAAGAGGAGAGAGAGGAGGTAGTCTCATTTTTTCCATTTATTTTCATTTTACTCTCATTTTTAAAAAGAAAATGTTTTATCTCATTATACACAGTTTTTCCTCACTTTTTTTTTTGTTTTATTTTCAATTGTTTTTCTTATTCAAGAAAACACAAGAAAATGTTTTCCTGTGAAATCATTTTCATTTTTCTATAAATTTTTCGGGTTTTAAACACACCCCTTCTTATGGTGTGTTTGGAACCCGGAAACGTGACGGGAAACGGAAAAAAAAAGGAAAAAAAATAAAAATTAACATAAAACCATTTTCCATTCACGTGTTTGGAAAATTGGAAAAAAAAAATAAAATGAAAAAGAGAGAGACGGCTAGCCTCATTTTTCTCATTTGTTTTATTTTTTCTCATATTTTTAGAAGAAAAATGGTTTATCCCACTCTATAATTTTTTTTCCATACTTTATTTTATTTTATTTTATTTTATTTTTCATTGGTTTTATTATGTAAATCAAACAAAGAAAATGTTTTCTTAATTTTTTCTTAATTTATTTTTCATCCATTTTTTAGGTTCAAAACACACCCTCAGACCTTAGAGTATCAGCTTTGAATGTTCTCGTACACTTAATTCTTTTTACACTCTTTATCAATGGAATGCGAAATTCAGATTATTTTATTATGAAGTACCCGGATCAGCTACGGTACACTTAACTGGTAAGAGTCTTGTTTTGTTGAACGAAAACAAAACCACTTATGAGTTAAAAAAAAAAAGGTTAAAAAAAGAAAAGAAATGGTAAACTATTTATGAACAAACAGAGCTATGAACAAAGGTCAAGTAAAAAGATTGGTTTTAATTCTCTTGAAAAATTCAAGGCAGTCTTAAATTTTTAGGACAACAAAATCAATCACAAACGGATCCATTTAGAATATTTTTGAGTTAATTATTAAGTGTTAGGGTTTTAGTATGTAACACAACCAAAATAATAGTGTACTAGATTCACGATAGTGTTAATCGTTCGGTGTTCATTCCAAAATACACTATTATGTGTGCCAACCAATAGTAGTTTTTAGTTTTAATTTTAAATTAATTTTAGAAAATACATTTTTGGGTTCATTAACATGTGTTAAGTTTTTAGTATTTTACTTTTAATAGTGAATTAATTTTAGCATAAATATTTTTGGATTAATTAATATGTGTTAGATTTTTAGTATATGATGCATCCTAAATAATAATGGACTAAATTTACGGTAGTGTTAATCGTTCGATGTTGATTCAAAAACATTAAAAAAAATTGTAACATACAAAATTACATTATTTCAAAAATAAAATTAAAAAAATACATATTTTGCTGTCTGAAAAATTAAAAACAAGCTGTTTTGAATTTTTCAAGGCAGCAAAAATGGATCCCAAGTAAACTGTAGATTTATTTTTTATTGATGGGTACCAAGTAAATACAAAGAGCAGTTCCGACACGCCAAACTGGCGAGAAAAATTAAACAAATTACATCAAAAACAATACAACTCGATAAAACAAATAGGTTATGACTTCTGTTACAACTTACCAATAATGCTGTATACACACAAATCTCCCCAAACCCATCACGCTGTGTACAAAAAAATTGTAATTATCATATCCCTTCACTAGATGAATTATCTTCATTTACTTGATTCCGATTCTGTTCTTATCCCACTAATAACCAATTTCATCAATTATCTGATTGGATTTTTTTACCATACTATTTTTGTTGGAATTTTAAGCTTTGGTAACATCTTTGCTGGATCGATTATACTTCATGTGACTTTTAACGAGCTGTCCAGATGATATTGCCGACATAAGAGAAAGCTCGCCAGCAAGAACAGAACCCGCCACAATTGTAGCTAACAGCCTTGCGTTTGATCCCGGTGAATCTTTATTTGCACCTTTTACACCTAACAGATTGAGACAAGCTGCTTGAGATGCAAGTTGGGTTCCACCTCCAACTGTACCAACCTGTAAATACATTAAAAAAACAAAAATGACACATCTGTACATCTACTTAAAAGTCAAAACACAAAAAACAAAAACAGATCTAAAACAGCTACTAATCTGATTAGCCTAAACATCTGGATAATGTCAAAAGGAAAAAAGTTATCATAAACAGAACTAAAACAGCTACCCAACCCTGATGAGCCTAAACGGTACTTAATGTCAAAGGAAAATACCAAAACAGATTACTAAACCGGACCAAGCCAATTCATCATTTACACTAAACCAAATTAATGAAAAGAAAATGATATAACACATTTTGGTAATGGGGACAGACTACCTAATAAGACTTGTGAGTTCAATTTCTGGTGAAATTCTAGCATGTAAAGTTCTATAAAAGCCCGATCTTAAAACTTAACGCTCTCTCATCACTCTTCTTTTGTAAACGAAATTAAAGAACTTTTAATACAATAATATAATACTTATAACCTAACAATCATTCCAGAGGAAGTAAGATCGACTAGTTATACCTCAATAGAAGGCATAGTGACAGAAATATGAAGGTCTTTTCCATCATTTACTGCTTCCATCATGGTGATACAATGCGAACTTTCAATATTTTGCGCTGGGTCTTGGCCAGTAGCTATATATACAGCTGATACAATATTACTAGCGTGGGCATTGAAGCCACCGAGTGCTCCAGACATCGCCGAGCCAGTGAGATTCTTGAGCATGTTGAGTTCCACCAAAGAAGCAACAGTGGTCTTGAGAACCTTTCGCACAACTTCCTCTTTGATTATTGCCTCACAGACAACAGATTTTCCCCTTCCCTCGATCCAGTTCACTGCAGCAGGCTTTTTGTCCGAGCAGTAGTTGCCTGCAAAATAAGAAGAAAAAAAAAATTCAACTCCAAAAACTCTTTAGGGAGAAAAAACAAGGGTAGCAATACACACTCAATTTATGCACATCCTGATACACAATGACTAGTACTTTCTTAGTCATTAACTGTACTGGAAGACTTTGTTCTTGAAGTTGTTTCTAAAAAGTTTCCTAACTACGTAAAAAAGAAGTTGCATCAACAATTCAATTTTGAAACAGTTTGGCCAGTAAGTCCTGATATATTTTCATGTCATACCATGTACTCTGTTTTATCTTATCTCGTCAGTCATGAATATCATCTATGGTTCTATAAGCATTTAAGAAATAGGAAGATTGCTAATAAGACCACTTGATCACAGAACTTGTGTTGCTTTGGTTTCTTCTATGTAATTCTAAATCCATGTTTTCCACCATCATTTTCATATTTCTGTAACATATCTGCTTCCAAACTTTATAAACTATAAAGAAACCATCCGACAAACAAGAAAGTAATGTGAAGGCAAACAAAAAGAATAAACTAAAGTGAAGAGTGAGATTTTACCAGATATTCCAATAACGTCCATATCAGGGAAATCATTCAGAAGGAAATCTAAAACATTCTGGACACCTTTGGAGACCATGTTCATTCCCATAGCATCCCCTGTGCTGCAAGTGAACCTCGTATACAAGTTCTTCCCTGCAATCGCACATTTAATGTTTTGCAGCCTCGCGAATCGGCTAGATCTGCAATCACATCCAAAGAAATGTTTTTTTCAAGAAATTACATACTGAACTGTAAAAGACGCAGTAGGAAAAAAGAATCATAAATGACGCTGCACAATGAAGCCCTAATCAATCCTATAGATGTAAAAATTGAACAGAAACATGTAGAGGATTATTTTCTTATCTCAGGAGGAACCACCCCTTGCCATTTAAAGCATATCAAAAGTAACTATGGGGTAATTTTTTAATTCTATCTGACTGGTACCTAACAACCACCCCATGTTATTTAGGGCATATTCAGTAACTATGGCGCATTTTATTTTATTTTATCGGACCATGTCCCAATCAAAGACAAACTTTAGATCCGTCCTGAACTCGTGGTCAATACAATTAACATCAGTTACATCGAAGGCACAAAGTAGTGTTTGCATCTTACATTCAAATTACACCAACTTAAGGTCATTGTCCATGAAATAATTTAAGCAACTCTAATCCCTCCTGTCGCTATCAAAAACCCATATGACCAAAGCAGTAAACAAACCTGTTGAAAACATGTGCCAAGGTCTCGGAATTGAGAGGATCCTCCAAATAAAACTTCAACTGAGCGGCCCTCTTGGCGGTTCCGAACCTAACAACAGGCGCTCTTGTCATCCCATCCCTCAACAACACACTCTCTGCCCCACCAGACACGTAAATCGCCTTACAGCCTCTATTCGTACTCGCCACTAAACAACCCTCAGTGGTCGCCATTGGCACCGAATACTCCCTCCCGTCAAGCAACAGAGGCCCAGCTATTCCCACAGGAATCTGCACATAACCCACTGGCATTTCACAGCACTGGCCCAAGATCGATGTATAGTCAAACCCTCCAAGAGGCAGACCGTCGAGGGATTTTCCAGTGATGAGCTGAGTGGCCTCGCGCCTGATGGCTGCCGCACGGTAGCAGTCTCCCAGGCTGGATTCCAGTGCGTAGGACGGCGTCTCTCCCTTAACCACCGACTCTACGATTGCTCCGTCTTCCAAAGACATAACACCAGCTATAGCCTGCAACATAACATCAACTTTAACCAAGTACCAAGTGGAAAAAGGTAACAGAGATAAAATTTACTATGAAAAATAGTAACTTAAAAACAGGGGACTAAGGTTGTAAACAGTTTAATGGTAAGTTGCCGCGTTTTATCAAGTAACAATCAAAGGTCTCAAATTCAATCCGAAAGAAAAATCTTCTATATTAGCAGGATTGCCTCGGATATATACTCATACAAGCTACAATTGAAAGTAAGGAAAACTATACTCCCTCCCTCCATCCCTAAATCACTGATCGCTGAGCAAACTACGTGCAACTTTTACTTGCAAAAATCTCAACCTAAATTGCCGAAATAAAATAGTTTTAAATTTAATCATGTACTTTAGCAATTAAGACTGTTTGAGTAAAAAAAAAGGACAATGTAGGCACGATAAGTCAAAGTTACTAGTGATCTTTAGGGACGGAAGGAGTATTTAACTATAAAGCTAAAAACTCTTTTTAATATTATGAAGCAATGTAGAATTATTGTCGATGATCCCTCTCTTTTCTCTTTCTTAGTGTAAAAAGATGATCTTAATTCTAAAACAAAGGTTAAAGATATATGTATTTTCTTTTTCCTATTATAATAAAGTCCGAAAGTAGGTACTAAAACATCAAATTTCTTGAAACTAGAAGAATAAAACTAAAAATGATGATTCAAAAACATTAACTATGAAGCTAAAAATTCTTTTAAGATTATGCAGTAATGCTGAATGATTGTCGATGATCCCTCCTCTTTTCTCTCTCTCAGTGTAAAAAGATGATCATAATTCTTCTTCGTACTAAAATGTCCGAAATAATATAGTCTCGTTTTTTTTCACTATAATACTAATAAAGTCAGAAAGTGGGTATTAAAAAACATCAAATTTCCTTTAAACTAGAAGAATAAAACTAAAAGATGATGATTCAAAAACATTATTAATACCCTTTTCTCATCAGCACATGGTCCTTCCTTTAACACAACCTTACTAGTCTTCGCCTTCGGTTCGGACACTTCTTCTTCCTCTTCGTCCTCCCACGGGTTGGCATGCATGGCCCTTGGGGAGGAGAGAAAGGACTGAACGAATCCGATCCCGAAGAACCCAAGAAGGATTAAACTTTTTTTTAAAATAATTCGGTAATGCAAAATGATTATCGATGATTCCTCACTTTTCTCTTTCTTAGTGTAAAAAGATGATCACAAATCTTAAACAAAAAACACAAAAATAATAAAAAAATTTATGTTTAATTGTTTGTTTGACAATTTATAAGGTAGTAATATTAATAAATACCCAAAAAAATATAAAAAAGGTCAAATTTTATAGTTTTTTTTAACAAACACTTTAGAAATAAAATAATATGTTGATTTACAAACAAAAATCGAAAAAAAATTACGAATACATATGAAAAAACCGAAAACCTGACAATTCGAACCTGATAAAATTTGAACCCTTAACTATGAAGCTAAAAACTCTTTTAAGATTATGTAGTAATGCAGTTTGATTGTCAATGATCCCTCTCTTTTCTCCTTCTTAGTGTAAAAAGATGATCTTAATTCTTAAACAAAAATTTAAAAAGTCCGAAAGTAGGTACTAAAACATCAAAACTTCCTTAAATCTAAAAGTATAAAACTAAAACAAGAATCATTACCCTTTTCCCATCAGCACATGGTAATTGAATCTTCCCATTCGGTTCGGACACTTCTTCTTCTTCTTCGTCTTCCCATGGACTCACACACGGGGTCCTTGGCGACGATAGAGAGGCCTGCACAAACCCAATCCCGAAAAACCCAAGAAGGTAAATAAATGATGCAACAAATGCCAACACCGCAACGAGCTCGGACAGAGTCAAGACGTGTAGAGGGGTGGAGGAACGGATCTTCTCCCTCCACCGTGCGAGGAGGTAGTATGCCACGGCGAAGAAGAGGGTGAAGAACACCGCGTTCGTTAGGTAGAGAGGGAGAGGCAAAGCGTCCGACGCCTGCACATTCTCCTCCCTCTCTAACACCGGTGTCGGCTTTGTCCTTCCGCTGCTGATCTGGCGTCTTCGGGGAACCTCCATCCGCCTCTTTCTCTCTCTCTCTCTCTCTCTCTCTATATATATATATATATATATATATATATATATATCTGTATCTGTATCTGTATATCTATCTATTTATATATTGGGGAGGAAAGCTGACTTTGATATTAAAATCTGAACCCTCTATTCTGATCTATTTCAATGCCTAGGTTTAAATGTTAACTTGCAAAAAAAACATTTAATACGCAACAATTAACTCGGGTTAAGATAAATAATTATGAGTAATTAATGATATAATCTCTTTCTAATTCAATATACAACCAACAACAGGTCCTCCTCCTCTCTCATATAATTCTTTCTCCCTGCTTTTTTTTACATAATAAAATTAGTTGAAGATGCCGTTTTTCTTTCTTCAATTTAATTTTTATTCAAAATTTGGGGCTTCTTTTCATAAGGTTTCGAAATATTTGGTTAATGATGAAACTTGATAAATTTTATACCAATTCAGAAAATTTCTCAAAAACACAACACTAGTATCGAGAATCTAAGTACCAATTTGGCTGTTAACACTTACTAAGAATTTCTAGTGATGATAGCAAATTTGAGGACCAATTGCCAAAGTTGCTTTTATTTGGCTAAAGATGAAACCGGAGTAAACTATCCATTGGAATTTCTTAGTTTACTGATGAAATCATTTGTTCGTAGTTTATTAGTAGTTTGTATTATGAATATTGTATTGTATTGATATAGTTTAATGCAAAAAAGGGACGAAGATTCGCATTTAAAGGCATGATGTATGCTTAACCACGGTTAACCAATTCATATGGATTTTTTTTTTTTCCATGTAACATTTAATCCTAGCCATTAAAATAGATTAGAATAGAGGGTCCAGATTTTGATGTCAAAGTTAGTGTTTTTAATAGTGTTTATATATCCTCCCCTTTATATATATATATATATATATATAGTAGTTTATATGTCAACATATGAAGCCTAAACAAACAAATATTTACAAATTGCCATTTCAAATTCATCTGTATATTTTAGTTTTCTCTCTCCTCTTCTCTTTCTATCTCTTCAATTTTTTTACTATTTCAAAACTTATTTTTTTTTCAATAATATTATTGTTATTAATTTATGTGACTTCAATTTTATGGTTGTCTAGTTTATATTCGATTTAATTAGTATCTGTTAATATAGGTTATCGTCAGACTAACGCATCGCGTGGACATGTTCCCTAGTATATATATATATATATATATATATATATATATGGGGGAGATAACACATTAAAAAAAACACATTTTTTATATTTTAATTGTAACCATTCATTTTAGCTATGATTAAAATATAAACATAATGTGTTTTTTATGTATTGATATATAATATATAATATATGTATAATTCTGATATAAATATGTCGATAATAAAAAAAAACAAGATTTAAAAGAATTTTTAATTGTTAAAGACTGATAAATAGTTTTATTAGTTTTTATTTTTTATATTTTTATGTATGTATTATTGTAATTAATATAAAAGTTTAGGAGTATTTTTGAAAAAAAATGGCTAAACTGGGCAGACTTTCCAAAAATACCCATACACTTTTATATTAATTACAATAATACCATACTCACATAAAAATATAAAATATAAAAAATAAAAACTAATAAAACTATTTATCACTATTTAACGACCAAACATTTTTTTAAATCTTAAACTATGTTTTTTTGTATTATCCATACATTTATATCATAATTATAAATATTTTTTATATTTTTATTCTATTACACGCGCCGGTTAAACGGAGAAATAGTGGTATTTATAATATTTGATGGAATATTTCTAATTAATTAAATGAGAATTTGACTATCTCTATATATGCATCTATTTATCTGTGCTGAGGTTGTATCTCTAGTTAAACGTCCGTCTCCTGTTTTTTTTTCTTTTTCTTAAGGATAAAATGCATATAAGCTACTAAAACTATGGGTAATTTGTAAATAACATTTAATTCTACCAATTAACCCTACAAAAACCTGTATTCTAAAAGTTTTGCCTATACGAAATTAAGCGGATGTCACACAGCGTTTCTTTTAAAGATTTAGACGGAATTATGTTGATTAGACGGTGATTAAACGAAATTAGACGTTAAGCAACAAACTTTTGCTTAAATTACACATTGCGCATTTTAGAACATTAGCTCTAGCAATTAACCCCACAAAACCTTTATTCTAAAAGGTTCCCCTAGACGAAATTAGCCGGAGGCCGTAGAGCCTAAAAGCCTAAAGATTAGGCAGAATTATACGGATTAGGCGGTGATTAAACGGAATTAGACGGGATATCAAACTACCAAACTATCAAATTTCGCCTAAATTCCACGTTGCACCCTTTTAGAACATTACACAAAACTATCAAACTTTTATAATTAACCTTCAAGTTTATCTGCAAAACGACATGACATAATTTTATATTCATTTGTTCGTTTTAAAAATTTATCGGTTTGATATTTGTACTATGTCAATGCACTTGATTTAAGAAGATTTTTATAATAAAATATTATTTTAGTGAGAAAAAATATTCTTTTGTGTCATTCCGGAAAATATGTACTTGACATGCATGAATATCAAATAACCGACTATAATAAATCAAAAATCAATCAAAACGGATCATCAAGCATAATATCATTTCAAAAATGGAGTGGGAGGTAAAATTACAAAAGTTTGATAATTTATAGGGGACAATTGCAAAAACTGATAGTTCAAGGAGGTTATTCGCATTTTACCCTTTTTTAGAGGTTGGATTTTTATACTACATTTTTTCTGAAAAACGCACAAACCGTAGAAAAAATCTACGGTTTGCAGTGATTCTGTGCAAACCGTAGATTTAATCTACGGTTTACAGTCAATTCTGAAAATTGATCCAAACCGTAGATTAAATCTACGGTTTGCAGTAAATCACTGTAAACCGTAGATTAAATCTACGATTTGTATGTTTGATTTTTATGTTTGATTTTTTTTAATTTGATTTGTATGTTTGATTTTTAAGTTATAAATTTGTAAAAAATATTCAGTATTTTAATTGATATGACCAATATTGAGTTTTTACGAAATGCAGGGACTGTTCTGCAATTTCTGAAAAATTCAGCAAACCTTACATTTAATGTACGGTTTGCACAGAAATTCATACAAACCGTACATTTAATCTACGGTTTGCACAGAATTCATATAAACCGTATAATTTTTGTACGGTTTGTGTGTAAATTTAGAAATAATGTAGTACAAACAGTAAAACTCTTGGTTAATAACCAACCCGTTAAAAAAAACACTACAAACCGTAAAATTAATATACGGTTTGTAGTGTAAATGACAATGGATATCATATCCATCAAATGCATCCGACAACACTTTCTCACTTTTGAATTATTATGAGATGACAACCCTATCCGAAAATGACTACTCAATGCATTATTTAAGTTTAAAAATGACTACACCTTGTGGGGTTTCTGAAATTTAACCAACCCGTAAAAAAAAACACTACAAACCGTAAAAGTAATCTACGGTTTGTAGAGTAAATGACATTGGATACAATATCCATCAAATGCATCCGACAACACTTTCTCACTTTTGAATTATTATGACATGACAACCCTATCCGAAAATGACTACTCAATGCATTATTAAAGTTTGAAAATGACTACACCTTGTGGGATTTCTGAAATTTTGTGTATAAATATGGCTCATTTTTGTAAATTCTAACAATCTCTAAAATCAAACACAAACACTCACTTGAATCTCTTCAAAAATAGTCATTTCTTCCAAAAAAAATATAAACAAACACTTTTCAAAAATGAATTACGACTATGGTTATGACAACAACCAATGGAATTACAACAATGTTGATTCATCCAGTGGCTCAAACGATGAGCTAAATGACTATACAGAGCATTTTGAAGTTGATGAATTGACTTGGGATACAAGGGATGAAATGTTTGCTGATCTTGCTGATGTGGCTGGAAATTGGGGTTTCATTCTTACGATTCGTAGGTCTGGAGGGGGTGATGGGACTAGCACCGTATGTTGATATTGTGTGTGATAAATCGGGGCTTTACGAAAAAAAGAAACCATCTTCCGTAAATTCAGGTACAAAGAAAAAAGATTGTCCATTTTTCATTAAGGGTTACGTAGTTAATGGTGAATGGATATGTCAAGTAGAAAATGGCCAACATAACCACCCACCTCCAACTTACCTCCAAGGGCAAGCACGACGTGCTCGTTTAACACAAGAGGAAAAAGAAATGGTTAAAAGTTTAAGGCAAAGTAGTTTTAAAGTTAGTGCAATATTAAAGGCCATAAAAAATCGAAATCCTGACAATGTATCGAACACCAAAACGATACAAAATTATTTGGCTGGACTGAAAGTTAAAGAACGAGATGGTAGAAACTCGATGCAAGAACTATTTAATTTGTTGGATAGACATCGCTATACCTTATACTGTAATATGAACCCAACAACTCATAGCCTTGAGAACTTGTTTTTTGCACACCCCGATTCTATAAGGATGTTCAAAGCTTTTCCTGATATATTGTTAATGGATTGTACATATAAGACAAACCGTTTTAATATGTCATTTCTAGAAGTCGTAGGAATGACATTAACGAATCAAACATATTGTTTAGATTTTGTTTTCATGAGTGATGAGACTCAGGAAAGTTATATATGGGATTTGAGAAAATTTAAAGATACATTGGAGGGTTGTATACTACCTAGGGTGTTTGTAACCGACAGAGAAATGACCTTGATAAATGCTTTATCCGTTGTTTTTCCCGATTCTCATCATATATTGTGCACTTTTCATATTGCCAAAAATATTTTAAAAAACTGTAAAAAAAAATCTCAGACGAGGAGTGGCAAACGTTTCTAGATGATTGGGGTTTATTGGTTGATTCTGAGTCGATAGAGGAGTACAATTATAACCGATCTTCTTTCAATTTCTCTTACAAATCGTACCCTGCTATGTTTAAGTATGTAGACAAGCTGTTTAATGATTATGCTGATAAGTTTGTTGCATGCTATACCAACATACAACACATCTAGGTAACAGAACTAGCAATCAAGCCGAACAACAACATGGAAAGTTAAAAAGATCTCTTTCCACAAATACTGGTACGCTTGAAAATGTTTGAGTAGAGGTGAATAAAATTCTAGAAAAACAGTTTGAGGATATTAAGATGAAGTTGGATAAATGCAAGTCTTATTTTCCACATTCAGAACGGACACCTCTATTTAAAAATCTTAGGTCCTATATCACACGCCATGCCTTTGATTTATTATTTCAAGAAAAAAAAAATATAGTGGCCAGTCTGATGAGAATTGTTCTTGCGGTATAAAATTGTCTCATGGGTTACCTTGTCATCATATTATGAGTGAACATATTTTATTCGGGAAGCCTCTTCCTCTAGAATATATTTATACATTCTGGAAAAAATTAGACGTAATTGATGATAATGGAACACCGATGATTATGGGGTAGAGGGTGATATAGAAGAGTTTAAAAGTGTTTATTCTACCAAAACTAATGTTGAAAAACAGTCTATGAAAATACAACTCCGAGAGATAATCTTACCATCTAGAACATCCATGAATGATCCCGAAGTGAGACAAACTAGTGGGAGACCTAGAAAGGGAGACAATTCTAGTAAGAGAGATAAGTCAGGATGGAAGTATGTGGAGGAACAGAGTGCTAGTGCTAGTAGAGACAATGGCAAAGGTAAAGAGGAAGAAACACCGGAGGTAAAGGTAAACCCAAGTAGGAGGCCGCAAAACCAGACAAATAAACCCACCACCAATAGGCAAACCTTCCTGTACAGTGACCAAATATGGGTCATGTTACATAATTACATCGATACCGTTTATGATATGCGTGGGGATGGTAATTGTGGGTTACGAGTAATTGCAAATGTGATGGGTAAAGAACATGGAGAAGATGATTGGTACGCAGTTAGATGTGAGTTGTTTCAAGAGCTGCAACAAATGAAAGGTGTTTATTATGATCTGTTTGAGAATCTTGATTTTAAAGGTTACCGCTATGATTATTTTCTATCAAGTTTGAATTTTTATGATCCTACAAATCCCGCCCCTTGTGACAAATGGATGAGATTTCCGTCTTATGGTTTTTTTATTGCATCTCATTATAATATGCCAATTGTATTATTGTCATTATGGCCAAATAAAAATGGAGGAGTACAAGTATGAAACGCCACTTTTTTATCTCTTTTATACTGGTCCGCCTCCTGGAATGTTTGTCAACAGTTGTCATTATGCTCAAGTTATTCTTAAAGAAAGGATATTTCCAATGCCAAGAATTATAGCACGGTGGGAACAAACACGCACTGAGTCTGCTGAGCCACTGAGCCATGGAAGGAAATTTTTGAGCAAATTCCAACTTATATATGGCGCTAGAAAGGCAATCGAAAAGCAAATTGTAACTGAAGAAGAAGCTACAGATGTATCAAGTCCATAATTAGTTTTTATTTTTTATTTTATGTAAATTACTCTTTTTTCCAAGTTGTTGTAAATTTATATGATGTATCATGTTTAATGAATATGTTTTATGAAATTTAGTTAATGTTTGCATATTGAGTTAATTTCTTTTATGAAATTTATATAATTTATTATTGTTTCATTCAATAAAATTGACGATTGACACCAAATTGACGATTTAGTTAATGTTTCATATTGCGTTATTCAAGTATTAAAAACAAATCAAAAACACTTACCAAAAATTGATGATTTAGTTAATGTTTCAATAAATCTCACCTTATACACTTGACAAAAAGATAACATTAACCAAAAATATAAAATTTATCAAATCAACTTTTTTTTGTTGTAAATTTATGTAAATTTTGTGTTTATTTTGAGAGATTGTTAGAATTGACCAAATTTATTTTATGTAAAATTTTAAGAATAAGGCATTTAGTTTTTTTATTAAAAAAATCATGTTTAATTTGAAAAAAATATTCAGTATTTTAATTTTAATTTATTTTATGTATAAATTCTGAAAATTGATCCAAACCGTAGATTTAATCTACGGTTACAGTGATTTACTGCAAACCGTAGATTTAATCTACGGTTTGGATCAATTTTCAGAATTGACTGTAAACCGTAGATTAAATCTACGGTTTGCACAGAATCACTGCAAACCGTAGATTTTTTTTTACGGTTTGTGCGTTTTTTCAGAAAAAATATAGTATAAAAATCTAACCTCCTTTTTTATTATATAATTTTATTATTACAGTAGAAGTTTGTTTTGTTTTGTTTAGTGTTTGGCGAAGGTCCATGAGAACTTTTTCTAGTTTTGGAGCATCTATTTTGGAATCTTTACGAGTAAGGTAAAAAATTAAAAATTACGCGGTACCAACTTTGAGTGTCTTTTTTTTATTGGAACCCGCCTGCTTGCTTTATGGGTTATTAATTCACTTATTCTCATATTTTTCCTCAAATATTTTGTGGGATGTAAGTGCCTAAGTGGGATGATGATGAGTACAACACTACATAAAAAAAAAAAACCGAATAGCCATTGATTAGTGACAGTTTTTTTTTTATTACGAGTTTATAGTGATAGATTTTTGAGAGTTTAGTAGATTTGTGACAGGTTTATGACATCATTTCAAATTAACAATAATTTTATGACAGTTTTTTATTCTCACTAAATCAACATTATTTTGTAATGCAAGTATGCAAATTGGTGAAGCATACGAGCAACTTCAACGGCTAAAGTTTGTTGGTTAACCATCAATTTGGTATTTGACGGATGACTGAGTTTTCATGTTAATTTATGTTTTTTCGGTATGTGTCGTATGATCTTAATTGGCATTTTTATTAATTTTTGTAATGTTCATTCTGTTCATTTCAGCAGCTAAAGTTCAACAAAAACTTTAGCAACTCACATTCCGACTATAAGATTTCCTAATTTGTGTCATTGTAGTACTATGAATTTCTAAGCCTTTACAAAATTGGCATTTTTTTTAGTAAATCAACGCTCTAACGTTGTAATGATCGGTGAGAGAGCAGTGTATAAGTTCGGTCAATGAATTTGGTGATATACAAAATCATAATCGAACTCTTTCTCTCTACATTTTCACATACGGGAAAGTCAAAGGATAACCTAACAATTAAAAAATTCTGCCCAACAAGTTTCGATAAATGTTCACAAAAATCTAAACATACACACACGCACATATATTATTTACTTATAAACATACATACATATATATAGATATATATACATACATACATATACATATATATACTAGTAATTATGACATACTCGTTAGTGCAACGTGTTGTTGCAGATATATGTTCACTAACAAATAAAGTTAAGATTTACATAGAATTCACTATAATTATTAGATGAATCTAATAAATTAGCTGTAAAATATTAAGAGAGATATAATAGTTTACTGTTATTGAGATATAGCGGATATGACAATAGCGGTGATGAAGAACGCAAAAGGGATGTGTGGGGTTGTGTATACGAGAGATAAGTGAGTCATGCGGAAAAAATCAAAATTTTCTTATATGTTAATTGAATGTAATTAAGCTATATGACTAGTTATTAAAAAAATAGTAAGTGTATTTTTAGATAATTTGGGACAATATTTGTTAACCAGTTATTGGGCCGACTTATTAGATATATTTTTTAATATATATTTATAGTAATGTAATGTCATTTAATAATATAATGAGGAAAATTTATTATGTCGGGACTGAAAATACATAATATGATAATGCATTTATTATTATTTGTAACTAACTCCAATCGGGACTATAAATTTTTATAATACAGAGTTTATTCCTCTATATCGAGTATAAAGAGGTTTTACTCTACAAGGAGTTACTAAATAGTTGAACCTTCCTATAAATATAAGAGGATTCACAGTGAAGAAGCTAGCATTCACAAGTCATCACACTTGCCCTTTCACAAAATTTACATTTCAATTTATCTATAGTTCCGATTAGGTATAGTTCGGGCATAGAAACCAGATAATGACATGTCACGCCACAAAATCCGTCAAACGCGAACATCAAGCGTGACATTCTTAAACAAAAGGAAAATAAACCTGTTGGTATAAAATTTAACTTTTAAAAGAAAATAATTTGCGAGCTAAAGGAACAATTAACGAATAAATAAAAAGTTTGTCAAACACGGCTACAAGACGAGATGGTTTTAACAAGGTTATATAAAAAGAAAACAAACGAATGTAATTTGCCCGTGAGCTACAACCTCAAAAATAGTCTAAGTAAAACAAAACGATTCAAGAAGCCCCGAACCCATGCGCTACCTTGCTAATGCTCCTATCCAAACGCCTCAATCTAAGTACTACCTGAAAGACAAAACTGTAACGGTGAGTTCCACGCACATACATAGACGGGACAGCACATTACAAGATACCGTCACTCAATCCCATAAATGCAAGAACTCACAAACAACAACTACGATAACAACGTATAAAAAGAAATATAATAACTGTTGGTCCGTAGGTGTCTAAACCTTAGAGGGGGGGTGAATAAGGTTTTCGTACGTTTATTGCGGAATAAAATCTATGTGATATAAACTAAGCTAATATACGGTTTTTATGACTTAATCAATTTTTTTAACAACTAATTGCTAATAAAATCTATGCAAGTAATGAATATAAGCAATTAATAGTTTGCGAAAAGTAAAAGTGTAGGGAAAAGAAATAACGCAAGATTTATAGAGGTTCGGCAAAACGCGCCTACGTCCTCTCCTCGGTATATTCTCTACCGAGTGTTTTACTAAATAATCTTCGTTCCAAGGTTACACCTTAATGAGCTTAATCAACCGATTACGCTCCCCCTCACTATATGAGTATCCCGAATAAATGACCTAGAGCTTTTAAGCTACTCTTGCTTAAAAGCCTCTACCCAATTCACTCGCTCACAAATGAGTTTATAAAATTACTCTTTTACAAATTTGATCACTCACTAACAAATAATATCTCGAAGTTTATAGAATTGCAAGAATAATACTCTCGAGAATATTTAATAATACAAGTGAGATTTTGTAGTATAAGCTTGAAGAATAGCTTTGTAAGAATTGCTTATAAGTTGTTGAATGCTTGGATGCTTTTCTTCAAAGGGATTGGGAGCTTTTTGTAGGGAGAAAAGCTTCAGCATTTAATTTCAGACCGTTGCTGGTTGTTGGCAGAATTGAATGCTGGTAAATGCAGTGGTTCGCCCAATTTTCAGGAAGAGCTTAAAAGCTGGAATTTGAAATTCTACAGAAACGATCGGTCGTTTCTGTAAAACGATCGGTCGTTTTTAATCTGAGTTCTCTGGAAGAATTTACACTGAAAACGATCGGTCGTTTCCTCTTGACGATCGGTCGTTTTAACGTTGTGCTCTCTGGAAGGAATTACACTGAAAATGATCGATCGTTTTTGCTTATAGATCAATCGTTTTTTATTCTGGGCAAGTTTCGGTTTTCTCGACCAACTTCGAAAGCTTGTAACTTGTTCGATTTAATTCCGATTGACGTTCCGCTTGATCCGTTGACTTCGTATTTGCGTATTCTATCATTTTGACCCTTTGACACGCTAGATAAATGATTAGTACGCAAAACGAGCTTTTATCATGTTTTACAAATATTGTTATCATCAAAATAAACGATTTGAAGAATCAACGTTCAACAATCTCTCCCTTTTTGATGATGACAAAATATTGACTTCAACATACTATAAGCTCTTTTTGTTTAAACAAGTATAACCGAAATGTATAGATGACGCTTTACTTGGATAATAGAATTTTGAGAAAAAGCAAGTAAATGTCATAACATCCGATTTAAAAAAAAATAATCACAATGCTAAACGATTAGGGATAACGAAGATCGATATGCAAGCGAAAATTTGGCCATAGTTTTGCCTAAAAATGGTCAATCGCCACAAAAGAAAAACAAAATATATAATCCAATCAATTAGCAAACTATGCGCACTAAATGCAATAATATCAAATAAGATCCAAACGCATAGTTAAAATCCCAATCACACAATGCCATATAAACAAGAGCAAATGTAAGAAGAAACGCATCATAATAA
This sequence comes from Primula veris, assembly GCA_963682055.1. NCBI lineage: Eukaryota > Viridiplantae > Streptophyta > Magnoliopsida > Ericales > Primulaceae > Primula > Primula veris. The sequence continues at coordinate 16,475,234 of OY821745.1, read as the reverse complement.
TCAAGTAAAAACCGTTTCCTACTTATTACATCAAAAACAACTTGTTCAACTCAAAGGAAATAGAAATACAATGCAAAGAGAAAAACAATAGAGAGGTATTTCTCCCCCTTTGACATCATCAAAAAAAAACATGAAAATAATATCTCCGCCTAGTCGCGGTGGGAAGTCGCATCATCTTCGTCGTCGTCGTCGTCATTTGGAAAGAATTCATGAAATTGTGCCTTTTGTTCGGCGCTTTCACGATCAAGTCGGTCGAGCTCTTCTTGTCCCGGGTTAAAAAATCGAAACAATCGACGGGTCGTTTGTGCATTGTGGTATTGGTTGATGTAGAGAGAGTCATAGAACTTGTCGGAGCGCGGGATACGAGAAGACGATCCCACTTGAGCTTTTCCTTGTCGTCGAGAGGGACGAGAGGATGTAGGGATATCGGTGGGGGGAATGGAATCGGAGGATATAGCGACGTCCTCATGAGAAGCACGCGATGTGGCCTTGGGGCCGACATACTCTTCCTCTTCGGGGGAAAGAGGGGTATAGCCGGGGCCGGACACCCGTTTACCGGACCACGTAATGGTCTTGTCGGTAGTATTGAATTTTATGGACATTTGGGAAAGATAGGAAGTATCCCAAATATGTTTGTCCTTATTTTTGAACAAAGTTCCACCGGGAACTAGATGAAGGTCCTTAAGGATGGCCGAAATCAAGGCACCGTAAGGTAGCCCATTTTTGGATTTCGTTTTGAGCGAATCCATCTTAAGGAAGATGAGAGTGGCAAAGTCGAGTTTGACTCGGCGATGGATGCACCCGAGAAGAAAGATATACTCGTTGGTGACATCCGTGAAATTGGAAGTATGGGGTAGGACAATGTGAGATAGGATGTGATAGGCTAATTTGTTTCGGAATAAGAGGCCATGAGCTTTGTTGGATTGATTGTTATGGAGGGGATGAAAAATTTCGTTTTTAAGATCATTAAAATTTTCGATCTCGAGTTGGTCGCAAAGATCGTCACTCGACTCATGGACACCATCGTTATCTAGGCGTAAAAGGGTTCGTAGACGGTCTATACCGTAAACGAAAGGTTGTCCGTTAAATGATGAACGCAAGCGAAGTGCGCCATCATCCCTATCAAGAGCGAGGTTGTAATAGAATTCATAAACATTTTCTTTGTAAAAGGGTTCTTTAAGAGAAAGGATAGTATCAAGTTTGTAAAAGCTTAAATCTATCATAAGAGCGGGAAAACGTTCACGAAAGAGATTCATATCGAGTGTGAAATTTGATAAAATACCTCTTTTATCCATTGAAGGTGGATATAGAGGTGGAAGAGAGCCGGAAGGGGCACCGGGGCCCGAGGGAGGAGCGGTGGAGGATGAGCCGGCTCGGCGAGCGCGAGGAATGCGGGGGCGAGTGGACGGAGGTACGTAGTCGTCCTCGGGTTCATCAACAAGGTTGCGTGAGGCACTCTTCGTACGAGCCATGTTTGATTGACTTGGATTAAAAAAATTGAAAAATTGGGTGATTTTGGAGGAGGAGGCGAAATTGAGAGAGAGAGTTTTTTGAAGTGTTTAATGAATTTAGGGTTTTGAAAGGTGTTTTAACACAGAAAATCACAAAAACGATCGGTCGTTTTTGTGTGACGATCGATCGAAAAAGGCCAAAAAAAAATCCAGAGAGTAGGACTAAAAAACGATCGGTCGTTTTATGTAACGATCGGTCGTCTGTAACAAAACGATCGGTCGTTTTATCTGACGATCGATCGACTGTAAATGAGGTACATAACAGAAATTTTGGCACATTTCGACACAGATTTGGCAAGAAAAAAAATATGCAAAAATACTGAAATATATGAAATTAATCAAATACATGTATATATGTATATTTCACACATCAAACATGCCTAACTCTCGTCGAATAAAACAAAATTGTTCCTCATTAAGGGGTTTTGTAAAGATATCGGCTAATTGCCTATCGGTACTTATATATTCAAGTGTAATATCCCCTTTTTGGACATGATCCCTTAAAAAGTGATGACGTAAATTAATATGTTTAGTGCGAGAGTGTTGGATCGGATTTTTCGAAAGATTTATTGCACTAGTATTATCACACAAAATAGGTACACTTTCAAATGATAATTCAAAGTCGTTTAGTTGTTGACGCATCCAAAGGATTTGTGCGCAACAACTACCCGCGGCGACGTATTCCGCCTCCGCCGTGGAAAGCGCAACCGAGTTTTGTTTCTTGCTATGCCAAGAAACTAAGGCGTTTCCTAAAAAATGGCAAGTGCCACTAGTACTCTTTCTATCTAATCGACAACCGGCAAAGTCGGCGTCGGAATATCCAAGCAATTCAAAAGAAGTATCATGAGGATAAAACAATCCTAAATTGCAAGTACCTACAAGATATCTAAAAATGCGCTTAACGGCTATAACATGCGATTCCTTAGGGGAAGATTGATACCTAGCACACAAGCAAACACTAAACATGATATCGGGTCTACTTGCGGTTAAATATAAGAGGGATCCAATCATACCTCTATAAAGCTTTTGATCCACGCTTTTACCCGATTCATCCTTGTCTAATTTTGTTGCCGGACTCATGGGAGTTCCTAACGGCTTTGCATCGCTCATGTTAAACCTCTTGAGCAAGTCCCTTGTGTATTTGGCTTGATTGACGAAAATTCCGTCCTTTGTTTGTTTGATTTGCAACCCAAGGAAGTAGGTGAGTTCACCCATCATGCTCATCTCGAATTCACCTTGCATACACTTAGAAAACTCCTCGCACATGCGAGCATTAGTAGCACCGAAAATAATATCATCAACATATATTTGAATTAAAAGCATGTCTTTTCCATCCTTTTTAATAAAAAGAGTAGTATCTAAAGTACCACGAGAAAAACCCTTTTTGATCAAAAATTTACTAAGTCTTTCATACCACGCCCGGGGTGCTTGTTTTAAACCATAAAGTGCTTTACGAAGTTTGTAAACATGATCGGGAAATGCGTGATTTTCAAAGCCGGGTGGTTGTTTTACATAAACTTCCTCATTTATAAAGCCGTTCAAAAAAGCACTTTTAACATCCATTTGAAACAATTTAAAACGTTTAAACGAAGCATAAGCAAGCAACATTCTAATGGCTTCTAGTCTAGCTACGGGTGCGTAAGTTTCATCGAAATCGATGCCCTCTTCTTGGTTATACCCTTGAGCCACTAGTCTAGCCTTGTTTCTAATAACTACCCCGGATTCATCCATCTTATTACGAAATATCCATTTCGTACCTATAATGGTTTTCTCACGCGGTCTAGGTACTAAGGTCCATACGTTACTACGCTCGAATTGATTTAATTCGTCATGCATAGCTAATACCCAACTCTCATCGAGTTCCGCTTCATGAATGTTCTTGGGCTCTAATTGAGACAAGAATGCAAAATGATTAACTATATTTCTTAATGATGAACGTGTATGCACTCTTTCTCCCGGGTTACCCAAAATTAAATCTTGCGGATGGTGATTGGCAAAACGCCATTCTTGAGGCAAATCCTCATGAATATGTACGCTAGATTCTAAGTCCTTTTGAAGTCTTTCTATAGTGACTTCTTCATCAACGGGTTCAACCTCTAGGCTAGGCGTTGACTCTAAACTAGATGTAACATGATTCGAAGAAGATGCTTTATGAAAAATATCATCATCAATATTATGAACAATTAAAGGCTTATCAATCGTCGGCAAATTTTCATCAAACGAGACATGTACCGACTCTTCCACCAATAAAGTTCTTTTATTAAAAACACGATAAGCTTTACTCGATATAGCATATCCAACGAAAATTCCTTCGTCGGACTTAGCATCGAATTTCCCTAGATTATCCTTACCATTATTATGAACATAGCATTTACAACCAAATGCTCGTAAATGAGAAATATTGGGCTTTCGCTCATTCCATAATTCGTAAGGTGTCTTTTTTAATATGGGCCTAATTAAGGCTCTATTTAAAATATAACAAGCGGAATTTACGGCTTCGGCCCAAAAATACTTTGGCAAATTATTTTCGCAAAGCATGGTCCGTGCCATTTCCTCTAGGGTTCTATTCTTTCTCTCTACTACCCCATTTTGTTGGGGCGTACGAGGAGCCGAAAAATTATGATCAATACCATTTTCATCACAATAAGTTTGAAATGGAGTATTCTCAAATTCCTTACCATGGTCGGTTCGGATACTTTTGATCATATAACCCTTTCGTGTTTGGAGCTTTTTGCAAATAATAGAGAATTCTCTAAATGCTTCATGCTTATGAGTTAAAAACAACACCCAAGTAAAGCGACTAAAATCGTCAACCATGACGAAGGCATATGCACGCCCGCCAAGACTAAGTGTCCGGGAGGGGCCAACTAAGTCCATATGAATGAGCTCCAAACAACGAGTAGTAGAAATAATATTCTTAGATTTAAAAGAAATCTTTGTTTGTTTGCCTAATTGGCAAGCGTGACAAAGTTTGTCCTTTATATAAGGAGCTTTTGGTAAACCTATTACCAAATCTTTACTAGAAAGCTTAGCAAGTAAATCAAGGCTTGCATGACCAAGTCGTCTATGCCACAACCAACCATTGTCGTTGATAGTAACAAGACACTTAACTTCATCATCCACCGAACTATTCAAATCAATCATATAGACATTATTTTGTCTTTGACCCATGAGAATAGTTTTATTATCCGAAATACAATGAATAATGCAATGCGATTTTTCAAAAATGACTTTGTGACCCAAATCACAAAGTTGACTTATACTAAGCAAGTTATGTTTAAGACCATCAACAAGCAATACATTATCAATAACGACATTAGATGGTTTAGAGATACTACCAATACCGATGATTTTTCCCTTGCTATTATCCCCGAAGGTCACAAAGCCTCCGTCTTTAGGTGCAAGAGTGGTGAATTTTGTTTTGTCTCCCGTCATATGTCTTGAGCATCCACTATCTAGGAACCACTTGTCCTCGTTGATTTTTGATCTCAAGCATACCTACAAGACAAAACGATCATTGGTACCCTAATCCATTTTTGGGTCCTTGAGGGTTAGAGTCTCGACCCTTTGGAATCCAAATCAAATCATTTCTACTTACCTTATACCTATTAGGGCAATATATATAATCCTCATAGTGGTCACTACGGTTGCAAGTAATACATTTTACATGCGAGATAGGTTTAACAAAACGATTATAAACTAAGTTCTTTTTATACGAGTTGTTCTTACGGGAGTAACTTGGGGTTCTATTTTCATTTTTCTCCACTTGTTTGGTGAATAGATTTTTATGCTTAGCCGCTAAGAGAGGGTTGTATCCTACACCGGTTTTATCATATGCGCCTTGTTGAGAAGCCAATATAGTACTTAGCATTTTACTTCCTTTAGTGAACTTAGAGAGAGTGAGTTCGGCTCTATCCACCTTTTCTTTACAAGAACTTAGGTCATTAGCTAACTTGTCATTTTCTATTGTAAGTTCGGCATTTTTAGACGTAAGTGAGTCATTTGTTATAGCTAAGTTCTCGAGTTCGTCTTGTAGAGTAATTAGCATTTTTCTAAAAGATTTGTTTTTACCTCTAGCTTTTTCTAAGGATGCTAACACATCATTTATATCAAAATCATCATCACTAGAAATAGAGGAGTTAGAGGAGTGAAAGCTTACATCCTCGGTATCGTCGTCTCTAGCCATGAGACAAAGATTTGCGACTTCTTCATTGTCGCTATCGGAGCTATCATCATCGCTTCCCCATGCGGCCAAAAATGCCTTCTTGTATTCCTTTCTCTTTCCGAACTTGTCCTTTTTCTTCAAAGGACATTCGTTTTGCATATGGCCGGGTTTGTGACACTTGTAGCAAATGATTTCGTCCTTTTTGTTCGATTTGTCGGAAGGCTCTCCCTTATACTCCTTTTTACGAAATCGTTGTCCACCCTTCTTCTTCCAACTTAGGAATTTGTTGTAGCGTTTGGCGAAGAGTGCCATGTCATCATCCTCACTAGAGGAATCATTGTCGCTATCGTCTTTTGTTGTGCTTTTGAAGGCGATGCCTTTCTTCTTTTTCGAGTCATCCTCATGTTTTCGAGTCGTCATATCTAGCTCATGGGTGCTCAAAGATCCTATGAGGTTGTCGAGAGAGAGAGTGTTCATGTCCTTGGCCTCTTGTATGGCCGTCACTTTCGATTCCCACTTCCTTGGAAGACTTCGAAGGATTTTCGTCACCATCTCCTTGCTAGAGTATACCTTTTCAAGTCTTTTAAGATCATTAGTAATCTTAGTAAAACGAGTGTACATAGAAGCAATAGACTCGTCATCATCGACTTTAAATAATTCATAATCATGAATAAGCATGCTAATTTTAGAGTCCTTAACTTGACTAGTCCCTTCGTGCATAATAGCTAGCTTATCCCACATTTGCTTAGCGGTGTCACAACCGGAAATCTTATCATATTCACTAGGCGAGAGCGCACAAGTGATGGAAGTCATAGCCCTACAATTTAGGGAAAATGCGAGGCGTTCATCGGTGTCTAGTTCCTCTACAAGTTTATCTTCGCCATTTCTCCTAGGCGTTTTATAGCCTTTACTAATACTTATCCATTGGTCTATTTCAAAACCACAAAGGAAATTTTTCATAAGGTCTCTCCAATAGGGATAGTTAGTACCGTCAAAGAATGGTGGCCTAGTTATGGATTTAGAGTCGGCGAATGAAGACATAGCGGATCTTTAGACTATAAAATCGTTAGATTTTTGTAAATAAAATAGCTAAGCTCTGATACCAATTGTTGGTCCGTAGGTGTCTAAACCTTAGAGGGGGGGTGAATAAGGTTTTCGTACGTTTATTGCGGAATAAAATCTATGTGATATAAACTAAGCTAATATACGGTTTTTATGACTTAATCAATTTTTTTAACAACTAATTGCTAATAAAATCTATGCAAGTAATGAATATAAGCAATTAATAGTTTGCGAAAAGTAAAAGTGTAGGGAAAAGAAATAACGCAAGATTTATAGAGGTTCGGCAAAACGCGCCTACATCCTCTCCTCGGTATATTCTCTACCGAGTGTTTTACTAAATAATCTTCGTTCCAAGGTTACACCTTAATGAGCTTAATCAACCGATTACGCTCCCCCTCACTATATGAGTATCCCGAATAAATGACCTAGAGCTTTTAAGCTACTCTTGCTTAAAAGCCTCTACCCAATTCACTCGCTCACAAATGAGTTTATAAAATTACTCTTTTACAAATTTGATCACTCACTAACAAATAATATCTCGAAGTTTATAGAATTGCAAGAATAATACTCTCGAGAATATTTAATAATACAAGTGAGATTTTGTAGTATAAGCTTGAAGAATAGCTTTGTAAGAATTGCTTATAAGTTGTTGAATGCTTGGATGCTTTTCTTCAAAGGGATTGGGAGCTTTTTGTAGGGAGAAAAGCTTCAGCATTTAATTTCAGACCGTTGCTGGTTGTTGGCAGAATTGAATGCTGGTAAATGCAGTGGTTCGCCCAATTTTCAGGAAGAGCTTAAAAGCTGGAATTTGAAATTCTACAGAAACGATCGGTCGTTTCTGTAAAACGATCGGTCGTTTTTAATCTGAGTTCTCTGGAAGAATTTACACTGAAAACGATCGGTCGTTTCCTCTTGACGATCGGTCGTTTTAACGTTGTGCTCTCTGGAAGGAATTACACTGAAAATGATCGATCGTTTTTGCTTATAGATCAATCGTTTTTTATTCTGGGCAAGTTTCGGTTTTCTCGACCAACTTCGAAAGCTTGTAACTTGTTCGATTTAATTCCGATTGACGTTCCGCTTGATCCGTTGACTTCGTATTTGCGTATTCTATCATTTTGACCCTTTGACACGCTAGATAAATGATTAGTACGCAAAACGAGCTTTTATCATGTTTTACAAATATTGTTATCATCAAAATAAACGATTTGAAGAATCAACGTTCAACAATAACATCGTACAACGAATTAAATTAAGTAACTCCAACACACATCTATACAAACATGGACCTCTCACGCCACTCGCCCCAGGCCGTAAGACGAGTCATTCCCTATACCCCTCGCCCGTCTTATGCCCCCGGTATAGGAAGAGTCATAGACCATTGCTAACAAATAAAATTTAAAGTGCGCACTTGGACCTCTTCACGCCACTCGCCCCAGTCCGTAAGACGAGTCATTCTCTATACCCCTCGGCCGTCTTATGCCCCCGGTATAGGAAGATGCATAGACTATTGCTAACAAATAAAATAAATCACAAGGCCTCGGCCAATAATATTAAACCATTCAATTATCACATTCTCAAAATACTAACATTATCAAACGTCACTTTAACGCCATTCAACAAAACACATAAACATAGGTAATAGATTCACAACTAGCCAAACAACTCCAACAACATAAAATCTCATTCAGCCATTTTAACAAACACCTTATATGCGTAAACTACAACTCATCTTTATTCAACAATAATTTACCCAATTTCATCAACAAATATAACATCACATAATCAACTCATAAAAACACGCAAACCCATCCATATTCTCATTAATTCAAAATTAATATGTCTAAATTCTCAACTTCTCCAATTCAAATAAGTGAATTAAAAGTGCAACAAATAAAACCAAATTAGCAATTTAAGAACCTAATTGAGATAAAAGGAAAAACCCCCAAATTTAAAATAAACGCAAGACCTAACCCTAACATACACCCTCGTCTAGTCGCAATGGATAACCCCCGTTAACTTAGTGCGTAGAGTAGATGCTTCCGGTAAGAACCCGCTAATGGTGGTTTCTTCTTCTTCTTCTTCCTAGGATTGGAACCTCTCTTCTCTCTCTTTTCTCTCTTTGTTAGTGGGTGGTTTTAGGTTTTTTGTTTTGAAAGTGGGCTGAAAAGTATTTTAGCAAACTGTTTTGGTAGAGTTTGGGGAAGCGAACTATTTGGTCCCTAAAGTTCTAAAAGTTAACTCTTAATCAAAATTATTATTTTACTGCTCAAAAATAACCAATCTTTAGAAACAAATCTATTGGGTCCTTTTTATTTATAAAATTAGTAACAGGTTTTAAAAATAAAGTTTTCCGGAAGAGTTTCGGTTTTTTGGCTAAAAATTGTATAAAACGTTTTTGGATAGTTCTAATCATGAATAAAACCATTATGAAAATACGGGATGTTACAACTAACCCTCCTTAAAAAGAATTTCGTCCCGAAATTCCATTTCCTCTCTAGAGAACTACTCCCAGAAATTATCAACTTTTATAAATAAGACCGTAAGAATTTAAACGTACAATTCGTGTCATAATTCAAAAAATAAAATACACTGGGTCCACAACTCATAACAACTCCACCATCCGTAACTCAAGTAAATGAAAAACATGTAAGAATCTCAAATAAAGTAACCACCTATATACAATATTTAAAGAAATAAAAGACAACCATTTAAAACAAGCAGCTACCACATAAAAGACGATAAAGTAAACTATGATGACATGCTTGTACCTCAACAACTCCACAACGTCTACAAAACTCAAAATACGGCCTTTCTAGTAAACTAAACTCTAATAAAATAAACTCCAAACTCTAGGCGTTACAACCCTTCCCCGATAAAGAAATTTCATCCCGAAATTAGAAAGCATCTAAGGAAAAGTACCTAAAGAAAAGACGAGGTCAGGATACTTCCTCTTCATCTCATCATCGCATTCCCAAGTTGCCTCCTCGGCTTCATGGTGTTTCCAAACTACCTTTACCAATCTAATCATTTTTCCTCGAAGTTCCATCTCTTGCACATCGATAATCCTCATAGGTCCCACCTCGTAGGTCACATCTGCACTAACCTCAATGTCTTCAAAGTCCACCACGTGTGAAGGGTCGTGATGGTACTTTTTCAACATTAACACATGGCCCGCCAACTTTGGTGGCAAGTCCAACCGGTATGCAACTTCTCCAACTCGGTCCACAATCTTAAATCGTCCGATAAATCTCGGGCTCAACTTTCCTTTAGAGCCAAACCTCATAATCCTCTTCCTTGGCGAAACTCACAAAAATACTCGATCCCCCTTTTCAAACTCCAAAGGTCTCCTCCTCTTATCTGCATAACTCTTTTGACTACTCCGAGCCGTCTCAAGCCTTTGTCTAATTAACTTAATCTTTTCTGTCGTTTCTCGAACCAATTACGGTCCTAGCATTTCTGCTTCTCCCACCTCGGTCCAACACACCGGAGACCTACACGGTCGCCCGTATAAAGCCTCGAAAGGTGCAATGCCAATACTAGCTTGGAAGCTATTATTATACGTAAACTCTACTAAGGGTAGATGGCTCTCCCATCCTCCCTTGAAGTCATTCACACACGCGCGCAACATATCCTCTAGCACTTGGATAGTTCGCTCCGATTGTCTATCCGTTTGGGGATGAAACGCCGTACTCATTGTCAACTTGATCCCTAAGGCATTTTGCAATGCGCCCCAGAACCTCGACACAAACCTTGCGTCTCGATCCGATACTATCGAAATCGGTACCCCATGAAGTCTAACAATTTCCTTCACATACTTTCGTCCCAAGATTTCCACCGAATTCGTCATCTTAATTGCAATGAAGTGTGCGGATTTGGTCAAACGATCTACCACAACCCACACAGCGTCATTCCCACTTACCGATTTAGCTAAGTTGGTCACAAAATCCATTGCTATCCTTTCCCACTTCCATTCCGCCACCGGTAAGGGTTGGAGCATACCCGCCGGCCTTTGGTGTTCTGCACTCACTTGCTGGCAAGTTAGGCACCTGCTTACATATGAATCTACATCTCGTTTCATTCCGGGCCACCAAAATTGTCTCTTCACATCATGATACATTTTCGTCCCTCCGAAATGAACGGCTAATCGAGAGTGGTGAAACTCCCTTAATACTTCGTTCCTCATGTTTTCTGTCACGTAAGTCCTTCCCTTAAATCGTAGTCCTCCATCGGTTCCTTTCGTCCAACCATCTAATCATTCGCTCGAAGTCATCTGTTTCTCATAGTTCTCCACTTTCTCATCCCCATCTTGTGCTTCCAAAATCCTACTCATAAGTTCCGGTTGTACCACTATTGTGTACAAAGTCCCCATATTAACATGCCCCAACTCCAAGTTGAACTCGTTCACATTTCCCATCATCCTCCATTCCTCGATCGCCACATGCGTTAAGGTCGCATGGGACTTTCGACTCAAAGCATCCGCCACTATATTGGTCTTTCCCGGGTGATAGTGCAAGTCGTAGTCGTACTGTTTCAAATATTCCATCCATCTTCGTTGTCGCATATTTAGATCCCGTTGGGTAAAAATATACTCTAAGCTCTTATGATCCGAGAACACTTCGAACTTTTCCCCGAACAGATAATGTCTCCACATCTTCAACGCATGAACTATTGCCGCTAGCTCTAGGTCATGTGTCGGATAGTTCTTTTCGTGAACCTTTAGTTGTCGTGAAGCATATGCGATAACCTTTCCATCTTGCATCAAGACGCAACCCAAACCGTCCTTCGAACCATCGCAATACAATTGGTAACCCTTCCCCTGCTCGGGAATAACTAGTATGGGGGAACTAGTCAACTGCTTCTTAAGCTCTAGAAAAGCTTCCTCGCAAGCCTCACTCCACACGAACTTCACCCCTTTCTTGATAAGGTGAGTCATTGGAGTTGCTAAATTCGAGAAATCCTTTACGAACCGTCGATAGTATCCCGCTAAACCTAAGAAACTCTGAATCTCTAACACATTTTTCGGTTGTGCCCAATTCAAAACCGCCTCAATTTTCATCGCGTCCACCTTTACCCATTTTTCCGAGATCACATGTCCAAGAAATTTCACCTCATTTAGCCAAAACTCACATTTTCTAAATTTTTCTTAAAGTTGGTGCTCTCTCAGCGTGAGCAACGCTAAACGGAGATGTTCTTCGTGTTCATCTCTTGAACTTGAGTAAATCAAGATATCGTCGACGAAGACCACCACAAACTTGTCGAGATACTCCTTAAAGATTCGGTTCATTAACTCCATAAATGCCGCCGGCACATTAGTTAACCCGAATGTCATGACCACAAACTCATAGTGACCATACCGGGTCCTAAAGGCCATTTTCGAAATATCCTCATCATTCACCCTCAATTGGTGATAGCCTGATCGCAAGTCGATTTTTGAAAAGAACGTCGCTCCTTTCAGTTGGTCAAACAAATCGTCAATTCGAGGTAGTGGGTACTTATTCTTAATAGTCACCCTATTTAGCTTCGGATAGTCGATGCACATCCTCATCGATCCATCCTTCGTTTGCACGAATAAGGCCGGTGCCGCCCACGGTAACGTAGTCCGCCTAAAAAACCCCTTCTCCAGCAGTTCCTCTAACTGATTACTTAACTCTTTTAACTCAGCCGGTGCCAATCGGTACGGGGAAATGGCTATGAGTTCCGTTCCGGGTACCAAATCGATAGAAAAATCTAACCCTCTTTTCGGTGGTAACCCCGATAGATCCTTCAGAAACACATCTCTAAAATCGTCCACTACGCTTGGCCATATTTCCACTTTCTCATCGTTATCCACTATCGAGAGACTAGCCAAAAGACAAGACAGGTTGCCCACAACCCACTTGAAATAATAAGGAATAGAAGAAAGGGTAGCGTCCTTTTCCCCACGAAAGAACACCTCATCTCCGGATGAAATTGTAAGGAAAACTTTTCGTCGAACACAATCGATGAAAGAGTTGAAATGAACCAACCAGTCCATTCCAAGTATCACGTCGAACCCCGACATCTCTATAACTATTAAATCAAACATAAACACATGGTCTGCGACCATTATCTCACAAGACCGACACACTCGGTCCAACACAACTCGACCCCCAACAGGAGTCTCTACAACAATCGGGTTCTCCAAAATCCCAATTTCTAACGAGAAAGACTCTACTAGACATCTAGATATAAAAGAACGCAAAGCTCCCGTATCGAAAAGAACATGTGCCCAAGATGAGCACACAAGAACCATACCTTGTACATTTGCCGGGTCTCCTTGGTTTGGCAATTGTGGCAAGGCAAATAGACGAGCTTGAGCAGGTGGGTTTCCTTGCGGTCCTTGATTTCTCCCATTATTTCCTCGGTTTCTCATGCCTTGATGGCCTCCTAGGTATTTCCTACGGTTTCCCCCTCCTTGGTAGTTACCTCGAAACCCTCCCCCTTGATTCCCATGTAATTGGTGTTGTGGCACAAATTCCGGTCCTCTTGGTGGTGGTGGTGGCAACCTAGGTTGGTTAAAAGGCCGGTTGGTGTCGATTCTTCCTTGTCCCCCGGGACAAACCCTTGCCGTATGTCCAAATCGGTTGCATGTCCTACATTGGATTCTAGGGCATTCGAATTGTCGATGATTCGAATCTCCACAGTGGAAACACGCTCTCCTCATCACGGCGTTTGTTGGTAGTGGATTAAAACCCCTCTCTCCTCTGCCCTGTTGTGGAAAACGCGAATTATTCGCCATATTCCAAGTCCGCTTCTTCTCTTCCCTCGGAGCATTTCCGGTTTTCGACTTCTCCAAGATTCTCTTGCTATGGAGTAGAGCTCCTTCCATAGCTTGAGCCGATTTTACCAACTCATTATAGTTGACATGGCGGGCCGATGCCAATTGCAATGCGATGGTCGGGTTCAGTCCTTTCATGAATCTCCTACATTTTTCTGCACCCCCTAGAACCGAGTCTGGGGCATACCTCGAGAGTGAGGTAAACTTTAGCTGGTATGCTTGAACGGTCATACCTCTTTAATATAATTCCTCAAAACGCCTCCTCATTTCATCCTTATAAGAATTTGGAAGAAACTGCCAATTAAACAATTCGATGAACTCGTTCCATTCGAAGTTGCTTAAGTCGTCAGTATCCACGATCTCCAACTACCACTTCCGTGCTTCACCCTTTAGGTGAAACTGAGCCATATTCATCCGTTGCTCCCCATCTACTATTTCCGCTGCCGATAAGTATTTCTCCATTTCGTCCACCCATCCCTTAGCTATGGATGGTTCACCTACCCTATCGAAACTCGGATCCCCCAATCGGGTGAAGTTAAGCAATCCATTGTTACTTGAACTCCCAGCTTGTGCATTCTGCACCATCATTTGCACCACCTTCTGAAGGTCGGTCATCACTTGGTTAGCGTTTACCGATTCCGATTCAGGTGCGTAAGTCTCTTCTTCTTCCTCATTAACTTCCTCATTCACATTCTCAGCCTCTTCCTCTTCCTCGGGTTGCTCAGGTGGTGGGGCACTAGCGTTACCTCTTCCCCCACGACCTCTAGTAGCCCTTCTTCATCTAGTTGCTTCCCTCCCCCTTGGAGCTCTCCTTCCTCTTCCGTTTTCCCCACCTCGAGTAGCTGCACCGCTTGATAGTGGTGCGCCCCCGCGTGTAGTTGTTCCTCGTCCACCAGTTCTCGTGGTAATAGCCATGACTACAAACATTTTAAACCGACAATTTAGTTGCCTCACTCGACACTACTACTCATACATAATAACTCTACTTGTTCGTCTTGACTCCCAACACTTAACAAAATCCACATTCCACAAAAAAAAATACCACTAAATCTCTCTAGTTGAGTGTTTTGATAACAACAAAATATGTAAAACATGATAAAAGTTTTTTTTGCATGCTAATCATTTTATCAAGCTTCTAAGGTTTAAAATTATAGAGTACTGAAATACAAAGCCAACGGTTCAAGCGGAATCAAATTCGGAGTAAAAACGAAGGAGTTACGAGCGTTTGAAGTTTAGCGAGAAAACCGCAAAATTTGTCAGAAAACGACCAATCGTTTTGGACAAATCGACCTGTCGTTTTGGTCCAAATTTGACCCGAGAGGTCAGAAAAAGACGACCGGTCGAAATAGGGAAAACGACCGATCGTTTTGGTCTAAATATGAGCCGAGAGGTCTGAAAAAGACGACCGGTCGAAATAATAAATACGACCGATCGTTTTGGTCAAAATCTGACCAGAGAGGTCAGAAAATAACAACCGATCAGAATAAAACTTAAATCATTTTTCTGCAGAAAATTAACTATACAAAAACGTAATATTTTCTCAACACTTGTAAATTTCTTACATGACATATATCACACGACTTCATCATTTAGTCCACAACATTTTTACGATCAACATCCATTCGCATAAAATATTCATTACCACACAAGTTAATAATATGAAAACACATTACATAAGACCACCAACTTCACAATTCTCGCACTCTAATACTTCGCTACTACTTGCCATTGCAAACTTATACTTCATACACACTTTATCAATCTTCACACACATGCAAAGAACACAAAAGTGCGAGGGATAACCCATCACGATACGTTATTCTAAAGCACCCGAGCGTCCTCGCATACTCTAGAACTTCACATCGCTAAGATATTCATTCACACCTACCGACGAGAGGTCCACCCACTAGTTTGGCGAGCCGGGATCAACAAGTGTCCTCATTGTCCCCAACTTGCCTCACGTGTGGACTTTCCTTTCATCAACTACTACTACATTCTAGCTACATGTCTTAACCTAAATGCAACCCCCCGTTTTAGAAAAAGTTTGAATTTTTGGAAAAGTTTTGTGAAAATGATACGATGGGTCTTGGTCCAATGGTTACCCATCTTCCCGTCGTCCCAAAGTATACAAGAACCTGGTTAGCTCTGATACCAATTTATCACGCCCCAAAATCCGCCAAACGCGAACATCAAGGCGTGACCATTTTAAACAAAAGGAAAATAAACCTGTTGGTACAAAATTATGGTTTTTAAAAGAAAATAACTTGAGAGCTAAAGGAACAATTAACGAATAAATAAAAAGTTTACCAAACGCGGCTACAAGACGAGATGGTTTTAACAAGGTTATATAAAAAGAAAACAAACGAATGTAATTTGCCCGTGAGCTACAACCTCAAAAATAGTCTAAGTAAAAGAAAACGATTCAAGAAGCCCCGAACACATGCGCTACCTTGCTAATTCTCCTATCCAAATGCCTCAACCTAAGTGGTATCTAAAAGACAAAACTGTAACGGTGAGTCCCACGTACATACATAGACGGGACAGCACCACACAAGATACCGTCACTCCATCCCATAAATGCAAGAACTCACAAACAACAACTACGATAACAACGTATAAAAAGAAATATAATAACATCGTACAACAAATTAAATTATGTAACTCCAACACACATCTATACAAACATGGACCTCTTCACACCACTCGCCCCAGTCCGTAAGACGAGTCATTCCCTATACCACTCGGCCGTCTTATGCCCCCGGTATAGAAAGAGGCATAGACCATTGCTAACAAATAAAATAAATCACAAGGTCTCGACCAATAATAATAAACCATTCAATTATCAAATTCTCAAAATACTAACATTCTCAAACGTCACTTTAACGCCATTCAACAAAACACATAAGCATATGTACTAGATTCACAACTAGCCAAACAACTCCAACAACATAAAATCTCATTCAGCCATTTTAACAAACACCTTGTATGCGTAAACTACAACTCACCTTTATTCAACAATAATTTACCCAATTTCATCAACAAATATAACATCACATAATCAACTCATAAAAACACACAAACTCATCCATATTCTCATTAATTCGAAATTAATATGTCTAAATTCTCAACTTCTCCAATTCAAATAAGTGAATTAAAAGTGCAACAAATAAAACCAAATTAACAATTTAAGAACCTAATTGAGATAAAAGAAAAAACCCCCAAATTTAAAATAAACGCAAGACCTAACCCTAACATACACCCTCGTCTAGTCACAATAGATAACCCCCGTTACCTTAGTGCGTAGAGTAGATGGTTCCGGTAACAACCCGCTAATGGTGGTTTCTTCTTCTTCTTCTTCCTAAGATTTGGAACCTCTCTTCTCCCTTTTCTCTATTTGTTAGTGGGTGGTTTTAGGTTTTATGTTTTGAAAGTGGGCTGAAAAGTGTTTTAGCAAACTGTTTTGGCAGAGTTTGGGGAAGCGAACTATTTTGTTCCCAAAGTTTTAAAAGTTAACTCTTAATCAAAATCATTTTACTTCTTAAAAATAACCAATTTTTAGAAACAAACCTATTGTGTTCTTTTTATTTATAAAATTAGTAATATGTTTTAAAAATAAAGTTTTTCGGAAGAGTTTCGATTTTTGGCTAAAAATTGTATAAAATGTTTTTTGATAGTTTAAATCATGAATAAAACCATTATGAAAATACGGATGTTACATGACATTCGTATCATACTTCACAAAATCAATAAAACTTCTAAGTTTTATTACGCATTAGTCCATTACTCTCAATATAGTCGTAGAGAATTTCTTATTAAAATATTTATGTGGATTAGATTCATCTTGTAACGTTAAATTGGATAGTTTTAAGTTTTCAATACCGGAACACAATAGAAGAAATCATTTATTTTTTCTTCAATTATTTTAAAATTTTAAAGTTCTTTATTTATTTTTCAATAGTAATTCTTATTTTGTGAGCTTTCATCAAGTTTCTATCTATATTCTAAAGTTTCACTCTATTTTATGGTGAGTTGCCCTTGTAGGCTTGTAGTCTCTATAGTTCTAGTGAGAGTATTCAACAAGATGATTAATTTGATCATTTTCTATTTATTTGTTATTAACTACAGACTCTTATATAAGTTGTACATCTCCAATAATACTTTAATTGTTTTCATATTTGTTAATTAAGGGTTTAGTTTTTATTTATTTGCTTCACCAAAAGAAATAAAGGAAATTTGCTATTTGGTTTTCATAATTTTAAGGAGTATTTAAAACGTTCTTTCATGTTAAATACTATGACAGAAGTTGATCAAAATATATAAATCAAAGAAACTCTTATCTAAACCACGTATTAATACATAAGACACTACAAGAAAATAACCGGATAGCAACAATTAGTCTGTTATTATACGGCTTGTTGCAGAAAATTCAGCAACAGTATAGTAACAGTTATCAGCACTTAGCAACAGAAATTGTTGTTATACTGTTGTTAAATTTCAGCAACAAGTCATATAGTATCAGAAAAACTGTTGCTATATGAATATTTTTTTTTTTCCAGTGAGAGTTACTTTTAAAGTTTGATTTATATATTGTGGTCGACTTCTATCCATTTTTCTTTTAGGATTTTAAGTACTCTCAAGAGTATGAGAACAAGTAGCAACTAATCCTTTAATTAACTTTGTTTTTTTAACAAAAAAAAAATTGATCTATATTTTTAAATTGAACAACCGGTGGAAAATTAAGGACCCTTCTATATGAGCTGGAGCTGCTGAAATTTGTAAAGGCTACATTTTCATTACAATGGGGATGCCATAAGTTTTAATTCAATACAAGATAGTTAAAAAAAACATGCTCTCATCACTAGATTTTTAGATAATTCTAAGCGAAGGTGGACCAAATGTCTTGTCGAAAAGAGAATTTCAAAGAATTAGAAGAGACTTGTAAATTAACAGATTCTACACAACACTTGTGTAGAAGTGACTTGTGTACCTTAGTGATAATTTTGTGACATATTTTGACTCCCATAAAATTAATATTATTTTGTAGTGTAAGCTATATAATTTTAATAGAAGTTTAAGTCAAAGATATGGCCGAAATATAAAATTTTAAATAGGACTGATATCTAATTTCTTAAGGAGAACAACTATCGATCTTTCGTTACAACCCCGCAAGGGACCAATTTTGAATAATGCTAATGAGTCAGATAGACTTAAACAGACTCTCAACACGCCAATCCTTAATTTAAATTTAGAATTTCATTTTCACCCCGAAATTTAAGAGTATGCTATTCGGCCATATATTTAATATTTTTAATTAATATTTAAGTTTAAAGTAGTCTCAAATAGAGTTTTATAATATTATATTTGAGTTTTTATTTTGTTGAATTGTCAAATAAAATATATTAAAATCATTAAAATTTTAAATATTTTTAATTAATATTTAAGTTTATAGTAGTCTCAACTAGGGTTTCATAAATATTATATTTGAGGTTTTATTTTGTTGAATAGTCAAATGAAATATATTGAAATCAAAATTTTAAATATTTTTAATTAATATTTAAATTTAGGGTAGATTTAACTAGGGTTACATAAATATTATATTTGAGATTTTATTTTTGTTTTGGTTGGGTGTCAAAATAATTCTGAAAATTACATAAATGATTGTCTGGTAATCAGTCTGATTGAGCCAGTCTGATCTTATAACATTACTGACCAATTTTAGTACTACATGGGTGGGAAAAATGGATACTCATTACCAATTTGCAATACTTATTAGGTTTAGTACCACCAAACTTTTATATTAAAAAAATGTACCCCTTATAAAATATTAATTTGAATTTGGTACCACCTCTGTAAATATTTGAATGACTCCAATTCTATGTTGACCCATTACGTTACACTTTATTTCTCTAGAAACTAGGTCTTTTATACCCCAATTGCTCCGGCAACGGACTAATCTATTCTCACTCTTCGCATTTCTCTCTCTTTCCATGTATCGACAGATCTAAACTCCCCACTATCGGTGTCGCCACTATAGTCAGAGGCGTTACTCCCTCACTGTCACATCGATCTCTTTCTCTCTCTCTCCTCAACTCTAATTGTATATCTTTACTTGCTCTCGTGTTCTCCGGCGACAGCGGTGGTGGAGGACCCCAGCCTCCGACGGAGATGACAGCTTTGTTAATAAACCCTAGCTGGTGTTTCTTTTTATAGAGGGTCTGGATCGTAAATTTGACAAAGTTATTATATTTACGTTTAGATACATGACTAAATAGCTTTCAAATCAGACCTCAAGTTATAATAACACAACCGTTTTTATCTAAATGGTATACAACCGTTTCTACCTTTTAAACAACTTGTTGTGTGGTCCAATGTGTAAAACCTTCCTTTAAAATTAGCTATTTGTGGTAGTTTTAACAATATGTTGTAAATGCTATGAGATTGTATCATAAACTCATTTTCCCTTATTAAAAACAATTAGTTTTGCAACCTCATAAAATAGCAATTTATAATTTGAAATCCCAAAATGTTAATTCTTGCTCCGCTCTCTTTTTTAATTAATACCGACCTTTAATGTACTCTATTATTTTAAAACTCTATTAATTTAACCAATGCTAAAGAGAAAAGAGGTGAAGTTGACAAATTTCCTATACCGAGATACATAAATCGGATGAAAATGGAATCCAATCATGAATAGTAAGCATTGTACTTACATGAACTTCCATGAATAGGGCTGTTGATGGACCGACATGTTCATGAACATGTTCGTGTTCGCCTCGTTAAAAACTCAGCTCGTGTTCGTTCATTTGCTAACGAGCCAAGCCTGAAACATGTTCGGCTCGTTTGAAAGCCCTTTTAATTATTTGTAATATGTTTTTTCATATATATTTCTGCTTATATATGTAAACTTTATCTAATATAATGTTGATGATCAATAAATAATCTTCGATTTGAGTAATAAATTTATTTTTCAAACTAAATCTAATTAAAACTAAAATGACAATAAATAAATTTATTATTGCTTATCTTAACACTTATTTTAGCCAAGTAAAAAAACTTTTTTATGCAAAACGATATTAAATTTGTCAAAAAACGTGTTGAGAAAAGACTCATGAACAACTCGTCTATAAACGAGCCGAGTTTGACCAAAATTTTAGGATTCGTTTAGTAAACGAGTCGAGTTTGAACACAACAAAGTTTGGTTCGTCCTACCCATAAATAAAGATAGGTGGGGCTGACAACGGGGCCTACAAATCACACCAGAAAAAAACCCACCACTCAGTGTATATGTATATATATTTTAAATCTTATTAATTTGTTGACATATAAATGGAGAAGATAGTGGTTTAGCCGCACCATAATTTTATTTTGGAGGACCCTGGTCCGGCCACTGCATGAACTTAATTTTCACTCAGAAAAAATTGGGCATGCATGTAGCATGGAAGTTTTATGTTGTTGTATCTACGATATGTCACTGACCTGGAGAAAATGTAGAACCATTGCCGCAAATGTTTTTTATTGGTATTTTTTTTTTTGCTAATTTAGCATCACCTCAAAAAAAACAAAGTACTAATAGACGATGTTAAATGTCAGTCCTTAACATGTTTTATTCGTCATGACCCGTAATTGCATATAATTACTTCCATATCGATGTAAAAGGTGAAAGGAACTAATATTCCTCACGTACAAATGTTCTGCTCCCTCTAAAATGCAATTCATGTCTTTTACGCATACAACCCTAGATTGACAAGCAGATTTTTCTTACTCCTTTTTAACTTATATATATATATATATATCGAGAACTTGTTCTGACACTATTATTATCCATTGTGATAGACTTAACCACATTGTGTTAGTTCTAACGGTGCTAACCACAATAGAAGATAACGTCACATTTGTTATCAAGAACAAATCACGTAGACACATATGGAGGAGAGAGAGAAAACCTAAAGGTAATAATGTACTTATTAAAACTGTGTTAGACCATTCACAACCGTGTCAATAAATTTTTTCTACAACTGTGTTAGACAGCTACATTGTTAGGGTCGATCAGGCGAATCAATGAAAGACAGAAATACTTGAACCGAGCACACACACTTTGATAACGGAGTTCCCTCAAATTGGTTACGTCTCCGGGCCGCTACACGTGACACTTATATTTATATATTAAAAGAGGATTACAAACGTAATCTAGTTAGATCACAAATCTATGGTTCTCTCGCAACTAGAACTCTCTCTTTACAATATGTAAAAGGTACTTTGTGTAGGTGTAATTAAAATACAAGATATTGGGGCATATAAATAGAACCCTTAGTGGGTCATATTACAATTCCAAGTGATGTGAGATAATTAGAAAACATGGCCAAATCTCATTTGGCTCTACAACTCAACAATCTCCCACTTGGAGTCAAATGTCGAGTGCTTCAAAAGAAATCCACTTATCCCCGATCACCGAACTCACTGTGCTCCACCGAGCAGAATGCTCCCATCGGTATCCATGTATAGTAATTGATACTCTGCCATCATCGGCGAGTTACTCATTCTTCCAGTGTAGCGGCGACCCTGAGCCTCAAGCTCGGAGCCCTACTGAGGTTGCACACAGCCTCAGTTTGTCGATTGTAACAGTCTTCGTTAGCATATCGGCGGGGTTCTTAGCGCCCTCAATCTTCTCTAGCGCGAAGATTCCATCTTCTAGAACGTCCTGTATAAAGTGGTAACGAATCTGTATGTGATTGGTGCATGAATGGAATACATGATTCTTAGCTAGCTGAACTGCACTTTGACTATCACAGTGCAGAACTCCCTTGTCGGTTTTCTGACCGAGCTCCTTCAAGAAATCTTGCAACCAAATCATCTCTTTGCTTGCTTCCGTCACCGCGACGTACTCAGCCTCTGTGGTCGACAATGCAACAATCTTTTGCAACTTAGATGTCCCTTTCAATAGTGCTCTGCGAACTACTCCTTCGACTAGGCTCCCCATGAGGGGGTCGGATCTGTCTTTTCTACGTGATATCTGGCTGATCAATGTCATTCTTTGTATTTCTTGACTGGAGTCGTCCCTAAGGGACCGAAGACCCAAGAATGAGTGAAGGCTGCATTCGCTGAGTCCGGCAGCTCTGATTGATTGTTGGACTTACTAACTCTATGTTTGATTGACCAAAAAGAACAAAGACAACCTAATATTTTAGTAAAAGGTTTCAGCTAGCAACACACAGCAGTACCACCGAAGGTACAAGCACATCTCGTTGTGCTCTTTCGGCTGTCCAGATCACCGGCCATGTCAGCATCCACATAGCCGTGCAGGCCTTTCGAGGTCTTGCGGAAACATAATGCCAAATCCACTGTACCAGAGAGATATCTCAATATCCACTTCACAGCTTCCCAATGGTGCTTGCCCGGGTTACTCATGTAACGACTGACAACTCCCACTGCATGGGCAATATCCGGTCTTGTACACACCATAGCGTACATCAGGCTACCAATTGCTGAAGCGTAGGGTATGTTCGACATACGATCCTTTCCTTCCTCGTCTGAGGGTGATTGTTCCTTCGACAAGCTAAAGTGTGCGGCTAGTGGTGAGCCTACAGCTTTGGCATCACTCATGCTAAACCGTGCCAACACTTTCTTCACATACTCGGCTTGCGACAGAAACAGGGACCCATCCCTTCCTCGGGATATCCTCATACCGAGGATCTGATTTGCGGCACCCAAATCTTTCATCTCGAACTGTTTCACCAACTGTTGCTTCACCTTGTTAATCTCAACAAGGCTCGACCTGGCGAGCAACATGTCATCTACGTATAACAGTAGTATGACATACGAAGAGTTCGCAAATCTCTTCACGAAACAGCAGTGATCGTTATCACTTCTTTCGAACCCGGTATCCGCCATGAAACTGTCAAACTTTTTATACCACTGCCGTGGTACTTGTTTTAGCCCTTACAAGCTCTTCCTCAGTTTGCAGACCAGTTTCTCTTTTCCCTTTTCGGCAAACCCTTCAGGTTGGAGCATGTAAATTTCTTCATCGAGATCTCCATGGAGAAAGACAGTTTTCACATCTAACTGCTCGAGATGAAGATTCGCATTTACAACAATGCTCAACAATAGCCGAATAGTCGTCAACTTTACGACTGGTGAAAAGATCTCGGTGTAGTCAATTCCTGCTTTTTGCTGGAACCCTTTGACTACTAGGCGTGCCTTATACCGTTTCGTGCCGTCTTGTTCCTCCTTCAGTCGGAACACCCATTTATTGCTCAGTGCCCTCTTCCCCTTGGGCAGTTCGGCTAACTGCCAAGTCACATTCTTCTCGAGCGACTTCATCTCATCCTTCATCGCGAGCTCCCACTTGCTCGAGTCTTTCAGCTCCAGAGCTTCTTCTCTACTTTCGGGCTCTCCTGCATCACTGAGCAATATGTAATGCAGGGAAGGAGAGTATCGGGCAGGAGGTCTCCTCTCGCGATGACCTCGGCCTAATTCAGGTCGGGGAGTCTGGGACAGCTCCTCGGCCTCTTCAGCATCTGCTGGTCGGTTGTCGAGCACCACTGGCTCATCTTCAGTGTCATTTTCCAAGTCCAATCTTGAAAACGCATTCATGTCGACCATACCACTTTCCTCAGACGGGAGCGCTTGTTCTTCCACATTTTGTCGATCTTTGAACAAAATGCTTTCGTTGAAGATGACATCCTTACTGCGAATGATCCTCTTTGTTTGACCATCCCAAAAGCGATATCCAAACTCAGCTCCACCGTACCCCACAAAGTAACACACTTTGGATTTCAAGTCAAGCTTGGTACGTTCATTTATGTCGACATGGATATATGACAGACAACCAAACACTCGCAAGTGTTCATAAGAGATAGGCTTTCCTACCCACTCTTCCTCGGGAATCCTCCTTTCTAGGGGCACTGAGGGTCCGCGGTTAATGAGATAAACCGCCGTGCTTACTGCATGTGCCCACAAGCCTTTGGACAACCCACTTTGCAGTCTCATACTCCTAGCACGCTCATTGATTGTTCGGTTCATTCGCTCGGCCACGCCATTCTGCTGTGGCGTTCTTCGGATGGTCTTCTCCATTCGAATGCCTCTTTGAGCACAGAACTCTACGAACTTCGCATCAATGTACTCTCTGCCGTTATCGGACCTCAAACACTTGAGTTTATTCCCGGTCTCTAGTTCGACCATGGCCTTCCATTCTTGAAATTTCTTAAACACCTCAGACTTGTGTTTCAAGAAATAGACCCATGTTTTCCTCGTCGAATCATCGATGAAGGTCATATAGTACTGAGATCCTCCCATTGAGGTTACTGGAGATGGTCCCCATACGTCTGAGTGAACCAGTGTTAGCTTCTCCTCCTTGGGAGCTTTTCCACCTTTCCGGAAGCTCACTTTCTTCTGCTTCCCGAAGATGCAACCTTCGCACATGTCGAGGTTGACAGACTTCAAGCCTGGAAGTTTGCTGTCCTTCACTAACACCTTCATCCCCTTCTCACTCATGTGATCCAACCGTCGATGCCACAGTTCCGAGCAGTTTTGCGACATAGCTGCCGCAATTGTACGCTCCTCATCGGTCATCATGTACAGCGTACCGACCTTGCTCCCTCGGGCTATCACCATAGCTCCTCGTGAAACTTTCCAAGCTCCACAGCTAAACGAAATGGAGTGCCTTTCAGCATCGAGTTGACCTACTGAAATCAGATTCTTGGTCAACCTCGGGACATGCCTCACTTTCGTTAGCTTCCATACCGACCCGTTTGGAATGCGAATCTTCACATCGCCCATTCCAACAACCTCCAACGCTTCTCCGTCGGCTAGATACACTTTACCGAAATTATCCACAGTGTAATTTTCGAATAAATCCTTCTGAGCGGTCGTGTGAAATGATGCCCCAGAGTCTAGAATCCACGAATCTATATCTCTCTGCACGGGAAGCATTAGACAGTCACCCGAATCCTCGTCGCTCGCAATATTAGCCCCGTGATCACGGCCGGTACCCTTCGTCGGCTGCTTGCACTCATGACTGAAGTGCCCCATACCCTGGCAGTTATAGCACCGAAGATTCTTCTTACTTCGGTCGCTATCTTTGCCTTCTCGGCTTAGCCCTCTTCTACCTCGGGATTGTGAACGTCCTCTAACGTCCCATACTCTGGCTTTACCCCGGTCTCTTGAACCCATGTTCAAGGCTGCTCCATCATTTGAGCATTCACCCATATCTAATCTCCTGAGTTCCTCAGCGAGTATTTGATCTCGGATGCCGTTGTAAGTCAGTTTCTCCTTTCCAATTGAGTTGCTCACAGTAGCTCGCATGAATTCCCAACTGTTCGGTAGAGATGCTAGAAGTATAAGGGCTCTCACTTCGTCTTCAAAAGTTATCTCCACCGCATCCAACTGATTTACGGTGTCGATGAACTTGTTCACGTGACTCGCGACAGGTGTCCCCTCAGCCATGCGTAGGTTGAACAACTTACGCATGAGATGTACCTTGTTGTTCGCGGATGGTTTCTCATACATGTCGGTGAGGATTTTCATCATCCCCATCGTCGTCGTCTCTCTTGCGACGTTATGTGCAACACTGCTAGATAGTGTTAGGCGGATCACTCCCAACATTTGACGGTCTAAGAGTTTCCACGCCTCCTCGGTGGTCGTGGTCGGCCTTTCCTCAAGGAGAAGTGGCTGATGCATCTTCCTCCCGTAGAGGTAGTCCTCTATCTGCATTCTCCAGAATGCGAAGTCCTTCCCGTCGAACGTCTCGATCCCGTGTGCGGTTCTGTCTTCTTTCGCCATCGATCTTCCGAGCTCTGATACCACTTGTTAGGGTCGATCAGGCGAATCAATGAAAGACAGAAATACTTGAACCGATCGCACACTTTGATAACGGAGTTCACCCAAATTGGCTACGTCTCCGGGCCGCTACACGTGGCACTTATATTTATATATTAAAAGAGGATTACAAACGTAATCTAGCTAGATCACAAAGCTATGGTTCTCTCGCAACTAGAACTCTCTCTTTACAATATGTAAAAGGTACTTTGTGAAGGTGTAATTAAAATACAAGATATTGGGGCATATAAATAGAACCCTTAGCGGGTCATATTACAATTCCAAGTGATGTGGGATAATTAGAAAATATGGTCAAATCTCATTTGGCTCCACAACTCGACATACATAAGCAGCATATTGGTATATTTTAACAATGTTACACATCAGTGCATATAACCATATATATATATATATATATATATATATATCATACTATTTGTTTATGTCAAGAGCCTTTATAAGTTTTTGAAACAAATATTTACAAAAAAATCTTGATAATTTAACTAATTTACAAAATAATCGTGTGTTTGAAAATATAGCAGTTGTGATTAAATTCAAAATATAGCAGTTGTGATTAAATTCAAAATACACGGTTTTTTACAATCGCTCAATTCGAAATCCTCTCGCTTATTCATCAACAGTAGTTACACTTTAAATTTGTTAAAACTCAAATATTGATTTTGTCCTAATTGGTTTTTATTGTGTTTACATACAGTAAAATTTTAGTTATTTAAGAAAGTGTTACATAGATCATCAGATTACTTTTTTGGTAACAGGTTATTTACCAATCCACGCGTTGCACTACGCATCGCGTGGGTCCCGTGCGCTAGTATAACATATTCAAATAATAATATTTTAATCAAATTATGTACTTTTTCAACGAAAAAAAAAATCTCCCTTCTCATAAAACGATCGTCCTCCCCAGCCTTGGTCCAAACCCCATGTGACCTCTATTGGAGATTATGGACTACATCTGTTACTAAATGATACCGAAGGACTGAAATGATAGATTAATGTTGTATTTTATGTTATGTGGGACTGATTTGTAATAGTTTGTAAATATGTAACAGAACTGCCAACTCAGCTGCCAGACTGGCTTCGTGCTCTGTTATTAGTTTATATTGGTACAAATTGTAACAAAAAGCGAACAGAAAAATATAATACAGTTTTATTTAATTTACTTGCTCATTCTCTATCTAGAATTGGCGATATTTTGCCAATTTGTTATGGCATCAGCGCGAATATCGTAGTTTTCACTGTTGATCTACATTTTATCTCGCTACCCTACATCTCTGGTTTGATCTATTTCTTTTTCTACCAATTTTTTGTGTTTTATTGCGATAATTCTGTGAAGGATTATTGAAACATTTGTAGTTGTAATTTCTACAATTTTTTTGAGGGTTTTGTTGCTGATAGTATTGGGATAGTGAATATATAGTTTTCTTTGAGAATTTTTTGGTGAAAATGGTTATTCATACTAAAGGTGGAGGTATTAACAATGGTGGAAATGGAAAAAATACAGAAAATGGGGAAATAAATATTGGTGTTGATATTGGGGAAACAAATAATTCAACAAATACTTATATATATTTGTCTAATGCTCCATATTACATAGGAGCAGGGGATACAACCAATTTATCTCTTGTAAATCCAATTTTAAATGGCCTTAATTACCATACATGGGAGGCATGGAAATTGCTTTAGGATCAAAGTTTAAATTGGGATTTGTGAATGGAAGCCTAGCTTGCTCAACTATGAGTTACCCTATGTATCAACGTTAGATTAGATATAATTTAATTGTCCAATCTTGGCTTCTTAACTCAGTATCACAAGAAATAGGACAGTCAATCTTGTATATTGATATTGATGCAAAAATGTGGGAAATTCTAGAGTCTAGATTTTCTCAAAGAAATGAAGCAAGAATGTTTAAATTACAACATGAATTATACTCTTTGAAACAAGGGAATAAAACTGTATCTGAATACTTTGGGAAATTAGACAGATATTGAAATGATTTGAAAATAGCATGTCCTTTGCCTAGATGTTCTTGTGGGGTTATAAATATATGTTATTGTTCTTTTCTGGAAAAAATGATTGAAAGAGAAAGAAAGATCTTTAGAATGATATTTCTAATGGGTTTGAATGAGAGTTATGGGGCTATAAGAGGACAAATTTTGATGATGAAACATGTTCCTTCAGTGAGTGAGATTTACTATCTAGTGACTCAAGAAGAGAACAGCAAAGTGTGGCTGGTATCTCTAGGTCAATGGTTGAAGGAATTGCATTAGCAGCTGTTAGACCAACCTTTTCTAGACCAAATTTTCTTAGACCAAACACCCCTAGACCAAATTTTAATCTCAACCCTGATTTTCAGAAGAATTACAAGGGTGTTATGAAATGTACACATTGTGGGGGTACATGACACACAAAAGAAAAATGTTGGAAATTGTATGGGTACCCTCCAGGTTGGAAACCAATACCAAATTTGATCAATCCAGCTAGTGCTAATCAAGTCAATGGTCCTTATGAATCGGAAAATTTTGGTTTTGATACTGAAAATTCTCTTGCTGATGGTGTTAATACTTCTGGGGTTGATATGCCTATGACTCAAAGCTAGTATCAACACTTGATTGCTATGTTGTCACAAGGGAAATGAACTACAAATGTGTATACAGAATTGGCTGAATACAACAATACTCATTTGGACTACAATGAGATCTCTGGCAGCAGTTTTTCTTCTACAACTGAATTTATAGTTTTAACTGCAGAACTTTTTAATATAGATCAAAGTAACAATGAAAATTGGATAGTTGATACTGGGGAAAATAAACATATGGTCCACTCTTTTACTTGTTTATCTAATCAGGTTAGCAGATATGAGATGATAAAATCGAAGCTTTATATAGTGGTTGATAACGTTTGTTGATGATTAAATATAGTATGAATAGAATTTTGTTAGAAGAAGAGGAGAATTAGCATAGAATAATCTAGAGAGAGAAGAAAAGATAAGGAAAATGAAGAAATAACAGTATAGTTTGGGTTTTGTGTTGGTGGGCCCACAACTCAAGATATATATATATATATATATATGTATGTATATATATATATATGTAGACAAAACCTATATACATGTAGACATGTTTTTTATATTTCCAGCGGATGTTTAGGCTATCTAGTAGATTATAAATAATGATGTAAACTCTATTTCCTATGTACGGATAAAATTTGTAAGCAGACAGTCTGTTAAAACAGACAATTGTGAATGCTCTTATGCAGGCTAGCTAGCCCTAATCATAACAAAATACGAACTCAATTGTAATTAGGAAACACCCGGATACCCTAATACAATTAGACATCAAATTATCAAACCGAACATAAATTATAAAAAGGTCGAAATAAATAATAAACGGACAAATAACGACATAAAACAAATATAGACGTCAACGTGCCACGTAGTCGTCCAACTTTGTGGGTGCGTGTCTATCGCGTGTGCCCCTAGGTGGTAGTAGTCCATTCCATTGACTATTGAGTTTGTGGGACAAACTCAATTTGTTCTCTCTTATTTTTTCATGATCTGATTACTTCTACTCACTATTTACTGTGTCGAATACCCATATTCATCATTTCTCTCTTTCATCATCGTTCACTCTCCGCCGCCTGTCACGAGCCATTGTTTTCTCTCTTTCGTTTCATGCGCCATGTGACGTCACAAACAATTATTTTTCAGTGTGGCTTGTCGGATATTCTCCGGAACCATTATGGTACGATATCCAGCGACGGGACCTGGTATCTCTGTTTTTGGTGTTGTTAGTGGCGAGAGGTGATGACGTTTTTTTGTTTCCGATGACGGGATCTGATTCCTGTCCCTTGGTTTGGTTTCTTTCTGGCTCCACTGTTACTTTTGGTGGTGAGTTGCGGTGCGGTCGCCCCCCGTTGCTGCTATGTGGTGTTGCGATGCCCTCTCTCCCGGTTTAGTTTCCTTTTTTAATTATATTTTTACCGAAATCAATGAGAGACTATTCAATTGAATGGCACTAAAGTAGCACTCAATGATAGTTACTTTTTTTTTGAAGTATTATCAATTTTTTTATATATATTAAAAAGGAATTGTCTCAAGGCTATTTGAACAAAAATGTCCCCGAAAACAATCAATACCTCGATATCCAGTATGGGGTCCTTTGGATTGATTAGGAACATACTTATGTTACGCGGATACGTGTACGAGTATCGTACCCAGTATGATACAAATACGGGTACGGAGAATTAGGTCATCACAAGAAGATTTATATGATAAAATATTATTTTAGTGAGAAAAACTATTCTTTTGTGTCATTCTGTAAAAAGTTACTTGACATGCATGAATATCAAATAGCTTATTATATTAAATGAAAAATCAATCCAAAAGGGACCACCGGGAATAAAACTAGATCATTTAAAAAATGCTACTGAGGTTAAATTGAAATAGTTTGATAATTTATGAGGGATAATTGCAAGAATTGATAGTTTATGGGGATTATTTGTAAATTATCTATAGTTTGAGGGGGTTATTCGTATTTTACCCTTTTTAATTAATTATATATTTCCATTATTAGAAATTTGTTTTGTTTTTGGCGATTGTCCGTGAGAACTTTTTCTAGTTTTGGAGCATCTATTTTGGAATTTTTACGAGTAAGGTAAAAATTAGGAGTGATTCCACATTATTCACACTTTTGATATTTTATCACCAAAAGTTCACACCTACTGTTTCTATCCCCAATAAATCATACTTTCTAAAAATCCAACCAAATTACAAAATTGTCATTATCATAACCTAGAAATTATAAATTTTCTCCCTCTAAACATCTAAAAAAAATAACAAATGAAAAAAGTAACAATATTTTCAAAATAACAAAAAAACAAAAAACAAAAAACAAAAATTGCATAAAAGTAAACTTACTTTTTTCATAAAAAAGTAGATTCTTTCACAAAAAATTAGCTTCTTTCACAA
Organism: Primula veris; assembly: GCA_963682055.1. Taxonomy (NCBI): domain Eukaryota; kingdom Viridiplantae; phylum Streptophyta; class Magnoliopsida; order Ericales; family Primulaceae; genus Primula; species Primula veris. The sequence continues at coordinate 16,443,897 of OY821745.1, read as the reverse complement.
AAAAAAAAAAAAGTTTTTTCACAAAATAAATAGTTTTTTCAAAAAAAAATAGTTTTTACACAAAAAAAGAAATTTTTCACAACAAATGTTAAAAAAAATCAAAAAAAGAAAAAGGGAAATTGGAAAAAAATTTAAATTTAAAAAGTACATATGAGTCAATAAAAAAATGCATACGGGCATCAAAAGTACATAAAATATGTATAAAATGTGCATAAAAGTACATAAAAAGTGCATACAAAGTGGATAAAATATGAATAAAAAATGCATAAAAATAGATACATGTCAATAAAAAGAGCATATGAGTGCATAAAAAGTGCATACGTGTGCATAAAAGTGCATATGTGTGCATAAAAATGCATACGTGTGCATAAAAATGCATAATATTGCATAAATAGTGCATAAGAATGCATAAATAGCGCATAAAAATGCATAAATAATGCATAAAAAGTGCATAAAAGTACATACGGATCATATTAAAAGTGCATAAAAAATGCATACAAATATATAAAAAAGTGTATACGTGTGCATAAAAATGCATAAAAGGTACATAAAATGGCATAATATTGCATAAAAAGGGCATAAGAATGCATAAATAGCGCATAAAAATACATAAATAGTGCATAAAAAATGCATACGGGTCAGATTAAGTGCATAAAAAATCTATAAAAGATGAAAAAAAAACAGCATAAAAAGTGTAGACAGGTCGATAAAAGTGCATAAAAATGCATACAAGTACATAAAAAGTGCATAAAAAGTGCATAAAAATGCATAAATAGTGTATAAAAGTGCATCAAAAGTGCATAAGGGGCGATAAAAAATGCATAAAAGGTGCATAAAAAATGCATAAAAGTGCATAAAAGCGGATACGAGTCAATAAAAAATGCATAAAAAATTGCATACGAGTGTATAAAAAGTACATACATGGTGCATAAAACGTGCATAAAAAGTAAATACGAGAAAATAAAATTGGATATTAGTAAATAAAAATGTATAACAAGTATATAAGGGTCGATAAAACATAAATTTGTGCAACCATAACTTAACGGGTCAATAAATTATTTTACCGAACGCATTACGAGCACAAGTTCGTGCAACCATAACTTTAACCCATAAATTATATAACTATAGCCAAACAAGTAAAATAAGATCACACAATAAAACATAATTACCAATTAAAATATAAAACATTATAAAGATACAAAGCATATGACTAAGCTACTCTACAAACATTACAAATATACATATAAAACCATACATACTAACATCTGTTACATCATCATCGTTATTTATACAAACTTGGCTACATATGTATACCATAACTCATTATTGCATATCAATTACACTATACATACACATGAATAAATATAGACATATATACACCTGTATATACACATATATGTATAAGCCAACTGTCAAAGAACCCGCCACTTTCACAGGTGAGCTGGATGCGGATCTTCAATGGACCGGCAGAGCTCCGGTGGTGTGGCAGAGCTCCGGCGGTGGAAGGGTCGGTGGTTTGTAACATAGAGAGAGAGAGCAGGATAGTTTCTGATAAAGCCATAACTTTGGTCGGTCGCGTTAGGCTTTTCAACAATGATATAATAGTAAATCAACCGTGAATAAAGGACACTTCCTGATCTTTATTATTGCTCGGATTATTATCCTTGTTCGGACTATTACACTTGCTCGGACTAGTATTTCGGTTTTGACAATTGTGCTCGATATGACTATTTAATCTCTCGTCTTGATCTTTCTCCCCTTTTATTCGGTGCTCGGCTGTCTTTTCTCGGTTTATTTCTAGAAGTGGTGTGCGTTGGTTAGTTTCTCTCTTTTCTCAACTTCGCTCTATATTTTTTGGATAGATTTTCTGGTCCTTTTCTAGGAGGGGTAGTTGGCTATTTATAGGCAACTGCGCCTTCTAGGATATTGACAAATGTCTTCATCTCAGGGATTTTTCAGACATGGGTCCCCCTTTAATTGGGCTTGGGCTTTTAATAGTAACACCTCAATTCCTATAAAAAGTATGAGACGACCCATTTAAGCGTTGGATACCCATTTATAAAGTGGGTTGATTATTACCCAAATAGAATATTCGGGTCTAATTTTTATGTTCTATCAAGTGCTCCCTGACTTCCTCGGCGTGGTTTCCATGTCGGGGGAGTCATGCTCGGTTTGTCGAGAACGTTACTTCGGTCTTGTTTTTCCCAATGCTTCATCGAGAAACGCAATAGACTCATGACGGTTCCCAGGGGGGCACATTTAATGTTTCCTATCCTAATATCTTTCTTCGAGGAAAACTCCTATAAAGGGGTGTGCTCCCTCCATAATTAGGCATTTTACTATTAATTTGCCCGTGACATAATGGCTTCTTCTGGTTCTACTGGTGAGAGCTCCTTTAATTATATTTCATATTTAGAAACGGAAATCAAGAAATCTCGTACCGCGAATAAGAAACTCGTGGCCAAGGTTTCAGACTACAAGAAAAGGTTGTCTGACATGGATTCTGATCATCATGTGACGATGGCCGATCGGGATTGGGCTTACGAGCATATAAAGAAGCTCGAGGCTAATCTGGCTAAGCAGAAGGCAGCAAAAAGGGCCTATAAACTTGCCTTCAAGGAGTTGCATGCTCGGTCTAAACTGAGTTCGGATGACGATGAAGAAGGCTCTTCCTCGAAATAATTAGTCTTTTGTAATTTCTGTCGTAATTTCTCTTGAATGGGGAGTCTTCTCCTCAGTTGTAATCGAAGTTTTTGAAGTTAATAAAATATTTCCCTTTCCTTGTTCCTGTCTGTTTATCTTCTTGATGTCTTTTTGGATGACTTTAATTGGATTTGGAACTGTGGTTAATTTGCCGTAAATGCTCTTGGGAAGTTCACGAGGTTGTATTTCTTCGAGATGACCTTTGATCTACTCCTTGTTTCTTCCTATAAAAGGACTGTCCCAGTATTCTTTATGTAATTCATTCTTTATTAACGACCAAATGGCTTTTCCTCTTGAAAACTATGGTGACAACCTTCCTGAATACGTTGCTCGTCTTAAAGAGGAAGTTCAGAAGGTGCGTTATCTCGAGAAGAGGGTTGCCAGGTTGTCGGTGGAAGCTCGTCGGGCCGCCGAACTAGACGAGCGATTGGATGCCCTGGAGAAGGAGCATCAGAGGTCTTTGCTCGACAGTATTCGCGCTCGTGCTCGGATCAAAGAGCTCGAGGCCTCCAGAGATAGGCAACTTGCTTCCAAGAGGGCTTACAAACTGGCCCTTAAGGAAGTGTATGCTCGGTCGAAGGGGAAACCAAATGACGAAGCGGGCCCTTCCACGAAATGATTTTATTGTTTTTTCATTGTATTTCCTTTTATTGCTTCTTCTGTAACTGTTGAACGTTGATTCTTCTAATCGATTATTTTGATGATAACAATATTTGTAAAACATGATAAAAGCTCGTTTTATGTACTAATCATTTATCGAGTTTATTAAAGGTTCAAAATGATAGAATGCGAAATTACGAAGCCAATGGTTCAAGCGGAACCAATATCGGATTCGAAACGAATTAGTTATGGGGTTTCGAAGTTTGTCGAGAAAACCGAAAACAAGCCCAGAACAAAAACGACTGATCCATAAGGAAACGATCGATCATTTTAGAGAAATTTTCTTCCAGTGAGCACAACGTAAAAACGACCGATCGCCAAGAGGAAACGACCGATCGTTTTCAGTACAAATTTTCACCAGTGAGCACTCAGCAAAAACGACCGATCATAAATCTGAAACGACCGATCGTTTCAGTGCGCATTTTGTCCAGTGAGTCCAATTGAAAAACGACCGATCGTTTTTCAGAAACGACCGATCGTTTCTGTAGAATTTCAAAATCCAGCTTTTAAGCTATTCCTGAAAATGGGGCGAACTGCTGCAAAAACAGCATTGAATGAACTCACCAACCAGCAACGGTCTGAAATTAATTGCTGCACCTTTGTGACTCTACAAAAGCCCCAAAATACTTTGAAGAAAGGTATCCAAGCATTCACAACTTTTAAGCAATTCTTACTAAAAAATCCTTCAAGCTTATACTACTTATTTCTCACTTGTAATCAAAAATATTCTCGAGTATATTCTCATTGTAATCTTATAAACATCGAGATAATATTTGTTAGTGAGTGATTCGAAATCAAACTTGTAAAAGAGTATTTTATAAACTCATTAGTGAGCGAGTGAATTGGGTAGAGGCTTTTAAGCAAGTGTAGCTTAAAAGCTCTAGGTCATTTATTCGGGATACTCATATAGTGAGGGGGAGCGTAATCGGTTGATTAAGCTCGTTAAGGTGTAACCTTGAAACGAAGATTTTTAGTGAAACACTCGGTAGTGAAAATACCGAGGAGAGGACGTAGGCGCGGTTTGCCGAACCTCTATAAATCTTGCGTTATTTCTTTCCCTTAACTTTTACTTTTCGTATTTATTTATCGCTTATATTTATTGCTTGCTTAGATCAATTTAGCGTTAATTTGGTAACAAAAGAGTTTAGGTTATAAATACCACTAATTAACTTAGTTAAATACCCATAGATTTAATTCCGCAAAAAAACGTACGAAAACCTTATTCACCCCCCCTCTAAGATTTAGACTCCTACGGACCAACAATTGGTATCAGAGCTTAGCTATTCTATTCATAAAAATCTAACGATTTTATAGTTTAAAGATCCACTATGTCTTCATACGCCGACTCTAAATCCATAACTAGGCCACCATTCTTTGACGGTACTAACTATCCCTATTGGAGAGACCTTATGAAAAATTTCCTTTGTGGTTTTGAAATAGACCAATGGATAAGTATTAGTAAAGGCTATAAAACGCCTAGGAGAAATGGGGAAGATAAACTTGTAGAGGAACTAGACACCGATGAACGCCTAGCATTTTCCCTAAATTGTAGGGCTATGACTTCTATCACTTGTGCGCTCTCGCCTAGTGAATATGATAAGATTTCCGGTTGTGACACCGCTAAGCAAATGTGGGATAAGCTAGCTATTATGCACGAAGGAACTAGTCAAGTTAAGGACTCTAAAATTAGCATGCTTATTCATGATTATGAATTATTTAAAGTCGATGATGACGAGTCTATTGCTTCTATGTACACTCGTTTTACTAAGATTACTAATGATCTTAAGAGACTTGAAAAGGTATACTCTAGCAAGGAGATGGTGACGAAGATCCTTCGAAGTCTTCCAAGGAAGTGGGAATCAAAAGTGACGGCCATACAAGAGGCCAAGGACATGAACACTCTCTCTCTCGACAACCTCATTGGATCCCTAAGCACTCATGAACTCGACATGACGACTCGAAAGCATGAGGATGACTCGAAAAAGAAGAAAGGCATTGCCTTCAAATGCACAACAAATGACGATAGCGAAAATGATTCATCTAGTGAGGATGATGAGATGGCTCTCTTTGCCAAACGCTACAACAAATTCCTAAGTTGGAAAAAGAAGGGTGGACAACGATTTTGGAAAAAGGAATATAAGGAAGAGACTTCCGAAAAATCTAGCAAAAAGGACGAAATCATTTGCTACAAATGTCACAAACCCGGCCATATGCAAAACGAATGTCCCTTGAAGAAAAAGGACAAGTTCGTAAAGAAAAGGGAAAACAAGAAGGCATTCTTAGCCGCATGGGGGAGCGATGATGATAGCTCCGATAGCGACAATGAAGAAGTCGCAAATCTATGTCTCATGGCTAGAGACGATGATACCGAGGATGTAAGCTATCACTCCTCTAACTCCTCTATTTCTAGTGATGATTGTCTTGATATTAATGATGTGTTAGAATCTTTAGAAAAAGCTAGAGGTAAGAACAAATCTTTTAGAAAATTGCTAATTACTCTACAAGACGAACTTGAAAATTTAGCTATGAAAAATGACACACTCGCAACTAAAAATACCGAACTCACCCTAGAAAATGATAAGTTAGTTGATGACCTTAAGTCATTTAAACTTAAGGCGGATAGCGCCGAACTTACTCTCTCTAAGTTCACTAAAGGTAGTAAAATGCTAAGTACTATATTAGCTTCTCAACAAGGCACGTATGATAAAACCGGTGTAGGTTACAACCCACTCTTAACGGCTAAGCATAAAAACCTATTCACCAAACAAACGGCTAAAAATGAAAGTAAACAACCAAATCACTCTCATAAAAACAACTCGTATAAAAAGAACTTAGTTTATAATCGTTTTGTTAAACCTATATCACATGTTAAATGTATTACTTGCAACCGTAGTGATCACTATGAAGATTACATATATTGCCCTAATAGGTATAAGGTTAATAGAAATGATTTGGTTTGGATTCCAAAGGGTCGAGACTCTAACCCTCAAGGACCCAAAAATGGATTAGGGTACCAATGATCGTTTTGTCTTGTAGGTATGCTTGAGGTCAAAAATCAACGAGGACAAGTGGTTCTTGGATAGTGGATGCTCAAGACATATGACGGGAGACAAAACAAAATTCACCACTCTTGCACCTAAAGACGGAGGCTTTGTGACCTTCGGAGATAATAGCAAGGGCAAAATTATCGGTATTGGTAGTATCTCTAAACCATCTAATGTTGTTATCGATAATGTATTGCTTGTGGATGGTCTCAAACACAACTTGCTTAGTATAAGTCAACTTTGCGATTTGGGTCACAAAGTCATTTTTGAAAAATCTCATTGCATCATTCATTGTATTTCAAATAATAAAACTATTCTCATGGGTCAAAGACAAAATAATGTCTATATGATTGATTTGAATAGTTCGGTGGAAAATGAAGTTAAGTGTCTTGTTACTATCAACGACAATGGTTGGTTGTGGCATAGACGACTTGGTCATGCAAGTCTTGATTTACTTGCTAAACTTTCTAGTAAAGAATTGGTAATAGGTTTACCAAAAGCTCCTTATATAAAGGACAAACTTTGTCACGCTTGCCAATTAGGCAAACAAACAAAGATTTCTTTTAAGTCTAAAAATATTATTTCTACTACTCGTTGTTTGGAGCTCATTCATATGGACTTAGTTGGCCCCTCCCGGACACTTAGTCTTGGCGGGCGTGCATATGCCTTCGTCATGGTTGACAATTTTAGTCGCTTTACTTGGGTGTTGTTTTTAACTCATAAGCATGAAGCATTTAGAGAATTCTCTATTATTTGCAAAAAGCTCCAAACACGAAAGGGTTATATGATCAAAAGTATCCGAACCGACCACGGTAAGGAATTTGAGAATACTCCATTTCAAACTTATTGTGATGAAAATGGTATTGATCATAATTTTTCGGCTCCTCGTACGCCCCAACAAAATGGGGTAGTAGAGAGAAAGAATAGAACCCTAGAGGAAATGGCACGGACCATGCTTTGCGAAAATAATTTGCCAAAGTATTTTTGGGCCGAAGCCGTAAATTCCGCTTGTTATATTTTAAATAGAGCCTTAATTAGGCCCATATTAAAAAGGACACCTTACGAATTATGGAATGAGCGAAAGCCCAATATTTCTCATTTACGTGCATTTGGTTGTAAATGCTATGTTCATAATAATGGTAAGGATAATCTAGGAAAATTCGATGCTAAGTCCGACGAAGGAATTTTTGTTGGATATGCTATATCGAGTAAAACTTATCGTATTTTTAATAAAAGAACTTTATTGGTGGAAGAGTCGGTACATGTCTCGTTTGATGAAAATTTGCCGACAATTGATAAGCCTTTAATTGTTCATAATATTAATGATGATATTTTTCATAAAGCATCTTCTTCAAATCATGTTACATCTAGCTTAGAGTCAACGCCTAGCATAGAGGTTGAACCCGTTAATGAAGAAGTCACTATAGAGAGACTTCAAAAGGACTTAGAAACTAGCGTACATATTCATGAGGATTTGCCTCAAGAATGGCGTTTTGCCAATCACCATCCGCAAGATTTAATTTTGGGTAACCCGGGAGAAAGAGTGCATACACGTTCATCATTAAGAAATATAGTTAATCATTTTGCATTCTTGTCTCAATTAGAGCCCAAGAACATTCATGAAGCGGAACTCGATGAGAGTTGGGTATTAGCTATGAATGACGAATTAAATCAATTCGAGCGTAGTAACGTATGGACCTTAGTACCTAGACCGCGTGAGAAAACCATTATAGGTACGAAATGGATATTTCGTAATAAGATGGATGAATCCGGGGTAGTTATTAGAAATAAGGCTAGACTAGTAGCTCAAGGGTATAATCAAGAAGAGGGCATCGATTTCGATGAAACTTACGCACCCGTAGCAAGACTAGAAGCCATTAGAATGTTGCTTGCTTATGCTTCTTTTAAACGTTTTAAATTATTTTAAATGGATGTTAAAAGTGCATTTTTAAACGGCTTTATAAATGAGGAAGTTTATGTTAAACAACCACCCGGCTTTGAAAATCACGCATTTCCCGATCATGTTTACAAACTTCGTAAAGCACTTTATGGTTTAAAACAAGCACCCCGGGCTTGGTATGAAAGACTAAGTAAATTTTTGATTGCAAAAGGTTTTTCTCGTGGTACTTTAGACACTACTCTTTTTATTAAAAAGGATGGAAAAGATATGCTTTTAATTCAAATATATGTTGATGATATTATTTTCGGTGCTACTAATGCTCGCATGTGCGAGGAGTTTTCTAAGTGTATGCAAGGTGAATTCGAGATGAGCATGATGGGTGAACTCACATACTTTCTTGGATTGCAAATCAAACAAACAAAGGACGGAATTTTCGTCAATCAAGCCAAATACACGAGGGACTTGCTCAAACGGTTCAACATGAGCGATGCAAAGCCGCTAGGAACTCCGATGAGTCCGGCAACAAAACTAGACAAGGATGAATCGGGTAAAAGCGTGGACCAAAAGCTCTATAGAGGTATGATTGGATCCCTCTTATATTTAACCGCAAGTAGACCCGATATCATGTTTAGTGTTTGCTTGTGTGCTAGGTATCAATCTTGCCCTAAAGAATCGCATGTTATAGCCGTTAAGCGCATTTTTAGATATCTAGTAGGTACATGTAACTTAGGATTGTTTTATCCGTATGATACTTCTTTTGAATTGCTTGGCTATTCCGACGCCGACTTTGCCGGTTGTCGATTAGATAGAAAGAGTACTAGTGGCACTTGCCATTTCTTAGGAAACGCCTTAGTCTCTTGGCATAGTAAGAAACAAAACTCGGTTGCGCTTTCCACGGCGGAGGCGGAATATGTCGCCGCGGGTAGTTGTTGCGCACAAATCCTTTGGATGCGTCAACAACTCAACGACTTTGAATTATCATTTAATAGTGTACCTATATTGTGTGATAATACTAGTGCTATAAACCTTTCGAAAAATCCGATCCAACACTCTCGCACTAAACATATTAATTTACGTCATCACTTTTTACGGGATCATGTCCAAAAAGGGGATATTACACTTGAATATATAAGTACCGATAGGCAATTAGCCGATATTTTCACTAAACCCCTTAATGAGGAACAATTTTGTTTTATTCGACGAGAGTTAGGCATGTTTGTTGTGTGAAATATACATATATACATGTATTTGATTAATTTAATATATTTTAGTATTTTTGCATATTTTTTTCTTGCCAAATCTGTGTCGAAATGTGCCAAAATTTCTGTTCTGTACCTCATTTACAGTCGATCGATCGTCATATAAAACGACCGATCGTTTTGCTACAGACGACCGATCGTTCCACAAAACGACCGATCGTTTTTTAGTCTTACTCACTGGAACTTTTTGTTCCAAATTCGACCGATCGACACACAAAACGACCGATCGTTTTTGTGTTTTTCAGCATAAATCCTTGAAACCCTAATAAAATTTTTCAAACTCATTCACTATTTCACAGCCAACTCTCTCTCTATATTCGTCCCCTCTCTTCAAAACTTGTCAAATATCCCACTTTACATCCGAAATCAATCCAATATGGTTCGCACTAAAAGAACTTCCCTCGTGGATGAAGATGACGAAGCCTATGTGCCTCCGTCCCCTCGTCCTCGTATTCTCGCGGTCGCCGAACCGCCTCCTCCACCGCTCCGCCATCGGGCCCCGGTGCCTCATCCGGCTCTCGTCCTCCTCTCTATCCACCCACGATGGATAAAAGAGGTATTTTGTCAAATTTCACTCTAGATATGTCTCTATTCCGTGAACGATTTCCCGCTCTTATGCTCGATTTAAGTTTTCAAAAACTCGATACCATTCTCACTCTAAAAATGCCATTCTTCATTGAAAACGTATACGAATTTTATCACAACCTAGCTCTAGATAGGGATTCCGATGACGCACTTCGTTTTCGTTCATCATTTCACGGCCAACCATTCGTTTACGGTATAGACCGTTTACGACATTTATTACGCCTAGATAATGACGGTATCCATGAGTCGAGTGAGGAACTTTGTGAGACTCTTGAGATCGATAACTTCAACGATCTCAAATCCCAAATTTTTCATCCCGTCCATAACAATCAATCCAACAAAGCCCATGGCCTCTTATTCCGCAACAAATTAGCCTATCACATCCTATCGCATATCGTCCTACCCCATACTTCAAATTTTACGGATGTTACGAATGAATACATCTTTCTACTAGGATGCATCCATCGCAAAGTCAAACTTGACTTCGCGACTCTCATATTTTTTAAGATGGATTCGCTTAAAACGAAATCCAAAAATGGGTTACCCTACGGTGCTCTAATTTCGGCCATCTTAAATGACCTCAATCTCGTTCCCGGTGGAACCTTATTCAAAAATAAGGACAAACATATTTGGGACACTTCATATCTTTCCCAAATGTCCATTAAATTCCACAATGCCGATAAAACCATTACATGGTCCGGTAAGCGGGTATCCGGCCCCAACTATGCTCCTCTTTCCCCCGAAGAGGAAGAGTATGTTGGCCCCAAGGCCACACCGCGTGCCACTCATGAGGACGTCGCTATCTCCTCTGATTCCATTTCCCCCGTCGATATCCCTACATCTTCTCGTCCCTCTCGACGACAAGAAAAAGCTCAGGCGGGATCTTCTTCTCGTATCCCGCGCTCCGACAAGTTCTATGACTCTCTCTACATCAACCAATACCACAATGCGCAAATGACTCGTCGAATGTTTCGATTCATGAATCCGGGACAAGAAGAGCTAGACCGACTTGATCGTGAAAGCGCCGAGCAAAGGGCACAATTTCATGAATTCTTTCCAAACAACGATGACAACGATGACGACGAGGATGATGCGACCTCCCACCGTGACTAGGCGGATATGTTTTTTTTTGATGATGTCAAAGGGGGAGAAATACCTCTCTCTTTTGTTTTTAAGTTGTATTTCTTTTCCGCTCTACGAACTACGTTGGTTTTTGATGTAATAACTAGAAAAACGTTTTATTTTATGAATCGTTATTATGTTGCTTTTTATAAGTGCTTATGCATTGTGAGATTTGTGTATATGCGTGGTTATAATTGCTATTAAGATTTATGCTCATAATTGCTAGTTGAATGGGCTATTTGTATTTGCTTTTAATTTGTGGCGATTGACCATTATTAGGCAAAACTATGGCCAAATTTTTGCTTACATATAGTTCTTCGTAATCCCTATTCATTTAGTTTTGTTTTAGCGTATTATTAAAATCGAATGTTATGACATTTACTTGGTTCTTTTCAAAACTAAAACTTTTGTCCAAGTAAAGCGTCATCTACACATATCGGTTATTCTCTTTTAAGCAAAAAGAGCTTATAGTATGTTGAAGTCAATATTTTGTCATCATCAAAAAGGGAGAGATTGTTGAACGTTGATTCTTCTAATCGATTATTTTGATGATAACAATATTTGTAAAACATGATAAAAGCTCGTTTTGCGTACTAATCATTTATCGAGTTTATTAAAGGTTCAAAATGATAGAATGCGAAATTACGAAGCCAATGGTTCAAGCGGAACCAATATCGGATTCGAAACGAATTAGTTACGGGGTTTCGAAGTTTGTCGAGAAAACCGAAAACAAGCCCAGAACAAAAACGACTGATCCATAAGGAAACGATCGATCATTTTAGAGAAATTTTCTTCCAGTGAGCACAACGTAAAAACAACCGATCGCCAAGAGGAAACGACCGATCGTTTTCAGTACAAATTTTCACCAGTGAGCACTCAGCAAAAACGACCGATCATAAATCTGAAACGACCGATCGTTTCAGTGCGCATTTTGTCCAGTGAGTCCAATTGAAAAACGACCGATCGTTTTTCAGAAACGACCGATCGTTTCTGTAGAATTTCAAAATCCAGCTTTTAAGCTATTCCTGAAAATGGGGCGAACTGCTGCAAAAACAGCATTGAATGAACTCACCAACTAGCAACGGTCTGAAATTAATTGCTGCACCTTTGTGACTCTACAAAAGCCCCAAAATACTTTGAAGAAAGGTATCCAAGCATTCACAACTTTTAAGCAATTCTTACTAAAAAATCCTTCAAGCTTATACTACTTATTTCTCACTTGTAATCAAAAATATTCTCGAGTATATTCTCATTGTAATCTTATAAACATCGAGATAATATTTGTTAGTGAGTGATTCGAAATCAAACTTGTAAAAGAGTATTTTATAAATTCATTAGTGAGCGAGTGAATTGGGTAGAGGCTTTTAAGCAAGTGTAGCTTAAAAGCTCTAGGTCATTTATTCGGGATACTCATATAGTGAGGGGGAGCGTAATCGGTTGATTAAGCTCGTTAAGGTGTAACCTTGAAACGAAGATTTTTAGTGAAACACTCGGTAGTGAAAATACCGAGGAGAGGACGTAGGCGCGGTTTGTCGAACCTCTATAAATCTTGCGTTATTTCTTTTCCTTAACTTTTACTTTTCGTATTTATTTATCGCTTATATTTATTGCTTGCTTAGATCAATTTAGCGTTAATTTGGTAACAAAAGAGTTTAGGTTATAAATACCACTAATTAACTTAGTTAAATACCCATAGATTTAATTCCGCAAAAAAACGTACGAAAACCTTATTCACCCCCCCTCTAAGGTTTAGACTCCTACGGACCAACAGTAACGAAGTACCAACCAATCAATAAAGACATCTTTCTCTTGTTTATATCTGAATTACTTTTCCAATGCAATTTATTTTGACTGCGCACGCTTATGGCCTCATCAATGCTTTTTCTTGGGCCTAGCGTTTGACCTTATCCAGTGGACCTTCTTACTCTTTATATCTGGGGACCAATAGGATTTCTTGAGCCCTGTGCATAAAAATCTTATTCACCAGAGTTTTCTTGATCTCTGTGCAAAAGATCTTAGATATTTATTTGAGCCTAATGCCTTTCCCCAGAAATGACGCGTGTTTCAATGCCATTATTACTTGCCCTCTTTAAATATTGGTAAGAATCCAAGCGTTTTGTGAACAAGAGTGGCTTTTAATTACTCACGCTTTTTTAGAACCTTTGGGGAATCCAAACGTTCTTTCTTGAACAGACATCTTTTAATTGCCATCGCTTCTTAGTACCCATTGGCGAACGGTTGCGACTCTCAATACCAGCCCTCATCTAATTGATCTATAAATACCTGCTTACAGCATGGTTACATCCACAATTCTCATCATATTATTTTCCCCCATATATAGACCCTCATCTTATAATTTCCCTAAGATGTCTGGTCCTTTCACCCCATCAACATTAGCTTTGCAAGTCGAGGCTTTTGAAGCCTCTTATAGCCATGTACAAAGGCTGTTGAGGGATGCCGAGGAGGAACTGAAGGTGATGCGTTATCACCATACCGAGATGGTTCGGGAATTAACTTGGCTAAGATCCGAACTGGCTTATAGCCGACGTGCTCGTCAGGCTCTAGTCGATGAGAATGAGATGCTAAGGGGGAACCCGACACTGAGGGACAGGGATGTCTCTGCCGGGCCCTCTCATCGATACCAATCGACTTCCCCCTAACCTTCCCCCTTCTTTTTTTTATCTCTCTCTGCTTTTCCCCATCTATTCCCATCTCTTTTCTATCTGTACTTTTTCAGTCTCTCTTCTCTCTATCCTCCATTTTCTTCTTACTATCTTTTCCTAGGTCTTTCTTTTTCTTCTTTTTGTTTTGTTTCTTTTACGTCCTTTTTATTTGTCTGTTTCCTTCATTTCTTCTTCCTCTGTTCTTTCTCTTTCTTTTTTCTTCATCTTTTTTTTTTTTGCACCACTATGATGTAACAATCAGCCCTGTGATCCTAAGGGTTTTGTGTTACATCTAGGGTTTTTGTCATTTCTCTTTTCGACTCTTCTTTCTTATCACTTCGTTTCTTGCACTCTTCTTCTTTTCCTTTCTCTTTCTTCTTACTTTTTCTTTTTGGCGTTTCCTGCTCACTTGGTCAGCTGATATAGTCGATCTTCTTTGCCTGATCTTCTGTACTAGCTCTTCTCGGATGTAATAGGTCTTTATCTCGGATGTAACAGATTTTTATCTTGGATGTAATAGATTTTTATCTCGGATGTAATAGACCTTGATGTAATAGACCTCGATGTAATATTGTCTTTTGATGTAATGAACAATGATGTATTCCATCTTCATTAATGAAAAGTATTTTTGCCCCTTTATTTTTGCACTTCTTTTTTTTATATTGCGCCTATGGTTTGTTGTTTGTCTGGAAGCTAGATCTTTGAATATCTCGTCTTTATTTCCTTCTGTATTGTCGTATCAGATGTCAGTAGACGTCCCCATCACTGTCGAATATAGGTGCATGCTCCATAGTAGGTCAGGAATATGCATGCTCCCTCCGTTCTATAAGTACTTTTCTTTTCTTTGGTAGTTTATCATCTCTTTTTTCTTTTTGCTTCTCTCCCCCTCAGCCCTTTATTTTCTTCCGTACTATAACAATTTCCCAGAATGTCTGGACCTATGGTTAGATATCATGCTCAGATGAAGGGCTTGGACACTGAGGTATCTCGGGTCCGCCGTCGGATGGCAATGCTTGAGAAAGAGTATGGCGTTCTGGCTTTGAGCTTGTTCGGCTCTTTTTCCGAAGAGACGGTGAAGTGGACCGAGATTTCGGCACTGAGTCGCCAGCTCGATTACTTGTTATAGAGAAACCATCTGGCCAACTCCTGGTATGACGCCGAGGAGATTTGGGACCATTCTCAAGATGAGTTTGACGACTCTCCTCAAGGCCTAGCTAGCATAATGGTAAAAAATGCTCGGCTCGTGGAGCGCGTCACTGTTTTTACTACGGAAAACAACAGGCTCTCCTTGGAGAATGACAATTTGGTCGTCGTGAACGATTCCTACCAAGCTTGGTTGAATTGTTCTGCTCGTTTTGCTTTCTCTCGGTCTGGCAGTTCGGTTTTTCCACCCATTGATCCTTAGATTGGGATGGTTTTCTTATGTATTTCCCCTTTTGCAATTTGTTTTATCTTCTGTATTTGATGAATCAGTTGTATCTTTTCGTATCTCGTGCCTGTCTTGTGAACCATTGTAACGCTTCGTACTTTGTGTCTTTTGATTCTCTATAAATGCTCCCTATTGCCTGTATCTCATTACCAATTTCTACCTCTCTCTTGTTTTATAATTTGCTTCTAACTTGCTTTTGCGTGAGATGGCTCCCATCACTAGGTCTGCCTCCAAAAAGAAAGCCCTTATGGAAGAGGAGCCTACTTTTTTGCTACCTCGTCCCCCTGGCTTTGGGGAGGAGGATTTGACTCCTCTTCAACTAAAAGAAATTGAGATGTCATGGCTGAAACATGATCTCATGTGTGCTCGGACTGAAGCGAGGAGGTTTAAACAATATTGGGACGAGGAGGGCACTGCTCGTTTCAAGGCCGAGCAAAAATGCGAGTCTCAGTCTTATGCCTTGAAACAGGCTGAGATGGCGATTTCTCGTTTGGTTAGGGAGAAGGAGCGTCTGGAGGAACTTTTGGCGAAGAGGGATGTTGCTATGGGGGATAGTTCGAAAAAGTAGGATGGGTGTATTTTCTTTTTCTGTTGTATTGTTTGTGTTTCCCCCTTTGTGGATGAATAAAACTTGTCTTGCACTTGATTCTGTCCTATTTTATTTCCTGTTTGCTTCACTCTTTTATGTTGATATCATTTGATGTCCCTCAGCATACACCAAACAATATGCCCGGTTATCCCCCCGGAGAGCGTTGGTAGACTTGATGCTCCCTGCCGTCAAGCTAGAAACGGTCTTCGTCCACCTTGTTCGGTGTGCCCTTTGGGTAAGAATTGGTTTGGCGTCGAGGAACTTTAATCGGGGGACATTCTCGGTGTGATAATAGTGGTAGCGTATGTGGGAAGCTTTTCGTGGTAGGGTCCACTGGCCGTTTATTTAGGTGTAATGATGTGAACTGCCTTGGGTAGTGGGATACGCGCTGACATGGCGAAATCTGGAGCATTTATATGTTAAAAATAGCAGCGGTTGTTGACTTTTGTATGGTTGGAAAAAAGGTAAACCTCTGTTACACGAAAGGACGGTTATTATTTTATTCTTTTTGTGACTCCACTCCTTTCTACTGTGCCAAGTAATCCTTTTTTATTTTTATCACAGAATTTGCTGAAGAAAATATCTCTCTCTCTAAAGCATATTCTTCCCGCCAAAAAGGAAAAGTGTTCGGCCGCTTGATCTAGGGTTTCGTGGTTTTGTTGGAAGACTTGCTGCGGTTCGCGCTTGCTTGCTCATAATGATTACTGTAAGTGATTTTTCGTTCTCCCCCCTTCCCTTTTTGAGGAGTTGTATTTGATTTGTCGTTGTGGTCATAGGTGTGGCGTTGGTATATGGTTCAGGTTATCTATATATGTCTGATGATTCTTATGTATCTGGTTAATGCGAGTGGGGGGGGGGGGGGGTGTGGTGGCGCTCGTTATATTGATGTGGTTCTTGTTTGTGTATTTGGTTAGTATATTGATGGACTTATGATGATGTTTGGATAGGAAATTCTGAGCCAAAGTGTGGCCCAAGTTGGCACATTCGTAGAAAAGGATTTTAAGGAGCTTGCCGGAATACCTGACAACATACATATCCGGCTTCCTATTTCTGACGAGGAGGTGCTGGGATTTGTTCCTTCCGGCGAGGTGGCCGTGCGCTCTTCGGCATTTTTTACTGGGGGTCTTCGACGTCCTTTTACAAACTGGGTGGCTTTGTTCTTTGAGGCCGTCCAGATTGCTCCAGCCCAACTGGCCTTAAATGGTTACCGTACGCTGAACGGTATTCAAAGGTTATCGGAGTTGGCCGGAATACCGATTGAATTGAAGGACGTCTTCGGAGTCTACAGTCTGAGCTTTGAGCGTCGCAGCTCGTATCTGAAAACCCAGCGTACCTATTGCCGGCTTGTTATCGGTTTGCCGGATACCAACAAAGAGCGCAATCTTGGTATCGTGATAGCTTCTGGTGAATGGGGCTGTCCGGGACACCAGATTCCTGGACCGGCCACCAACGCTCCCCCTATGCCCGACCTCGGCGCTCCCAATGTGGAGGCTCTGTTAGCTCTTTGGAAATGGTGGGGGCCGGGATCGACGCCGGATCCGGCGAGTCGTACTGCTCCGATGCTGCTCGGGTACCCTATGGGGTCGGTGACCAAGGGGAATCCTGCGCCCGAGATCCCCAAAGAGGCCGATGAAGAGTTCTTGAAAGTGGTGCGGGCTCGAAGTGCTGCTCGGCTCGGGAAGAAGCTCGTTCGGTCTAAGCGTCATGCGTCTGACCCTGTTGATGGAGGAACGAAGAGGGCCAGGGGAACCGATACATCGGTTACCGAGGAGGCTGATATCGTTGGCTCGGGCGAGGGGGCGGTTGCTGCCGCCGAAGGGGATACCGCCGAGGATGCCTCTGCGCCGGGCGAGGTATGTGTATATGTATTATGATTTTCTTGTCTTTTGGTTATCGGTTTGTTCGCTAGTGCTTTGCTTTATTAGTTATCTTGTTTCAGCTACTGACTTCTCCATTGGTTACCCTCGCGCTTGCCCGGTCGATGGGTATTGTTGTGTTTCAGGGGTCGGTCGATAGCCTGTTCGGACATATAAACATGCTAGTGGCTATGGGGAAGGAGACGATGACCCTGCCTGCGGTCTCGCCTGTCCTTGCCGAGGCCGCGTTGGACCTGTCTGGTATCTCGCCCAGCCGTACAGAGGATGTAATCGAACGCAGGACCCCTGAGACTAATGCTCCAGAGGAGGAGGCGGTCGAGGAAGTGGATATGGAAGGCGGCGAAGAGAGTGCCAAGGATGTTGTGACGGGTGGCGAGGATGAGGCTCTCGATGGATCCGAGAAGGTGTTGGTTGACGGGGTTGCAATGACCCGTTACATTGACCGATGTAGGGGTGAGCTGCTGGAGCAACCGCGAATCTTGAAGATGGGGTATACGGCTCTGAAACCCCTTGCGTTCAAGGATGCAGAAAGACTAGCTGCTCAACCTACAATGTCGGTTATAGAGCAGGCCCACGCGGATGCACTGAGGGTACGTGGGGCTCGTATTTCGCTATATAGGTCTGGTACTTGTATTCTGTTTGGAATCTAATGTTTTGAAGTGCAGATTGCTTTGAGTACCGTGGCGCTACGGGATCAGCTGGGAGCTCTAGGGGCTGAGAAAGAGAAGCTGGTGGCCGAGAAGAACGCCATAGTCGAGGAGAACGAGCAGAAGATAAAGGATCTGCTTGCGGCTTTCGAGGTCGAGAAAGAGAAATTGGTCGCCGCGAATAAAACCCTGGGCGAGAATTATGACAAGCTGTCGGTGGACTTTCTGCACCTGACCGAGGATGTCGATAAATTGAGGGCGGAAAAAGAGTGCATGGTCGTTAAGTACGGCGAACTAGAGGAGGAGAACTTGCTCCTGGCAGAGGACGTGGAAGCCGAAAAGGCTAAGGTGACTGCCCTGAAAACGGCACACGCGGAGGAGCGGACAAAGTTAGCAATGATGGCCAACTTCTCTGTATACTGTGCTCATGTGCGGGCGCTCAATTTTGCGAATGTTCCTTTGTCGGATAGGGCGTGGTCGGAGTTGGTGTATCCGTGTCCGCATGGTGCACCGTCGAAACCCTTGGACTGGGCGAATCTTCGTGAAGAAGAGCTTCCTCGGCTACCGGGACAGACAATTTCGACAGCGCTGCATCCTCACTCTATGTCGGACCCGTCCACTCCTCGACCGGATGCTACTGTTGTGCCCCCACCAGTATCTCCTCAGGTGGAACCTTGACTATCTTTCTAGCAGTATGTATTATTATTATTATTATTATTTTTTTTATTTTTTTTTTTTTATTTTTTTTTGGTCTCTTGTGTATCTAGAAACAGATTCTTTTGGGGAAGTGATAACATAGGTACTGTGTTTTATTTCTGTTGGGCTTTCTTGGGTTAATTTCTTTTGATGGTCGTCATATTTTGAAGGATGTGAAAACAAAATATTGTCAGGTACCAAATAACCCCCTTGCCATGGTGGTCTGGACCTCGCCTAGTCGTAGTGTAGGTGACGTAATAGAAGATTTGGAAAGATCTAAGGCGTCCCTTACCACGAAATTGACTCGTGCTTATCAGGAAATCGAGGGTCTGAATATTCATATTTCTAACTTGGCGATTCGGTTACGTGATTTGGGAGAGAAATTTACTAAAAAGACCGCCCATTATACGGCAAACAAGGGTAAAGCGAAGGAACTTTTCGGTGCCCTACGACGTTCTCGTGATGAAGCCCGAGGTCGTGTGACGAGCTTGAACTTGGTCCTTGGGGCCGTTTTCGAGGACGCGGACCTGCTGCTATCCTTTGCCAAAGCGTATTGGGCCCGAGCTCGCGCTTTAGAGGTGCTGGAGCATATAAAAGGAATGAGTGGTGTATCCCGGGCAGAGCGCATGGTTGATGCGAAGGCCGGGGTAACTGAAACCACTGTCGCCTTGAACCGAATCGAGGCGGTCATTCGTGAGCGTTTGGGGACGCAAATTAATTCATTGCGAGATATTCATTTTGCCATGTAGTAGAGACTTCGGCGTCTGTTGAGGGGTTGTCGGATTAATAAAGTAGCTTGTTTTGTCGTTTTCTTTGTAGCTTGTATAAAAAATTCTCTTTTTTTTTTTTTTTTTTTTTTTTTCTCTTTCTTTTTTTGTATATTCATCTCTTCTCGTTCTTCTCCCCCCCCCCTCTTTTTTTTTTTATAGGCACATGCTACTATGTCGCACCAGGCTGGTTCTCCATGCCTAGTTAACCCGGGGTTAGGACCTACTGGTGCTGCCCGGGACGAGGTCTCATCTGGTGCGGCTAGTGAGGTGCCTGACAGGTGGCCCTACATTGTTTTGATGAGCAAAAATGTCAAATTGACCGACCAATGTGCTCGACTGCGGACCAAGCTGAAAACCCAGGCGGCCTTTTTTCGAGAATACGTTCGCCGTGCCGAGCATACTGTTGAGGTTCAGGAGCGTCGTTTGGATCGATATTGGCGTGCAAAGGACAAGTACTTCGGTAAATTAAAGTTGCTTGTGACCAAGGCCAACGTGTTGGTGAAGTATTTCCGTTTGTCCCGTGCCAGATACGATGCTTCCGCAGCTATGATCGAAGCTCGCCGTAACCTCTCCTTTGACGATGATCGCCGTAAAGCGGCCTCGGATGCTCACGAGTTCGCGAAAGAAGCCCAGTTCAACGCGCGGCTTCAGACGCTGACTTGTGTTGGGGCTCATACGACCAATTTTGATGCCCTCATTTCTGAGGAGCGTTTTGATGGTGATGAGTCTGATGGGTACACAACGACGGATGACGAAGAGATTGAGCTCGGTCAATTACCGTCGTGCTCCTCCTGCAGTAGCTCTTCTTAAATGAATCTCTTTAGTGTCGATGATCTTCTTGTTGCCTCCGTAATGCGGGCGAGGACTATTTATGTTATTTCTTTGTTCCTGTTTTGTACCTTTCCATTGCCGTATTGCTATTTGATTGATTGGATCGATTTTTCCTTGCTAAATCATTTGTTATTTCGTTATTCCTGTTTTGGAGATGCTTCTTGTTGATATTTCGTTGTTTAGATTGATTCTCCTTCATTGTTTTAGCCAATTTGTATTGTATCGCCGCCGTAATGTGGACCTGAATAATTCCTTGCATTGTACCTGCATATGAATTTCATAGTATTCCTAGGCGTTCCTTTGAAAACACGCCATGTTGGGAATTTCATAGTATTCCTAGGCACTTCGGCCATGTTGGGAATTTCATAGTATTCCTAGGCGTTCCTTCGGTAACACGCCATGTTGGGAATTTCATAGTATTCCTAGGCACTTCGGCCATGTTGGGAATTTCATAGTATTCCTAGGCGTTCCTTCGGTAACACGCCATGTTGGGAATTTCATAGTATTCCTAGGCACTTCGGCCATGTTGGGAATTTCATAGTATTCCTAGGCGTTCTTTCGGTAACACGCCATTTACGGAATTTCATAGTATTCCTAGGCACTTCGGCCATGTTGGGAATTTCATAGTATTCCTAGGCGTTCCTTCGGTAACACGCCATGTTGGGAATTTCATAGTATTCCTAGGCACTTCGGCCATGTTGGGAATTTCATAGTATTCCTAGGCGTTCCTTCGGTAACACGCCATTTACGGAATTTCATAGTATTCCTAGGCACTTCGGCCATGTTGGGAATTTCATAGTATTCCTAGGCACTTCGGCCATGTTGGGAATTTCATAGTATTCCTAGGCGTTCCTTCGGTAACACGCCATTTACGGAATTTCATAGTATTCCTAGGCACTGTACTTGTATTCGGAGGATTGCCTATACGTAGTACTTCTTTAGGTTAATCACATTCCAAGAATTCTTTTCCCCTCGGCTGTTGGCGAACAGGACGCTTTTGATTTTGTAAGAGACTGGACTTGTTTGCTTGACGATTTCGTATGGGCCTTCCCAGGTAGGGCTTAGCTTGCCATGTATTTCGTTGCGGGTATAGACCGTCACTCATCGCAGCACCAGTTCTCCTACTATGAATTCTTTGGACCCTTTTACTCTCTTGTCATAGGCTTGCTTCACGCTTTGTTGGTACTTAGCTAGGGTAAGGGCCGCTATCTCTCGTTTCTCGTCTATCATGTCGAGCTCTTCTCTCATTCGCTGTTCATTGTTTCCCTGCTCGACCAACGTCGTTCGGAGCGTGGGTAGCCCGATCTCTGTCGGTATGATGGCCTCAACACCGTATGCTAAGCTAAACGGGGTTTCCTTAGTGCCCGTCTTGGGTGTAGTTCGGCACGACCATAAAACGTTGAGTAGCCGCTCGGGCCACCTCCCATTTGCCTGTTCAAGGGTGGTCTTGATGCCGTCTAATATTGTTCGGTTTGACACTTCGGCTTGCCCGTTTCCTTGTGGGTATGTCGGCGTCGAATAGAATTTTCGGATACCAAGTTCCTCGTACCACAGCTGTAAATTGGCATCTTTGAACTGGGTTCCGTTGTCAGCGACTATAGCGTACGGTATACCGAACCTAGTTGCTGGCTTTGATTTCTCGGAGGGGTTTGGCTTCTACCCATTTGGTGAAATAATCAGTCGCAACGATCAGATATTCCACATTCCCAGGTGCTCTTGGGAGTTTACCGACCAAATCAATTGCCCATTGAGCGAACGGCCATGGTGCCGATACCGGGGTCATCATAGATGAAGGGAGCCGTGGTATCTTGGCGAATCGTTGGCACTTGTCGCATCGTTGGACGTACGTATCGGCGTCTCGCTTGATATAGGGCCACCAATATCCTTGGGTCACTGCCTTGTTTGCAAGGGATCGCCCTTTGATGTGTGCTCCGCAAGATCCTTCGTGGATTTCCTCCAAGACCGGCAGTTGTAGCTCGGTCGGGACGCACAGTAGATGGGGTCCCCGGTAACTGGATTTGTATAGTTTATCGTCCTCGGATAGCCAGAAGCGAGGAGCTTTTCTTGTAATTTTCAGCGCTTTTATCTTGTCGGCCGGAAGCGTTCCACTTCTCAGATAATGGGTCATGTCCTCCATCCAACCTAGTTCGTACTGTATCGACGTCACCCGGCCTACCCTTTTTATTATGCTCGGGGTCGGCAGTAGTTCCACTGTGATCGACCGGGTGTCGGTCAATGTTAATGTCGAGGCTAGGGTGGCCAAGGCATCGGCATGTGCATTTTCGGTGCGATTGATTCTTACTAACTCGCACTGTTCGAAGGTTGCCATCAAGCTTTGGACTTTCTCTTGGTAGAGGATCATTCTATCATCTTTCGCTTGGTACTCGCCGATGGCTTGATTGACGATGAGCATGGAGTCTGAGCTTGCAATTAAGTGGGAGCATCCGAGGGACCGGGCAATAAGCATGCCATTTATCATGGCCTCGTATTCTGCCTCATTGTTGGTAGCTCGGAAGCCCAGTTTTATGCTTTTTTCGATGATTACTCCCTCTCTATACTTTTGGACGATCCCTGCTCCTGATCCGTCCTTGGTGGCTGATCCGTCGACATGTATCTACCAGTGTGATTGTGGAGAGAGTGCCAAAGGCTCGTCATAGCCTTCGGTGAATTCTGCGACGAAATCGGCCAGGACTTGTCCCTTTATGGCATGACGGGGTGCGAACTCGATATGAAATTGGGATAGCTCGACCCCCCAGGCGGCAACTCGGCCGCTAATGTCCGTCCGTCGAAGTGACTCTTTGATATGAAATTTTGTGTATACCCGGACCTGATGAGCTATGAAATAGTGTGGCAACTTTCTGGTTGCGACGACCAATGCCAGACACAGCTTTTCCAAAGGTAGATAACGTGTTTCGGCTTCGACCAGAGTCTTGCTGACGAAGTAGATCGGAAATTGTTCGCGACCTTCTTCTCTTAGGATAACTGCGCTCACAGCTGTAGTGGAAACTGCTAGGTAGCATGCCAGAATGTCTCCTTTGTTCGGCCTTACTAGCAGTGGCAGTGTCCTCAAGTACTCTTTGAGATTGTTGAATGAGACTTCACATTCCGGGTCCCAGACGAATTTTCTATCCTTCTTGAGTGATTCGAAAAATGGCCATCCCTTATCTGCGGATCGGCTAATGAACCTGCTCAGCGCGGCCATCATTCCCATGAGCTCTTGTACCTGTTTCTTATTCTTGGGCACTGCTAGGTTTCGTAGAGCCGTTATTTGATCGGGATTAGCCTCTATTCCTCGTCGGCTAACCATATGCCCCAAGAATTTCCCTTTGCTGACGCCAAATGCACACTTGCTCGCATTGAGTTTCAGTTTGTGCTCGCCCAGCGTTCGGAAAACGTCCCTGATATCTTGAAGGTGGGATGTGGCTCTTTCGCTCTTGACGACCATGTCGTCTATGTATACCTCCATCGTCTTCCCTATATGATCTCGACATACCATTGTTATCATCCTTTGGTATGTTGCTCCCGCATTGCGTAGGCCGAACGGCATTACCGTATAGCAATAATTTCCCAAAGGTGATATAAACGAAGTCTTTTCTTGATCTTCGCGGGCGAGGGGAATTTGATGGTATCCTGAATATGCGTCAAGGAAGGTCATCCGTTCTGCCCCCGCAGTTGCGTCCACCAGTTGATCAATCCTTGGAAGGGGAAAGTGGTCCCTCGGACAGGCTTTGTTGAGGTTTGTGAAGTCTATACATACTCTCTCCTTTCCGTTCTTCTTAGGGACGACGACCGGGTTGGACAACCATTTTGGATAGTAAACCTCTCTTATGGCTCCAGCCTCCAATAACTTTTGTACTTCAGCGATTATAGCTGCTCTATGCTGTACATACACTTTCCTGCTCCTCTGTGCTATCGGCTTGTACTCGGTGTTTACACTTAGGTGGTGGCATGCTGTATTGGGGTCTAGGCCCGGCATATCTTTAGGGCTCCAGGCGAATTTATCAGTGTTGCTGAGAAGGAATGCTTTCAACTCCTCAGATTCCTGTTTTGGAAGGTTGTCGCCGAGGAGGAAGTAATGCTCCTCGTCCATATCTGGTATATACACCTTCCTGAGTGTCTCTCCTACTTGTTCTTCGACAACCCTTTCGGCTTTGGATATTTGGTTGATCAGCTTCTTGGTGCTGGTGGGTTGTTCCACCATGCTTCGTTGTTTTTGGAGAGTCGCGGTGATTTCCTCGCAGCGTCTTGAATCCTCTTGACATCCTCTGGCTGTCTCGATCTCTCCCCTGTCATTTGGGTATTTGACCTTTTGGTGATAGGTCGAGGGTATGGCCTTCATGGCATGTAACCAAGGTCGGCCCAATATTGCATTGTGACCGGAGTGGTCATTAACCACTAAGAACTCCAAGGGAACCGACACGGACCCGGTTGTGACACTGAGGACGATCTTATCCAACGGTTTAGTCGTTTCGGAGATGAATCCGATCAGTGTGACGTCAGTAGGCCGTAGATCTTGCAGCTTGAGTTCCATTTTGTCGAAGAGCTCCCTGTACATGATATCACAAGAGGCTCCTTGGTCGACAAGTACCCTGCTGACCGTGTCTAGGCCAATTTGAACTCGGAGGTTAATGGCGTCTCCATGGGGGTAAATCACCCCTTCTTCGTCAAGATCCGAGAAAGAAATGGGCGGATGTCGTCGTTGTGTGCATTGTCGTTTAGAGGTCGACGCCTGTGATGCCTTGGATACTTGGCCAAAGTGGGCCAGCTGCCTTTGTCGCGATCGTTCCCCGCCTGGACCCTCGGGTCTTGTCATATGAACGACGTTGATTGTTTTGCCTTGCCGGTTGTCGGATCCTTCGATGGCCAATTGTTTGCCTTTATTCCCAGCTCCTTTGATGAACTTGGCTAGGTATCCTGCATCGCCCCACTGGTTCATTCTCCATCGCAGGTTACGGCAATGCTCAGTGAGATGGCCGTGATCCTCATGATATGCGCAGAAGAGCTTGGAATCTCTCTGATTGGGGGGAGTGTTGATCGGTTGCGGTCGGGAATACCAACTTTCCCTGCATATATCCTTGAGGATATCTTGAGCAGACAAGTCGAAAGTGTATCGCAGCTCGACCGATCCGAAAGTATTTCGGTGTTCCCTTTCTTGGGGCCGACCTTGTTGAAACGGCTTGGGTGGCATTGGGTAGGTGAGCTGGAGCGGTTTATGTTCGTTGGTCGGTGTTGGGTATGCGATCTGGAGCGGTTTGGGCTCTAATGCTCGTGGTCGCTCTACCCTGCTATGGATCTCGGGCTCTTTGCCCTTTCTGGTCGGTTGGAATGCTTCTCCCTGGTTATTCCTAACTCTTTTGCGACCCACCTGTGCCTCGCGGACCGACTCTCTTCTCGGTAGAGTTCGGTTGAGGAAACGCAGTTCGTCGTTTTTATCGGTGAGGTGGGTACAATAGGCTAGCAGGGAATCAGTGGTCGGGAAGTTTTTGCCTATGAACTTCCTTCTCGCCCAATAGCCATTAGGGATGAAATTGATAAAGTTTTGGATGGCTATATTATTGGCATATCGTGAAATCTGGTTTGCTACGTCGATAAAACGTAAGCAGTAATCGTTGAGCCTTTCATTTGGTATCATCGCCATTTTAAGAAGGGTTTCGATACTAACCTTCTTTTTCTGATGAGCAGCGTATCGGGTGGAGTATGCTCTTAGCAATTCTGCCCAGTCTCTAATGGAGCCCCGTGGTAAGTTGTGATACCATGACGAAGCCTCTTGACCCAAGCTGTTTTTGAAAAATTTGCACATCAGTGCATGGTCATCACTCCACAGTTCCATCTTCGTCTTGTAGTGCCTCAGATGGTCGATAGGGCAACTCTTCCCATCATAGAGCCTGAATTCGGGGATGACGAATCCCATAGGATTGCGGTACCGCGTGATCTGTTCAGCACACGGGGTTTCTTGGCATACATTCCAAGCCTGTTGGAACGCGTCATCCGTGACTTGGTAGGGGGGAGGGTATCCTCCCTGATGTGGTGGTGGGCCATATCCTTCCCCGATCCTGTATTCGGGATATCTACCGTCCTTCGTGTTTGTGTGGACACGTTCCATATGAGTGTTCGGATGGACGATAGTTATTGGGACATTGCCCCCTTGGTGGGGGACTCTTGTATCGGGTCGCCGACCCGCTGCCTCCAAGGCGGCCCTGTAGGCAGAATCTTCCACTTCATGGCGTGGGTCTTTGTCGGGTTGGATAACTGGCAATACGATGCCGGCCGCTGTCATGGCCGTCATGCATGCCGCCAGCTGAGCTTGTAGCTGGGCGTAGTTCCTTTCATCGGCTAACGGAACAACGTGTTGTACCTCCACCGTGGGTGGTGTAATCATCCTCGGAGGATTAGTCGGTAGTCGGGGCGACTGTCCGAGTACATGATCCTCGGGCATGCCAAACTGATGAGCTTCGTCCGTTTGTAAACGAGCACCGGAGTTGACCGAGGCTGTAGGCAAAGGGACTCTTGAGCTCGGCCCTGCTTGGGACCCGGTTAAGCGTCTTCGTGCACGCCTTAATACGGGCACGTCTTGTTCGTCCTCCGAGGACGAAGGGTGTTCGTCGACAATCCCTTCGATGAAATGTCGGGGTGGTTCGACCGGTTGTTCTTGGTTGACGTAGGAGGTTGTTGGTTGGTTTCCGGATTGGATAGCTTCATATCTGTCGCGGATGGCGAGTAGATCGTCGAGGTCTTGTTGGCTAATTTGCGTGTTTTGGTTATTGGTTTCTATTATCTCGGGATGGGTTTCCTCTACATTGGTAACCATTGTCGCTCGTCTGGCAGAGTATTGGTATTCGAATTCTAAACTAGTTGGGAACTAGATGATTCCCGGAGACGGCGCCATTTGATAAAGCCATAACTTTGGTCGGTCGCGTTAGGCTTTTCAACAATGATATAATAGTAAATCAACCGTGAATAAAGGACACTTCCTGATCTTTATTATTGCTCGGATTATTATCCTTGTTCGGACTATTACACTTGCTCGGACTAGTATTTCGGTTTTGACAATTGTGCTCGATATGACTATTTAATCTCTCGTCTTGATCTTTCTCCCCTTTTATTCGGTGCTCGGCTGTCTTTTCTCGGTTTATTTCTAGAAGTGGTGTGCGTTGGTTAGTTTCTCTCTTTTCTCAACTTCTCTCTATATTTTTTGGATAGATTTTCTGGTCCTTTTCTAGGAGGGGTAGTTGGCTATTTATAGGCAACTGCGCCTTCTAGGATATTGACAAATGTCTTCATCCCAGGGATTTTTCAGACATGGGTCCCCCTTTAATTGGGCTTGGGCTTTTAATAGTAACACCTCAATTCCTATAAAAAGTATGAGACGACCCATTTAAGCGTTGGATACCCATTTATAAAGTGGGTTGATTATTACCCAAATAGAATATTCGGGTCTAATTTTTATGTTCTATCAGTTTCAGATTTAGAGAGAGAGAGAGTGGTTGCAAAGAGAGATGCGTTGCGTAAGAGAAAAATAGAATTTTAGGTCTATTTATAATTTTTAGAAAGTGTGACTAAATAGGAATAATGAATGTGTGACATTTTAGCAATTAAATTTGAAAAGTGTGACTTATTAGACATTTTTTAAAAAAATTACAAGATACCAACTTTATTTATTGTTTTTTTTTCCATTGGAACTGGCTTTGTGCCTGCTTTATGGTTTATTATTTTATTTTTTTGAAACAAGGTTTATTATTTATTTATTCTATGCCCTGATATTTTGTGGGAAGAGGATGAGTATAAATCAAGCTGCTGACGTACATGAGAACCTTGTACCAAAAAAAGTTGGTCTGTCGTCAATTTGGAATCTAACTGTTCAGATTTGACGTACTTTTGCTCTTTATCTGTACTTTTTTTTTTTAATATGTGCCGTGTGATCTCAGCCGAATGGCCGATGTTAAAACTTCAGCTGCTAAAGTTCAACAAAAATTTCAGCAACTCATTTTTCGACTATACTAATTTTAAATTGGTGTCATTGTAACACTCTGAGTACTTGTTTGGTTGCGGGATTCATAATCTCAATACTACAAGTCCTGTTGAGAT
Source organism: Primula veris (assembly GCA_963682055.1). Taxonomy (NCBI): domain Eukaryota; kingdom Viridiplantae; phylum Streptophyta; class Magnoliopsida; order Ericales; family Primulaceae; genus Primula; species Primula veris. The sequence goes on along the minus strand of OY821745.1, from coordinate 16,415,037 downwards.
TACAATGATATTAGAAATGATTGAGGATGCTATTCCTAGTCCGGAAACTAGTCTGATTGGTTGTTTGCTCGAATTAGTGTGCAACCACACTATTTTTTTAAAAATTCAACTTAATCCTTCGTCCAAATAAATATAAAACAAATATATGGTCTTGTACGTCGTATATATGTATCACATACAAGGGCCTTGCTATACTTTCCATAAGTAGGTTGGGACTAAATTCTATTACCGTACACCCCTAGTATTTTAAGTACTCGACTTGGGGATAATTTGGTTTTTATTTGTAATCCCATGCATGTACAATTGCCTAACAAACATATGATATATGAGACCTATAGATAGTCTATTATCAGAACACTAGGGGGGCTGGCCGAGGGTGAAAATGAAGTATTTAATTAAGGCACATAGTTACGAGTGAGGGCGTGTGAGTTGACAAGGCGAAGATTTCGACTATGGTGGGCTGGCCGAGGCCCACCAATGTCACGGCTATGAGGGGTTTCTTGGGACTTACCGTTATTATTAAAAATTTGTGAAGAATTGTGGGTTTGATAGCTAAACCACCTACTCAAATGATGAAAAGGGGGAAATTTGAGTGGACTGACGAGGCAAGAAAAGACGTTTATGACTTTGAAATAGACGGGTATATATTACTATACGAAATAAGTTTAGTTGCTAAACTCAGTACACAAAATCAATAATTCGAAACCTCTATACACTATATCAAGTTAATCGATAAACCCAGTAAAGCTAAACCAAGATTTTAAACCATGAGTATACCAAATCGAATTTTTGGTAAACAGGGGACAATAAAGTGTAAAATTTTTAGTAGATCATACTATATTTATCTTCACATATTTAAATTTTAGTTTTATTTGACTTTTCTAAATAAACAAATATTTTAACATGCTCAACCGTACTAGTGACATACTGAAGTCGCACCGGAATGGCTAAAACAATAAAAAAAAGTCAACCCTGCTACAAATGGAGTACAGGGTACACCGAATTCCCTACAGTTCTGACCCAGTAAGGCGGTACTAGAAATTTTTATTTTAGGGAGTACCTGTTCTATATAAGCCTTTGGCAAAGGCTTATAGTAGTAAAATTTACAATAGTCTAAAACTTCTAATCATTAATTTCAAGCACGGGAGGTTTTTTTTGTTGTTGTTGTTTTAAGAAAGATAGTACGGCTGGTTAACCCTTTTTTAGTCTTTCACTTTTCTCAGTTACAACTTACAACATATCTCATTACGAGCGCGCCAATGTTTTAAAAGGAACGAGTTTTAGGTTGAAATAGGTCGCCTAGCAACTAATCCCGCTAAATTACCGCCTAATCGTGTAATCCAGTCTAGTTCACTAGGCGTCTAATCGCCTAGGTTCCCCCTAATTTCAACATAGGCTCGCCTTTTAGATCACCGACGAGGACTACAACACTAAGCAAAGAGGCTTTCTATCAGGTAAAATTTAATCTTTCATGAGTTGTGATGACATACCATATCGAAAATTAAACAAACTTTTAACAGCATACAGGAGAATTACACACAATAACTATAGTTTCGTTTTGTAAAGATTACACAAGCCATAATTTTCTCAATGTCCAGACTAAAACACAAGCGTCACATCAATTATTATATAAGAATAATACTATACAACTTCAATAATCTTCTGAAAGGATGGGAGTGTTACTGATTAATATTAGGTACTAATGTGGATTCTGCGAACGCAATAGCAACAAAATCAATAGCAGAAGCACATGAGATGGAAAATTCTGTACGAACTACTACAAAAATTACAGGTAACCATCATGGCTCAATCTCCATGCCTCCACAAGCTAGACTATTAAAAAAAAACTCAAAAAAAAAAAAACACTGACTTGGGCTGTTATATATCAAAAAGGTATTGTGATTATAGTACCATGGGGCCTATACAAGACTGAAATATATCACAAAGAACAGATTGAACTTCTCTTGAACTATGCTCACACTGAACAAGATCTACAAACAAGGGGAACAATTGTGGAGCATACCTTTTAAAAGAATCACTTCCCAAATTGCTCAATATTCGCAGCGACGACACAGTAAGGGGTGTCCTTGCAGCCAATTCTTCTTTTTTCACTGAACCTAAGGGAAGGATCCAATGTAGCTGTGGTGTATGATGGAACGAATGAGACCTACAACATTCTAGATATACCTGCATAACCTTTTCACACACTGATAAGAGTAATGGTTCGATATCTAACTCCTTTGCTAAAGATGGACTCTTCAAAAATAATTCATGTAGGAAATCGAGATAATTCTGAAAAGATTCGTTTTCGAAAGAAACTACTGGCGGTTCAGAAATTTCCAGGATAGAACATGCTCTTTGCAGCTTCAAGTGAAGGGTGGTCTCGGAGCTTATTTGGCGAGCATACTCCGCATTGAATGAAGATATATCTATTAGAATCTTGACATTGCTCGGGGACAAGGATTTCTGGTGCTTCTTGAAAAGATCGTCCATAACCTATAATAGGGAAATAAACCGAGGATCAACTTTAAAGCAACACTATGAAAGAGATTTTGACAAGCTCGTTACTTTTTTAGATACAATCACCTCAACGATCAAATTATTCCAAATTGTAAATGATTCATTTCCCCGTATTATTACTCACCTGCACAGATGATAATATCTCTCTTACCCTAGTAAGCTACGTAAACAGAAATGTAAACAGAACTTCACCTACACAGATGACAATATCTCTCTCTTTCTCAGGTAGTTGGATCTTTCTTTGGGCATTTTGTCCTACCATAAGTCATTTCCATCATAAGAACCCCAAGGCCTTTTATTAAAAATTATTTTGTTAAACCTAGGAACTTTTGGACTTCTAAAAGATGCATCTTGAATCTTGATACTAATATTTAAGCTTCCTTTCACATTTTCTGAATGGGAAATTATTTCGAGGCAGAATACTAAAAATACTAAAATAGAACAGACCTAACACGCTGAAGATACATAGCTTTCATTCTTTTTCCATGTTTGACACAATACTTTAATGCAGCTCAGTTTTGATCCATTTAATGAACATCAACAAGATCTACACTGCCAAATAACTTGGCCTGGAAGAGGAGAAGAAATTACTACCATAATAAACCACATCCTACTTTTCTCAGTTCTGCAAGAATTAATATTACAAGTCAAAACTATAGCTTTTAAAGATAGAAAGTAAATCTGTGGGTTTTAGGTATATCCGCCATCAACCAAATCTACCACTAAGATATGACAAAAAATACCACCATAAAAGTGCACACACGTATGTAGCATGGGTACTTCAAATTTCAATTGGGAAGTACAAAAACAACTTGAATAGAGGATTACAGGCAGGATACTTCACCGATACGGTATCCAATACGGCCGAGAGAATTCGATTTTTCTTGCTAAAGAAAATACACCAAATCATGAATTTTCATGACTATGAGCAGATGAATAGGTTAAAAAATCTAGTAGGGGTTTTATTATCTTTTATCTATATATGAAGTGATGAAAAGGTAATAAAGCTTAACCATTCATTACGTCACACAAAGTCACGGAAACTTTGATCGAATTCCCATCTCATCACCTCCAAGCATCTTCTTTTGGACAAATATGAATGACTTTTTTTTACAAGTTACAACTACTTTATTTCCCAAATGGAAAAGAGAGTAAAATGTTTTCCAAATATGATATATAGGTGAATACATGAACACACAGAGGGAGAAAGAGAGAGAGAGAGGGGACAGACCTGCATAATGAGAAGCTGTGCAGAAAAATGACTCTTCAATCTTGATGCAACATAAGAAGCTGTTTGTAAATTGTCATCTATGGTATCTTCATGGCTTAATCCATGACCATAATATATTTCCGCATCATCAGAGGGGTGACCAACTTCCGGAATTTCAATTACATCCATAGTTCTAACAAGGTTCAATATTCCAGGCAGAGAAGAAGAAGCAGCTTCTTTTAAAGCAAGAAAAATATGTTCCCACTCATCAGTAGAAAATCTATCGCCCAGATCACCGGCTAAACGTTTCAGTGCATCTACTCCAGTTCTTGCAGGACCTTGGCCAGAACTTCTTATGTGACTCACAAATATCGACACTATTACTGGCAATTTTGAACGCAGCATAGTAAAAAAATTGGTATATAAATCAACTAAACATTTCATGGCCACTGCAGAGGTTTCGGAATTCCAGCTACTGCTTTCAGAATGAGGAGATACAGATGCTGTTGACGACTGGTTATTGTTTTCATGTGCACAACTGAATATAGGGAAAACTACAGAATTTAAAATCCGATTCCAAAATGCTGATGAAAAAAGATGACCATGATCCTTCAAGATATTGAAGAGCACTTCCAAAGCACCCTTTCTAATTGCTTCTCTTGAATCCGAAGTTAATTTTGATAATCCTACAACAAGTAAAAGTTAAGTTAATTAATGTCACTCTAAAATCCATCACTGCTGAAAATATAGAACAGCATGGACATCACAAAGGCCATAACTCGATTATAAGACGGCATGGGCTGATTGCATATATGCGAAGAAATGTAGAGGTTTATAGACTAAAATAAACAGAAGTAAACGAGCTTTATGCTAGTTAATGAACCACAGTTATTAGAAAGCTAGCACAGACATTATCGAAATTCGAAAATGTCATCAACTACAAGAATTAAAAAGAAATGTATGATCACCGAGTGTAGATGCCCTATGTCATTCATTTATCAATAAATTGAGAAACCATTTATGTTTTGGTTTAAAAAAATGATCCATTGCCATCAATCCAATTGGATGACAGTGGGTTTAAATTCTTATATAATCCTATATTTTATTCCATATTTTCTGAAAAGTTACATTTTCAGTAGATAGACCGAATAAATGTTATATTTATTTATTGCCGATTACTTGTCATATTATTCTTAGTCAATTAGGTCCATATTATGGTTCATTACGACTTTATTACTTTCAGTAACTTCATTTACACTGCAATTTACTTTTGAAATAGTACATGAAACTTTTTCTTTAGTTCAGTACCCACTTTTATCAATTTAGTATATGAATATAAAATTTGAACTTGCTCTGAATTCTATTTCTAATATTGGTTTTAGCCTATTGGATAACTTTATCCTTTGTTTTTGCCAAATAAATGGTTCTAATTAAAGATAATAGTTAAGATGTTATATTCGGTCTATATACATGAACTTTCAAATTAAAATATTTTTCTAAGTATATGAAATATAAACTAAAGCCAATTGAATTAACGGCAGTGCCCTAATTGAACCGAATTATGGTAGATGGGCTTCTAGATGGTATCAGAGCCAAGGCTAAGCCGGTTTGTATGATGGGCCACCTCCACCCAATTTGTTGATTGCATCCGTTGGGCTTATCGGAAATTGACCAACCCACGAGTGAGGGGGAGTGTTGGAATTGTCCCACATCGTTTACGTTTAGGCATTGTTAAAGCCAAGCATTAATATAAGCTCCTCTCCTTCCTTACTAATAGGCCTTTTGGTGGGGAATGGACGGGCTTCTACAGTTAGATATAGACACGAAAGTTGATAGAAAGGCAATATATATATATTTAGCTGTCAATGAGTATTCAGCCCAAGAAGGACGAAAGATAGACTGCCTGGTGAGATTTTCTAAAAGTGACACGTACCTATTTCGTACCTAAAAAGTACCTCGCACGTATCAATTATTTTATTTTTATTTTTTAAATTTGGTACGTCTCTGGTACGTACCAGTCCGTACCGAGCTGGTACCGGGTACTGGTACGAGACCATTGTGGGCGTACCGGTGCTTCATAGTGTAAATGTCAACATGGTTATAATAAAAAGACAGTATTTACTATTTTACTATCATAACTTCGAGAAAATTACAGAGAAACTATAGTGGGTGCTCAAGATAATTTCATCGGACCTCAAGGTGACAGAATGTTACCTGTAAGCAAAGGGATCCAAAAGGACATATGATCAATCTTATCGTTAAAAGTTTGTTCATCGAAGATGCCATCATGTACTTCCTGAGAAGATAAATCAGCAATTCTATTTTTCTCACTACAAACAAGTCCACCATCTGCAAGTTTGACCGCACAGAAACGAAGAAAAGCTATTGCATTGAGGCTGACATCACTGTTGAATTTACTATTTGTGAAGGCGATGAGGCACCTCACACAATCAGTAAAGGTCACTGTCTCAGTCTCTGTAATGTATGGAAAATATTCACGGACTATTTTTTCCATAGTTTCAAAGGCCAAAAGAACTATGTTCTTCCTTTCATCAGCTGCAGCAGTGGTAAAAACCTGGGAGACGGGAACAAACATGTAAAGGATGTAACTAGAGTAGGCTTCCGGAAATATCGTTTTAAGTTCTAGTATATCAAAGGTAAAAGTATATAATGCCACACATGGGATGGAGTTAGTTTTAATATATTGTGATGATGATACGATAATCAATATAATTATTAAAACTCTTGTCTTTTTATTTTCTATAAATTTATTCATTGACAAGAAGAGCCTAGTTTTGGTTTTTTACTTTAAAAGAAACATTCACTTGACAGATAAGGTTACTCGATGTTTATGTTTTTTTCTTGTCATCCGCATATTCTGGATTCCAGTTTTAAAGTGCTAGGATATTTAAGATGAATTCTTTTAAAATCGTGAAAGTTCAGCTGTCCCTATTCTTTTCTCAAATTCAAGCTAGTGTCAAAACCAAATTACAAGCAATTTGCTCAGTAGCTTCTATTTTATTTGGTTTCAGAGGGATGTCAGATACAAATAAAAAAAAAAATCTAGTATCTACATTTAAACCTCAAGAATTTTCATTTTTATTTCAGTCATTAAAACAGCTGAATATAGAAAAATGAAGAGGACTTCATACCATGAAAACACTCTTCCAGCCAGATTTTACATTACTGACACGGGTTAGTACCATCTGTGAAATGCACCGGACAATTAGTTCCCTAATTTCGGCAGAGTTACTTTTCTGCATGACTATCACAAACGGCCTCAGAAATTCATTTTGAAAATTGTAATTAGCCAATTCCTCTCTCTCCAGAAACTTCATAGCCAGCTGTCTCAAAGAATCCATAACAAATATCGCAACAGAGAGATTTTCCGACAAACCAACCGACACAAAGAAATCCGAAAGAACGCTCCATATACGAGACCATACCAATCTGATACGGTTCATATTATAATGCCTGCAAAGTAATAACAAGGAGGTTGGACCACACATTTTGATTCTGTTTCGTCAAAAAGAAGAAAGCTTCCTCAAAAGGAACATTTCAGAGCACCGTAAAGAGATTATGGTAAACTGCAAACACACCAATGTACTACGGGTGTTTTCCAAATAACCTCCAGTTACTCTCATGCAAACAAAAAAATTGTACTTTTTACTAAATAAAGTCGAGCCGCATTCGAATACTTGCAGTGTCTAGATCTTAAAGAAAAAAAAATGAAAAAGAAGCAAAAAGAAATAAGACAAAGCAGACAATTAAGCGCAATACTTTGCAATTTCAAAGTTTGATAAGGGACCGATCGCAACTATCAGATACTATAAGGGGTTAAGTTGCTACTAACCTCACTACAAGGAGGTTATTTGCAAAACACCATAGTTCATGGGAATTACTTGCAGTTTACCGAAGAATATAAAAACAACCTAAGTGATAAGAGATTAGAATCTTACGCAACTTCCACAATTTTTGTGAGGCTGAAAACTCGTGGATCTGTTAGAGACTGCAACTCGGACATAGAAACTTTACAAAGGGCCTTAACAAAAGCTACTATTGCCTCACTATCCAGCCTTTGGCTTTGGGCAAATATGTGGTTTAACTCAAAATTCCCTATCTGGTCAAGCAAATTCAAATTCATAATGAAGTTACTCATCTGTTCTGAGCTTACAAACCCAGAGGAATTAACTCCACTGGTGGAGGTACTGTCATATGAACTTCCTCGAACAACAGCTGCTACAGCAGGATTTTGAATTGTTCCTTTTTTCTTCAATATCGGAACGTTAGTGGACTTTAGTGCCTTGTCATCAGTTTCAGCGTTAGAAGCGGCGAAATAGGATGCATCTGATGGTGCCCCTTCTCCTAAGAGTTGTAGATGCTCAAAACGAGAGAGACAAGTTAATATATGCTCCCAGGCTTCTTGAAGATCATTTCCATCTTCAATAGCAATTGCTATTATCGCCTGTTACGAATATAGTATATTTCCATGAGGGTTGTAACAGGTAAACCAAAAACTTACTTCACAGAAATAACCACATTCTAGGAAGATTAAATATATAGGCAATTTAACTCTAACCCAGATCAATACGCTAATAACTTTAATGTGACCTCTATATAAAACTAGAGCTTTGGTGCACTGATAGAAGAAAAACAATTGAATTCATGGTATCATGCAAGAAACCTGGAATTGGACTTCCGGAAAAAAATTAAAAATCTTCAAATGGTACACCAACTGTAGCATATAGGAGAAAAAGCACAAAGGGAAAACTTCTGATTTCTGGCACATGCACCGCAAAAATATTTTACGAAATAAACAGAAATGACAATTCTGGTACATAGGGTTCTCCAGCGGGAAGGGTCCAAGAATGTCAGATACAACAAACCTTTTCTGTAATTTCCTGATGTGCTTACAAATTAAACCGATGTTTCAAACATGTTATACCAAGACTACAACGTATAATTCTAGTATTTACTCCGTCCGTCCCCAAATTACCAGATCGTTATTCCATCCTGGAATACGTCCCACATTTTTTTGGAACAAACCTGAATTGTAGGTAAAAAATAATTATTTACATTATTTTTTTTACCTTCATTTATAGTGTGATTGAATAAATTAGATAAATTTGAATGAAACAAAAAAGAGGATTCCTATTAAAATTCAGAGGGGAAGTTTTTGGTACAATAAAGTGCAATACCTATAAATGCTTAAAAGGTCGGATTTTCTTGGTACAATAAAGTGCAATATCTGTAAATGCTTAGTCAGATTTCTAAAACTTCCAACAAATCTAGGGCACATGGAGTATAATAAAGAATATATACACATACATATATAAATGACTATCTATGTACAATAGCATTACAACCTTAACGGCTTCGACATTTTTTTGCTTCATGTCTGCAGCACAATGGAGGTAAGTGAACTTAGCAACAGTTGTAACAAAGGCATCTCTTTGAGTCTGCATACCCATCACTGAGGTTACATGTATAGCATATCGGAATCCTTGTAAACATTGAGAAGAAGACGCCTTGTCATCACTCTGGTCCAATGTCATACTGAAAGCAGCTAGCATGGGTCCCCAGCACACCTCCATCATAAACCTCAATATCGCAACGTCAGCGACTGAATTATACGCCGGCCTTAAAAAAACACAGTAATGATGTCAAATATCAGTTCCCTCAATAGAGCTAACAGTTCCTCCAAAACCACATGAAGTTGCAATTTATACTCTATACACTTCTATATATAGCATCCATTTGGCCCACATAAAAAGTACATAAAATTACCTGACTGTTTTTATTCACTCGGAGAAGTTATTTATACAAAAATTGCTAGCTGGGTTACTTAACGGAGAGAAGAGATACGTTAAGAGTGGGTTTCTTATAAATCTTTACTTCTGCTGTGTTTTTCCCATATAAATAGCAAGTTATGGTGTGCATTAACGAAAGAGCAACTGGTAATTAACGTTTTTTCTGTTTTCAATTTCTCCCCTTCTGCTTTAAAAGGCACCTTCTAAATTGATCTCAAAGCTGACTTAGCTTTTATTATCATTAGGTACAGCAATACAAACAAGTTTTTTTTTTTTTTTTTTTTCAGCCTATGCACACCTTTTGTCTTTTATAGTGAAGTTAAGAAACTAAGTATTCATTAACATACATCATCCGTCTTCTCAAAGAATATAATGATTATTATTTTTAGCTCTTTTTTTAAAGGGACACTCGTAGACGTTTTATTGACAAGTGTGGAAATTGCCCCACATTTGGCTAATCATGATTACTTTCTGACTACCAAGATGACCTCTGCTTTTAGAATCAGCTTTGAAACTAAGCTTTGAGAAATACATTATAAAAGTAACAACAATACATAAGGCTAAGTCGGTATGTAATTACATAAACTGGATCTTACTCTGATTTATCTGATTTTGCTTTGAACTGCTCTTGGATGCGCCTAATAAAAACCCCATTTGCACTCATTGGCTTCTCTTCAGTTTGCTTCCAAACTAGATTCAAGATGCCGTCTAAACCCAATAGCTTATTAATACTGTTTGTCTGTTTGCTTTCTGGTGCAGATGATACCGCGTTTATCTTGATCTCATTTTTCACAATTTGATCATAAATAGCACCTAAATAGTCCTCGGCTAAATCCTTTCCATCATTGATCCCTCGGTTATTTCGGATGAAATCCGCCTTGCTCATCTTAATAACCAAAATGCATAGAAAATAAGGTAAGGCAGAAACATAATCAAACATCAAATGTAACTTTTTCCTTCCTTTTTCAGAAAAAAGAAGGTGGGCTCTTAATGTCCTGCCTCGTAATCTCTGTGAATAGCGTATACGGAAAAATATTATTTACACAGTAGATTTGCAGAACTCCTAAAATATCTTATCTATAGGAGTTAGATTATACAAAGAAAGATACAAAAAACTTATCTTTTAAAGTTTTTTTTTTTAGTTCAATAACACAAAAACATAAAAAAAAGTGAGCAAAGCACTCCAGAGAACAAAAATCATATACGACATAAGCAAATGACAAATTTTAGCAAATTAGCAGCTTCACCTTATCTTTTACCATGTTGTTGTGGGCATCAGTATTCAACATTATCACAGAATAAGCAAGGACATAAGCAGTATCCGCACTTGAAAATGAATCTGGGTTGCATTTGCAATACCGCTCAGCAAATTTTTCCATTATGCGGTCAATTTTTTGTGCCTCGCCAGGCAACCTGAAACCTCTCAAGAAAAATCTAATTGCTTCACCAAAATCCATTTTTTCAAACTTAAAAGAATCTACGTAAGCATGCATAACCCGCAGTGGAAACTCCTCCCTATCACCCAAAAAATCACCAATCATAGTTTCATTGAGGCCACTAGTATTCTTCAAAAACAGAGCCACTTCTTCCGGAGAATTGCCTATCTTTTTTGTGCTTATTAAAAAATCAATACCCTTGGAAGGTTTACGATTGAAGAGAGAGATGCCTTTCTGCAAATGAACATAAAATTAACAAAATGTAAATCAGACTTCATTAATGAACAACTACGAAGACTGATAATAACATAAAAATATTTTAGTACTATTCCTTTTTGGCTGTCCCAGTTTATTGGGACACTTTCTCCAAATAGAAACCAACTTTTGTTACTCTCCAGTTTTACCCGTTTTCCAAACATAACATAAAAAGAAGGGAACAACAAATAAAAGTAAAAAGGTAAATTTAAGCAAAAAAACAATGTAATCATGATGTTCCCTTGATTTTTGCTACTCCCCGTAGTGCCCCAATAAAATGGGACGGAGGGAGTATTAAACAACTAAACAATAAAAGTTGTCTCTTGCTAATCTCAATACAAAAAACGGCAGCCTTCCCGGGTAAGAGAGAAAAGAACGAACCAAGATATGTATGTATGTACATATGTATATAACTTATAAGTAAGTATCACTAACCTGGAGTTCCAGTTTGTATGCTCGCCGTTGCTCAAGTGTAGCAGCATCTGAGAGTTCAGAGTTTGCTTCGATATGAAACTCATTGTCATTCATAGCTCCTTCTTCTCCATTACTATTTGGATGATGGGGTGTTATATTATCATTATCTGTGGTTTTTATTGGGTCAACTTCCCCTATTTTTAATTGCTGGTCCATCCAAGCTCCCATTGATTTAATAACTCCAACTAAGCACTTAACTGATTCAAACCTAAATGTTATATCCTGAGCTGGAGCCAAGGTGGTGGTTGAACCAGGAGGTGGGCCTAGAGCAGTTTTTAATAGGCCATTGATAGTCCTGCATTTATCTGATTGAATTAAAAGGGTGTAAATATAATAAGCTAAACTATCGTACAGAAATAAAAATAAGAACTACTTGAATAAGTTTGTATGTCGATGAAAGATCGAGAGAAAATTGGTCTTGGGGTGGCGGAGTTTTATATTTGAGTTTGTGACTGTGTTTCACATTTGCGGTGCATGGGGTGGTGGTATAGGGTGGAGGTGGTTGTTCATTGCATTGAGACAGAGAACTGTTTTTGATAAATATTAAAAACTTGAGATCAATTTAAAATTATTTCTGCATTTAAATTACCTAACATTAGCATAACTCAATTGAACATTTTACTCATCTTGAATAAGACCCAGTTAGTGCCCTTTATGTTCTAATGTTCCCAACAAAAATATAGAGTATTATAAACGTACTATATCAAAACCATTTGAAGGGCCAAATCAAGATATCAAACATAAAACTCACAAGGACCTAGCTTTTTATGAACCATTTGTAGAGAATACTTCAGTATTTTTAACCTAACTAATGGGTAACTACAATAAAGAACAGGTTACGACAATAAAATTGTGGGGATAGGTATACATACATCATTCTAGCAATCAAGTGAATCTCATTACACTACATGGAAATAATATACATAACTGCCTGTATTGAGTTCGGAATGAATATAAATTTCTGGAACCTCTGGCATAGATCCATTGGAAAATTTATATAGAATGCAAATTAATAAAGAAATTAACAATTACAGCGTATAAAACTTTTGCTACCAAGAAGACGCAATAATCAAAGGATGATGCAATTATTTGGAAACATTTCAACCGTTGTTAGGTTTACTACCATGGGAGGAAGAATATTTAACCTAACAAACTTACAAAAAAATAGCAATATAAAAAAGGGAATACACCATTTTCTATCCTAGAAAGACAAGGGTGAGCGACGAACTCACAACTTATGAAAAAGAAAGACGCACTCGAAATGACATTAGCAACAAAAACGCAACCAAATAAGACACCAGAAGTACCTTTCAAAAATGTTAAGAGCGTCCACATCACAATCATAATTGACAAAAATGTCAACCAACATCTGCGGATCTTGTGAAATTTTCTCCAGCAAGTTGAGGACAGTCATCTTTTGCAAGAAGCTAGGCTGAAGAATGTTCTCGAGAATACGGAGGATTAACATATTAAAGAAAATGCCAAGTTCTGATTTCAACACGGATCTGAATTTTGAGAGCAAGGTCTTGAAAATAGAACAGAGGAGCTGGAAAATGGCCATAACTGAAAGTGCACTGTTCTTCAATAGAGACATACAAAGAAACTTCTTCATAGCATTAAGAAACCTGAACCATCAAAATCACAGCAATTATTTATGAGTTAACAATAGAAATTAAGCATTTTCAAGTGGCGTCAACACAAAAGGAAAAGAAAGTTGACAAATAGAGAGCTCCTAACCAAATTGCAAACTAAGTGTTTCATTATGGCATCACTTTCTAGTTCTTAAATGGCAAAAAAAAAAACCCTCTGCACTTTCCATTTTTGTCATTTACGTTCTACCCGGTCCACAAGGTAATCTGGTTCCCCTTTCGCGGCGTCACCCAATTAGACAGTAAAAAAGACATCGCATATTATAAATCCGGAACATTAGATCGGAATGAAATGCATTAATGGTCCAAATCTAATCATTCATTTAAATACATCGGACAATTGAAATCTATTGAATATTAACCTGACTTTGATAAGTGCGACGAAAAATTATGCCATCTAATACTATAAAAGGGAAACAAGATGAAAAAAGAATTATTGGGGTAAGTCGTAATTTACCCAATTGCTTAAAAGATGTGACTAAACACTAGTGTCTTAATAAGTCCAAACTCCCTAAAAAGTAACAAAAATATGGAACACTAACAAATACTATAAATTACCAAAACGACAAGTAAAGAAACAACTCGAAAAAGCACTCACGTCTCATCGGTGAGCCAAACTTGATCGGCATTGTCCATTACAACCTTCAACAACTCCAAAGACAATATCTTTCCCCTCAACAAGATATCATCATCCGAATGCTCCGGCGATGAAAATTTCATTGACAACTTACACAAATTCTTGAAAAGCATAAAACCGTCCACCCTAATCTTCGAATGCCTCTTCCCCTTGCTCATCTCGGGATCTGCCACCTCACCCTCCGCATTCTCAACAACTTTTAACTCCAAATCCGAATCAAAATCCTTCTCATTACTATTATTCCCTTCAACAACCTCGTTAATCAGATTCTGAACAAAACCCACGGAGCTCCCTTCATTCAAGTTCCTATCTGTAAACTCCAACAACTCCGATACCGAAATTGTTTTGAAACTCGCCGAAATATTATCTTCTTGAACCTTTGAAAAAATAATAACCATAATCTGAGCCAAAACCGCCTTTGCGCAAATCTGGTTCGTCCCATTCGCACCCCTTAAATAAATATCGTAACAAGTCCGCACAATGTATAGCAAACAATCCCCTCGGATAAACACCGATGGCGACCTGATCGCCGATAAAAGCACCTTCATGACCCCCAGCTCGATCGTCTCCTCTCTCATCCCATTCGCCTTACAAACCGAGTCGATAACGTTGAAAAAGATGGCATTTTTTTCAACATTTTGATCTATTTCGGATACGATAAGGTTACGAGAGAAGAGGTTATATAGGCATTCGATGGCAGGGAGGGCAACTTTAGGGGAACCCGAGTCGAGGGCGAGGGTAAGTGGCTCGAGGAGGGAGGAGGAAGGTAGAGAAGGGGATTCAGGGGGGAGGAGGGAGAGGGCGTCGAGGGCAGATTTGGCTGACGTCACGAGGCGGGAGTGCTTTCGCCATGCCACATTTTTGATGATTTTATCGAGGGATGGACCGATCACTCGACCCACCCTTGAATCCCCACCTATGCTATTTTGTGACATTTTTATCAAACTAAATTGAATCTCATATGAAGAAAATGGCGAATGTAATATTTTATAATGAGGAGAAAAAGATCTCTAATATTAGCTTAGATCTGTTGTGTTGCTGCTATTCGGCTGTTACCAAATGATATGCATCCCTATAGGTTTATATAATAATGTAATACTTACCCGCAATAAATAAATAAATAAAATATATATGTTTTGAATCTGGTGTTTGTGATCATTTTCTTCTCCTACAATATTGAAATTGTTTGTTTTTTTGGTTCTCTTTTTTCTTATTTACACTAGTCGTCTTCACCGACCTTAAGCAAAGTCTCAATTATTACATAAATAATCCCTTATTTTTAAGTCTTTGTATTATATAAATAATCCCTTATTTTTAGGTCTTTATGGTTTGTTCTTTATTGCTGCTAATAATTACAGATATGGTTTCCAAGTTTTGAAGTTTGGTATAATTTGTCAATTGGAAAAGTCAAAGGGAAGGTTGACAATTTTATCTTCTAACCGTCCCAAAATAATAGTACACTACAAAACCACATGCAACCGGTCAAGAGCTTGTGTCTAAATTATCGAAATAAAAAATTCCAAAATTTAATAATATAATTAAACTTTTAAACTATATGATTAGATTTTAAAAAAATTCATTTCGACAATTTTGATACAAGTTATAGGCCGGTCAAACTTTATACGTGATTTCGTAGTGGACTATTATTTTGGAACGAAAATAGAACTTCTTTTACTTTTCTTTTAGGTTAATTTTGAGAATGGATATGACATTGTGGATCCTTGTTATTGAGTTATTTCTTATGTTTTGGCCTATATGGTCACTTTATTATTCAATTCATCGCCTGCAAAACTACAAAAAGATCTCAGCTTTACAAATTAACAAAATCTCACTACAATTTTTTACCGGAATCTACAATCTCAGTAAAGGCATCTTTCATTCTGAATCTGTTTAAATAGAGAGGGAATTCCCAAATCCAGATGCCACAAATAAGTGAAAAAAAATGAATAAAATGAACACAACTATCAACTACATACAGCAGTCAGCAGCAGCAGACTCTAAAGGAGCTTGTTCCTGATTAAATGACTCCCAATTTATTTCCCTAAGCATATTGAACCTCTGCTCTAATGTGACAAATCCAGCCTGAGAGGCTACAATATCGGATGTTCCAGCCCGGTGGATCAGAAGTAAACCAGACCCCATTTCTGGACCATGAATTTTACCCGTTAGCAAAACTCGAAGAGGCATGAAGAGAAATTTCCCCTGCCATGACCACAAAAAAAGTACGTTATTAAGTTACAAAGAAAGAGAGCATACGAATAGGATTTTGTGATAAGAAAATATTTTATGTTGGGACTGACCTTGCGTTTGAGCAATTTACCAAAGCCTTTAACCCATGTCTTCCACCCATCAGGGCCTTCTTCTAGAGCACCAAAAAATTCTCCGCTATCACAGGCAGCTAATAATTTCGCCGCAACCTCCGCAAGGCCATCTTGTAGCACTGGTTTACCCTCGGGACTGTAAATGACAATTCAATGCCAGGAAATAACAACATAAATTGACTGCAATTAGATAATTTGACAAGTGAAGAACATACATTTACTACAAACATTTTGCATGTGATGCGTGATGTTCATAGAAAACTGCATATTAGTTAAATGGAGCAACTATCCTTTTGATTGACCAGAACTCTGAAACAATGTGAAAGAGATACAATACAAGCACCAAACATGCATAGTCTGATAGTCCCACCATGCGTTAAAAAGGAAGGACCCGATGCAGGTGAGGTACGATACATATTTACCATTTTAAGGTCTAATAATTGCAGAATAGAGCAACATCTAAGATTTAATATAGAAGACCTCAAAATTCAGAAAGGGGAATGTTCAGGAGAATATTATTTATTAATAGCATACTAATGATAGAACTTTGGTGGTAAAGCAAATGTAAGTTTTTTAGGAAGATTAGCAAGGTTGAAAGGTACTCATTCAAATTAAGTGATGGACACGTAGAGATGCATAGAACTATGTGCGTGTCATTTCTTAAGGTAGGAGTAAAAATGCAAGTCGTAATTGTTCTGACTGTACTCCCAGGAACAAAGTAAGAGATTTACAAGAACTTCCGTTTTTTTTTATATTGAAAATATTTTATTATATATCTCTGTGACAATAAAAGGTTGTGAATCATACAGCAGACATTTTTCATTCTATTTTAGTACAAGATAATTGAACCACGGTCCTCGGAGTTGGGTTAGCATCAATGTGAAACTCAAACAGCAAAAAGAGCAACACTGTTTACAATAAATTCCCAATTATTTATCATATTACATAATAATAAGAGATATAGTATTTACCTTGATAAAGTAGCATGTAGAGGGTAAGAAAGCAAATTTGTAAGTGCAGTGTCGGAATCCGTGATTAAATCAATTCCATCTTTTAGAAGCTCGACAGCATTCTGTTAGTAGAGAGAATATTTGTAGTATGAGAATAGAATAAAGGAAATCAGTAAAAAGAAATCCATGATAGCTGAACAAATGACTCAATCGGAACATTCTTTTCAAGCCAAATGCTAAGATTCTGAAGTTTCTATTTTTTTAGGAAAGTTGCTATTAATTCTGAAGGTATCCAGGCCCAGTTGCACTACCCTGCTCCATTGTTACTACATTAAGATCCTTTTCATTATCTCTTCTATCATTGCCAACATATTTGGACTGCACCGTTTCATTGAATTAATTCAAAATATAAAAAAAAGTAAACACACAAAATTCAGAAGAATTTTTTTGAACGAAGTAGCTTCTCGCCTCTACAAAAGGACCATCAGCTTCGGTGAGAATACCAATGCTCTTCCAGCGCTCACCAATACTTTTAGTCAACTCTCCTGATGGAAGCGATTTTAAATGCTGACCATTCATCCACCTGCCATAGTCATCATTGCATAAAAGAATTGTTACCAGACAGTTATTGGACAGCATAATGATATTGTTTGGCTTATTCAAATAAGAGAGCGCCGTTTTTGCTAACCAAGAGCTCACTCAGAAATATACTAAAGTGCATCATACGGTATTGAGAAAGTGAAATGAAAGTACATAATAGTATAAACTCAAACATTCAGTAGAAACTCCCAAGTCTGTCTACATATGTTTCCTTCCGTAAGTAATGATGCATAAGAACAACTCTCTAAAAGAGGTGGCAAATTAAACGATTGTAGTACCTTAATTTGGTAGAGTCAAATATTGCTCCACTCTTATTGACGCGTTCAATAGAGAACTTCTCAACTGTATGTCATAAAAAGAAAGATATTTATATAGTCATTAAAAGTAGATTATATCATTTTTCACACATGAGAGGTAGGGCTATTAGATAAACCCAATCAAATCTCAAACAATCTCAGAAGAAAATAATGAAACAAACCAGTGAAACAGTAGAATTTGGGAAAATTACCTATTTATATTAAAAAAAACTGAAAGGTTTACACTAATGGAAATTAAAGAACTTCAAAGAAAGATAAGGAAAGACTGAAAGGAAATTCTACTGAAAGTAACATAATTGACAGAAGTAACAATCTTTCCCTTCATTCCTAAGTTCTAAATGTTTCTTAACCCTCTATTTTTACTCATGTTTACACGATTAAGGTACATGCAAAAAAACTCCCTTTATATGTCAACTGGTTGCACTCTTATCGTTTGGCACTACGATGCTTTTCCATTTGAATTATTTACAAGTAGCAAGCATATTTTCATTGCTGTGTCTAAATATGACGACTTAGACATGAAACATCCAGTTAATATTTTTCATATGTGATATTATGAAACAAACTAAGGATGTGGCTGCAGTTAAAAAATGGTTGCAGCCCCCCTAGGTTCTATTCAAATCCAAGTATCCAACTGGCTAGCTCAATCACGCAATGAATATCAACATTCAATAAATGTAGAATAAACTAACCAAGTTTCTCAAGGGTGAAGAATTCATTCTCAGTACCATCACCCCAACCCAACAAAGCTAAATAGTTGACCATAGCCTGTGGTAAATAGCCCATCTCTCTATACTGTTTAGTGCAATCACAAACATACCCACCCAGTTACGGACGATTACATTTTTTATATAATAAAAAAAGCAACAGAGCTATGCTACCTACCTGACCAACTGAGGTTGCACCATGACGTTTCGATAACTTGCTCCTATCAGGAGCAAGAATTAGAGAAACATGTGCGAATTGAGGCATTTGAAATCTAAGGGCCTGAAATAGAGAGAGAATTTGTGCGCCAAAAAGTTGTTAACCTATGAAGAAAAAGAAAAAAGGGAATAAGGGGAGTAACACATTACCTTGTATATCAATGCCTGTCTCAGAGTGTTTGGTAAATGCTCTTCTGCTCTGAAATGGAATTTTTTTGGTGAAGGGATTGAATATTAAGGAAAGAATGAAAAACAATAAGCTTGCAAGTTCTAGTAGAAGAAGAAAGTATTAAAGCAAGAAAGGCAATCAACTTTGTAATAAGCGTGTTAGGACTATGGCTAGATGGATAAGTCCATAAATGCTACCTGATCACATGTGAGATAGCCATGGTAGCATCATCTACAGTTACACAGAAGTTGTATACCGGCTGTCCATTACTTCTCATTATAACAAAATCTCCTAGTGTGTCCAAATTCCAGCTGACCTTCAAGGATCATAAAACCAAATAAAAAACCTAGCCACAACGACACTACGGAATAGTCAAGGTGGACTCAGCTAGAAGCAATGTTCTAAAAGGCGCAAGGCGGCTTTTAGGCGGAAATTGGTCGCATAGCGCCTAATTCTGCTTAATCACCGCCTAATCTCGCCTATTCTGCTAGGCTTGTAGGCTCCGCCTAATTTCTGTCTAGGCTTGATTTTTAGAACACTGATTAGAAGTTACTCAAATTAGGATTGCGTGTGTGTAAGTTTCCTCTAATGCTTCAGCTATTTTTTTTTCCTCAACATATTCAATCATTAAAATTCAATTTACTATCTGCAAGGTATACTTGTAAATTGTGATGCTCTTTGTTAACCTTTGAAAATCGACAGGGTTAAGAATAAAATCAAATTTGAAACGGAAGTCACCTCTCCTCGAATTAGGTCACTAATTTTCAAATTTCCTTCCTTGGGCACTCGAAAGCGATAGGTATAAGGAGTTCCCTTAGACAGTTCTTCATTTACTTCCTCATCTTCCGCGTAAGCCCACTTTCCTGCATACACCGGTGGTAGTTGTTTTAACTTAGCATTTTCCTTCATTTGTTCTAGCTCCTGAGAATATTAACAGATAATTTTCCAATAAATACAGGCATACATTTGTATAACAGGAAAATACAATAGAGATTTAATTGTTTCAAACTTCAAAACTATACTGAAACTGAAATTTGACACATGGGTTGTAAAACTGTACCAAAGGAATAAACCACTACAAAACAGTATGATGATGCACACCGTGAAAACTCATATCAGCACCCTATAACAGTAGCACAACTAAAACTGCAGTGACAAACAGTTTACACGCAAAGTGCCAACCAAAAGATACTATAATGTACCAACTTAAGACCAGAATATCCCACAACCTGAAGATCAAAATAGGCTTCCCCTCAAGAAAACATGCCCCCAAGCCGAAGATCAAATCTTAATTTAACCAGAAACGAGATACCCAGACACAGACACAGACTGCAGCAATACTAACCAGGTAAATTTTCAAGATAGTTTTCTTGACTTTAAGCAGCAAAATAAGAAAAAATGTTTAATGAAGTATGCGCGAAATATTTACACATGCAACTAGATACCAGATATATATCATTGGAAGAGCCACTTTCACTTAGTAACCAAGTACAATAAATAATATTCACTAATTGAAGAATGTTAAAGAAACACATTACATAAATGAGTAATGAGGTCCAAATTCTTCTTATTGACTACTGCAGAGAACTGTGTCCAGTAGGAATACCCCAATGTTATTTCTACCTTTTCTATTAGATTCAACCAAAACATATCCATGAAGTTCAGTAAAGTTACAAGCATGACTTCATAATTTTAACATTTTAAAAGGATAATCATGTAAAAATTGCAGACGCAGAATATGACACCAACATAATATAATGTTCCACAGCTCAAACAAATTATCACAAATGAAGCAAGTGAACTTATAGCTGAACGAATAATTTTCATATAGATATAACAGCCCTTCCCTAACTTTTGACTCAAAAGTGGGAACAAAAAATGATCCCAGCAAAGCATTCCTACCTTGAACAGCCACCAGAAAGTAATTTCCCATAAATCGCAACCACTTTTGAGGTCGTACGTAAAAAGCAGATACAAAAATTGCAAACAGCAAATATAAGATGATACATTAAGAAAAACCTTAAATTACCTCACTAGAACAAAAGCATCGATAGACATGCCCAGACTTTAAGAGGGTGTCCGCATATTTCTTGTACAGAAGATTTCGTTCAGATTGCCTATAAGGACCATAATCGCCACTAACACCAGGCCCTGCGATTACATGTATTTTTTCATATTCAGCATGACTTACAATTAAACCAAGTATCATGCTTCTAAAAGTACCTACCAAAACTGTAATATCTCATACCAGATCAACTTACACTAATACAGACAGAATTAGGTAACCGATGTAAATCCACAAACTGAAATTAAAAATGGAATAGTAACGGATGCTAGACGAGACACAGGATTGTGTTAGATGCAAAAAAGATAAGTTCCTATTGAGACCACTGAAGTACAAAGATTTGTTCTTTGGGGAAGTCAATAGCATATTATTAAATAAATATAATGTCCACAAGAGAAGCACAGACAATTGAGTAGTATAAAGAAAATTGAGATTATCCTAACTAAAATGGAGGACAGTGGAAAAATAAAGGTGCTTTCTCGTATTAAATTTTCACATTTATTTTATCATCATAGAGATTAATGAGCTAAATATCTCAGGAAAAAGTTGATCAAGAATCTTTAATCTATCTGCCATCCAACTTGTTTAGTCGAAAATAGTTCACCAAGTTTTTGAAGCATGAGATACCAAAGTAAACAAAGACAAAAAGCGAAACAAATAAAAATGCTGGGTTTTAGCGAGTGATCACTCTTTCAGAGAATCAAAAAAGTTGAATTTTTTATACTGCAATTGTTCATTTCTTATCAGTTCTTTATCCATCTTTAGCAAAGCAATCATGACTGCTTATGAAAACCTTGGTATATTACATTTCATTTCGTTTTGCTTTCCCGACTTCTTGTTTTTGAAACCAAGTAAAATATGAGGGAGAAAAGGTTGATATAATAAGAAGACTCGTGTTAAGTATAGAAATAAAGAAACCCCATGTGTGCTTAAGATACTCTGGTATAAATATTAATCTAAAAAAGACAAAGTGCAGAACGCTGAACGCCAACTCGGCAAAATAAACTTCGCCTAAAAGTTAGATTAAACTTTCAAGCTCAATGGTAACTGAAGAAACTATACTTCACTGTAAAACACATGGGCATTGGCCTTTTGAACTATGTTTCTTATCTACCAAGAACTAACCAGTAGGAGCAATAAACAAACTAAACAGCCAAACAGTCACTAGGCACATGAAATTTAAAAGAAATGTAAATAACCTTCATCCCAATCAAGACCAAGCCAAGAAAGATCTCGCAACACGGCTTCTTCAGATTCCCTGGTAGATCTTTCCAGGTCAGTATCTTCTATTCGGAGAACAAATTTCCCTCCTTTGGACCTGTAATAATGAGAGTTCCTGTATGAGATGAAATAGGAAATAAAGAAAATAAAATTACACGACCAGTTTATACTTTAGAAGGTAGCACCTTGGCTGTATTATATATCATGTCAAGGATTCAGGGTCAGGTATTGGCAAATAACTCTTGATCATGAAAAACATGCGCAGTTTATACTTAACAACTGAGAAATTTTGTGCACTTTATATCAACACTTGAACTGAAGTTCTAATCACCGTGTCACCAAATGAACTAAGTTCTCTCACAGTCTAGAACTTGGAAATGTAAAACTTTTACCATGTAAAAAGGTCACCTGATGGATTTATTCTACAGCACCTATGAACACTTTTTTCGATTAGCTATATGCTGATGTGCGTTTAATTGTCCACCTTTTTCATACTACTAAGGTTTCATGTCTAACCTAACTAAGCTGGAAGCTTTAAGATGGATTCACCCAGAGGTTTCCAGGTCTGAAAGAAGCAAGCTCTTTTGCTTAAAAGCTGCAAGCATATAAGCATTTAACTTTTGGAAGTTAAACAAGCAATAATCTATTTGGCAATTTCAACTACTGAGCAGTACTATTGGCTACTTTTTATTAATCTAAATATAGAAAAGATTAATCTTAATGCACCAAACTGTTACATTCAAATTTTTACTTTACTTCCCTGAATTTATATCCGAATCAATTTTTTTCCAATACTCTCGATATAAATACAAATAATATAGTTCTATTAGCAGACGCCGCAAAACGTACTTGTAATTACTTCTTATGTTCAGCCTTTTTACCGAAAAGAGCCCTTTTTATAAGCTAAAAAAAACTGTCTAAGCAAACACCACTTCCCTTCTTTTCACGAATTTTTTTTTATGTTAAACGGGTCCCTTCCTTAAGAAAAGACCGATTCTCTTACCATGTAGTTTAACAAAATATCCCCATTTAGGATTTCACCACCCCGCATAATATTATAAAATAATGCACATGTAATTCCGAGGATACTAACTGCGCCACTTGACTCCACCACTGTAAGTAAATATAGGATTTTTGGCAACCAAAAGCATTTTAGTACAACTACAAACAGTACAGTTAAATAGGGACAGAGAGTGTGTTAAGCCCCTACAAGACCGATTATTTACCGTATATTTTGACCAATAAAAAAATTTATTTAGCCTTTCTCATCAAACGTAATAAAATAAAAAAACCAAGCAAGGTGGTTGGTCCAAGTGGTTCCGACCTGGCGTACCACACTTTGTCACGCACTAAGTGGGATCACCTTCAAGATGAGGACTACTGATTGTAAAATAAAATAAAAAAATGCACATGTAGTTAAGCCCTTCCCGTTACAACGATAATGACTCTGCTTCCGCCACCGTCCGTATTTAAGTCTGGACTTTCAAAACAAGACTGCACCTTTTTGGTAAGAGAACAAGAGAGCTTTATTCACAATAGCAAAACCTAGTTAGTCTTCAAACAAGGTTGCTGGGAACTTAATAGTTCCCCTAACAATTACTAACATAATCGTCCACATATAATAGGAAATACTAAACAAGTCCACACCAAAATAGAATTAACATATTAGCTCACTCTCTCATAAATAAATAGACAGTAAATAAATAAGATGGCCGAATGGCCGTGTTAATCATTTCATTACTTAATGCCTTGCGTATATTGAACAAAAGAAACAAAAAGGGATGGAGAGAGTAATGCCATGTTTGGTTGTAGGATAGTAAATGATGGTCGGACTATTAATCCTAACTATCAACCATTTGAAGCGTTTTTTTTTTCATTTATTATCACGATCGGACTATTTTGTAAAATTTACCGTCTTAAAGACTATGACGCTTTGTACAAATTACTTAATAATTTTATTAAGGAAAAGGAAATAGTGGTGCACAATGAGAAAATTACAAAAGACAAACTAAATTGAGACACTTCACATCCGCTTTGAGATAATGTCCATAACTAGGATTCAAATTCTCTAGAGTTTATAATGCACTCACAACCTCTATAGTTCAATCTTAACGGATGAAATAAACACAATCCAATGGTCTAGATTAATTTATATTATATTCATCACATTGAAACAATAAAAAGTTGTTTATACACTCACGGGATGCAGTAAACATTATAGATTTTTTTACAACACAATAAAAACCTAAATAAAATTATAGAACCCTAGTTAATACTACCCTAAACATAAATATTAATTAAAAATAATAAAAACTGTCAATGTTAATGCTTAAATCTAGGTCATTGGATTGTGTTTATTTCATCCGTTAGATTGAATTCTAAAGAATGTGAGTGTATTATAAACAGTAGAGAATTTGAATCCCCATAACTAATACCAGAAATTAAAGAACTAGGAAAAAAGGTTTTTAATGTAAAATTATCTAATATACAAACAATGAAAACCTGTATAAAACAAAAGGAAGGGAAAAAAACATGAGGAGAGAGAGGTAAACACCGAGCGAAGAGGTAGTTGAAGAGGGCGGTTCGGGCACCGCCAACGTGGAGGTTTCCGGTTGGTGAAGGAGCAAACCTAACTCTCACTTCTTTAATCGGAGAATTAATAGATTCTGATGACGCTGATACTGAAAACCTTCTCCTAAAGGTGGTGCTGTTACGGAGGAGGATAGGGAAAGATACGGTGCTACGATGACTACAATGGAATAATGAAGTGGGGGATATTTTATTTATCCTTTGGAACCATGTAGATGGGGATGATCCCACCACCACAATCATACTTGCCATTTTTTACATATATATATATATATATATATAGAGAGAGAGAGAGAGAGAGAGAGAGAGGGGCGGGCGGATAAGCAGCTTTTTTTTTTTTTTTTTTTTATCTTGTAATTTCTAACCCTCCTTTCATTATTTACATATGTAGTAGTAATATGTTTAACAAGGTTGTAATACAACGGTTAACTAGTTATTTAGGGAGACAGAAGTAGAGAGAGTGCAGAACAGTATGATGAATAAATATGTGAATGAATGATAAAATACAAGACCCCTAGGCCTCTTTATATAGATAGAGGGGTAGGGTTACAAGCCCACCTGGACCCAATAAGTAAAAGCCCAAGAGTCCAATAATCTTACAACACTCCCCCTTTGGTCGTCTTGAATTCTTGGTCTTCATGCAGTCGATCTGAGTCGAGTTCATTCACAGTGCTAAACACATAAACACCTTAGGGCCGGAAAACCCGGAGTGGGACAAAACCGGTACCTAAGAGAAATTGTGTAGCCGAATGATATATGCCAAAATACTATGTAAGTAACTAACCACAAAACAGTGTGCCTCATCAAAACCTTGCCAGAACAAAACCCAATGGGAAAATCTCTGATCGAAGGAAAAAGAGTGCAACAGTGGTAGTCGTAGGGGATCAACTACAAAACAGGTGGCTCATCAAAACCTTGCCAGAGTAAACCCAGTGGGAAAAAACTCTGGTCGAAGGACAAAAGAGTACACAGTGATAAGAAGTATACGACAGGATACTCTCCCTGATTTCGGCAATCCTTAGTGAGGTATAACAGGGAACGTGTCTCGCTAAAAACCTTGTCAAGGAAAACCCAGTGGAAAAAAGCTTGTACTAAGGACAAAAAGAGTACACATGCATACAACAGGATGCTCCCCCTCACTTGCACACGACAGGGTGCGAGGATTTTGACTCCGACATAAAATGTCGCTATAAGGTAGCTCAGATAGCCTACGTAGGCCAATCGCCCGTACGTGCCTCTGAAAAGAATGTTTTGGTAGTGACTTGGTGAACAAGTCAACGTGCTTATTCTCTGAACCAATATGCTTCACTTCAATCTTTTGAAGCGTTTGTTGTTCATGTGTTCAGAACAACTTTGGCGAGATATGCTTAGTGGCATCACCTTTGATATAACCATGTTTCGCTTGATCAATCACAGCGGTGTTGTCCACATAAATAACAACTGGTTCATCATGATCGTAAACTAGATCACAGGTGCTTCGAATATGGCCAATAACTGCTCAAAGCCAGACACACTCTCTAGTCGCCTCATAGAGCGCGAGTAGCTCAGAGTGGTTAGTCGAAGTGGCCACTAGAGTCTGTTTACGAGACCTCCAAGATATCTCCGTGTTCCAAATGGTAAAGACATAACCAGATTGAGAACGTCCCTTGTGCGGGTCTGATAAGAAACCAGCATCGGCATAGCCGACAAGGGTTGCGTTATCTTGAGGATCAATGGAGCTAGATCCACTCGACGCAAATGGATAGAATAAGCCCATGTCCGTAGTACCTCTAAGGTAACGGAAAATGTCTTTTATGCCAGTCTAGTGGCGACGTGTTGGCACGGTGCTGTGTCGAGCTAGACAATTCACAACAAACGAGATGTCCGGTCTAGTACATTGGGCCAAGTACAATAGTGCGCCTATTGCACCCAGATATGAACACTCAGGGCTCAATATCTCTTCATCGTCCTCCTTTGGACGGAAGGGGTCCTTATTAATGTCTAGAGAGCGGACGACCATGGGAGTATAGGACGGCTTAGCATCACTATGACTAAAGCGCCTCAACACCTTTTGGGTGTAGCTTTCTTGATGGACTAAAATTCCATCTTTACGGTGCTCGATCTGCAGGCCGAGGCAATACCGTGTCTTCCCAAGATCTTTCATCTCGAATTCCTTCTTCAGGATTTCAGCAGTTTCAAACACCTCTTTCGAGGTTCCTATGAGATTCATATCATCTACATAGACTGCAATAATCGGATATCCTGAAATGGATTTCTTTATGAACATGCATGGGCATAGTTCATTATTAACATATCCCAAGCCGATCAAGTATTCACTTAGACGGTTATACCACATCCGTCCGGATTGTTTCAATCCATATAGTGATCGTCTCAGTCTAATCGAGAACGTGTTCCGTGGACGGGAACTACTTGATTCAGGCAACTTAAGTCCATCAGGGACTCTTATGTAAATCTCTGTGTCCAGATCCCCGTAGAGATACGTTGTGACCACATCCATGAGCTGCATATTCAGTTTTTCGGAAACTACTAAACTGATTAAGTAGCGGAACGTTATAACGTCCATTACAGGAGAATACGTCTCATCATAATCAATTCCAGGGCGTTTAGAGAAACCTTGCGCCACAAGGCGAGCTTTGTATCTAACAATCTCATTATTCTCATCACGCTTCCTTACGAAAACCCATTTATGACCAACTGGTCTAACATTGGGCGGTGTTGGAGCGACAGGTCCAAACACCCTTCATTTTGTTAAGGAATCCAATTCAGCCTGGATTGCTTGTTACTATTGAGGCCAGTCTGTTCTTCGCTGACACTCAGCAACGGTACGATGTTCCATGTCATCATTGTTCATAATGTCAGTGGCCACTGCGTATATGAACACATCATCGATGACAGTCTCGTTTCACTTCAAAATATCGTCTAAACTAGTATAATCGACAGATATTTCGAGGTTATCATGATGATTAGGAACTAGTGTTTCATCTGGAACACGCTCCTCTAATACATCACCGTGATCCTTAATGATCTCGTGTGGCAAAACAGATGCGACAGGATTTCTCCTCTTTCGAGGCAGAACATCCTTGGAACCGGACGGCCTTCCTCTTTTTTTCGGAAGGGTGGCGGACTGAACGGCCGACGGCAGCGTCCTTTGCTCGGTGGGTACAACCGGAGCAACGTGTTCAACCGGAACACGGCGTCTCACTGGGACGTCTATCCTTGCAGGCACATTTGCAGCAGGTATATGTGATCTCGTGACATTCGCTAGGTCATTAAATGCGTCTGGCATTTGATTTGCAACATTTTGCAGACCTAGGATTCTCTGCACTTCCTTATCACTATGTGCAGTTGGGGGATCTAGGTGAGACATAGTGGGTATATGCCACGTTAATTCACGTCGTTCCTTATCAATGTTAACATGCATTTCTCCCCCTAACGACGGGAAGAATGTCTCATCAAAGTCACAATCCGCATGTCTAGCGGTAAAGAGATCGCCTGTCAAGGGATCTAAATAGCGTATTATGGACGGGGATTCATAATCGACATATATGCCCAATCGTTTCTGAGGTCCAAATTTGGAACGCTTAGACGGCTCAATTGGAACATTGACTAAACACCCAAACACACGTAAATGTGAGACATCGGGCTCATATCCAGTTAACAACTGATACGCAGATAGTGGTTGGGTGGCCATGGGCCTCAGACGGACCAACGCAGCAGCATGCAAAATGGCATAGCCCCACGCAGAAATAGGAAGTTTGGTGCGCATAACCAAAGTCCTAGCAATCATTTGCAATCGCTTAATGAAAGCTTCTGCAAGGCCGTTTTGGGTATGAACATACGCAACTGGGTGTTCAAGATTAATTCCCAAAGTCATGCAATAGTCATCGAAAGTTTTCGATGTAAACTCCGCGGCATTATCAAGTCTAATAGACTTTATCGGATAATCCAGATGATGAGCCCTCAATTTAATGATCTGGGCTAGGAGTTTTGGAAACGCTGCGTTTCTTGTGGACAACAAAGCTACGTGTGACCATCTTGTCGATGCATCAACCAAAACCATGAAATATTTAAATGGTCCGCATGTTGGTTGGATAGGTCCACAAATATCTCCTTGAATTCTTTCAAGGAATTGTGAAACTAATTTCGTAGGTTTCACACGAATTGGTTTGAGATTAGTCTTTCCAATCGAGCATGCTTGGCATAGGCTTTTCGGATTAATCACGAAATTATTTCCTCCAAGAGGATGCCCATGAGATGCGTTCATCGTTCGAAGCATCGTATTTTGACCCGGGTGTCCCAGCCGGTTATGCCATAGCATAAAAATGCTCTCATCAATCGGCGTCCGCCGAATGATTAGATTGCTTTCAAAGTTTTGGATTGTAGTAACATACAAACCACTTGAAAGTCATCTCAACTTCTCCAGAATACGCTTTTGGTCGTATTGAGTGGAGGTGATGTGAAGGTATTCAATACCATTTTCACGAGCAGTTTCAAGATGAAACTTATTTTCTCGGATATCCTTAAAGCTCAACAAGGTACGACTGGACCTCGGAGAATATAAGGCCTCAGATACTTCAACAGGAGTACCATTTGACAACGTGAATTTAGCTTTACCAAAGCCTTCAACAAGGGTCGACGGGCCCGAAATTGTTGTCACTGAGGTTACTTTAGGCGTAAAGTTGATAAAAAAACCATTTATCTTTTAAGATAGTGTGTGTAGTGCCGCTATCAACCAGACAATCAACTGCCCCACAATACATGCCTAAAAGTAAAATAATTTAAAGTCGGTCACACGAATAAAAGGAATTGCTCAATGAAATAACTTTAAATTATACGAGAAATGTTCAAAACATTATCCATAAAACAAACCATAATCCAAAAGAAATGAACAATATCCAAAGGAAAAAACATAATCCGAAATGGAATTGAAATAACATAATGCAGGAGCAAAACAGCTCAATTATTAAAAGAAACGAATAAAAAAAACTTTATTCTTCCATGTGAGCCTCAAAGTCAGGGGTCTCAAGAGTTTCTTTTGTACTAGCTTCAATCATGTTGGTTTCGACCCTTCTACCCTTGTGGTAGTTTTCGACTTCTTGGGGAGTTGCCCTACAAGTCCTTTGCATATGACCATTTCCACCACATTTATAGCACAGAGTTGGCATATCAGCCGGTTCTCTTGCTTTGGGACGACTGGCCCGTTTGTTCCTACCACCACGAGACTGCCTAGGAGGAGCCACAGGTCCTCGGTTCGGACGATTGTCCAAACCTCGCTTGGCTGGACGAGCATTACGCTCACCCATGTTCCTTGGCTGACGGGATGACTGGCCCTTTTCTCGTTTCCCATATCGTGGACGAGGTCCACGAACAACATTAGCATCAGGCATTGGAATTGCCTTTGA
Organism: Primula veris; assembly: GCA_963682055.1. Classification (NCBI taxonomy): domain Eukaryota; kingdom Viridiplantae; phylum Streptophyta; class Magnoliopsida; order Ericales; family Primulaceae; genus Primula; species Primula veris. The sequence continues at coordinate 16,384,489 of OY821745.1, read as the reverse complement.
ACCAGCAGGACGAGAATTACTGTTCATCATTAAAATGAGACTATTCTTCTCATCCAATAACAACTGGGTGATGAGCTCGGGAAATTTGGTGAATTTAGACTGACGATATTACTTTTGGAGCAAGATGTCAGAACTAGGAAATGTGGTGTACGTTTTCTCCAATAAGTCACTGTCGGTGAGTGTTTCACCACAATATTGGAGAGTAGCACGAATTCTGCATACTTCAGCGTTATATTTTTCAACGCTTTCGAAGTCCTGAAATAGCAAATTCAGCCAATCACGGCGGGCTTCAGGAAGCCAAATGGTATTTTGGTGGTCGAAGCGCTCTTTCAGAGAGTCCCACAATGTCTTTGGTGAGGTGGTCGCTATGAACTCAGATTTCATGGCGTTTGATAAGTGGCGGCGAAACAGAATCATTGCCCGAGCACTCATTTCACACGTTACTTCCATTTCACGCTCCTCCTCATCATATATGACATCCAATAGGCCTTGGGCATCTAAATGGTTTTGGATATCCTGACTCCAATCCAAGTAGTTCTTGCCAGCATCATCCAAAATTGGAAATTCAAGCTTGATTGACATTTTTCTACAACAGGAGAAAAGAAAAGAAAGACTGGATTAGTCATCATATAAAACAACGGGTTTATATGTTTATGGTTTGTATAAGCACAAACTTTATTTCGAAACGACAGGTTTGGAAAACAAGTTTTGCTGTTAAGTGAAGAGGTTCTCTTTGATCGAACGACAGGTCGATCCTGAGACACCAATTCGGCGAATACATATCTATATAGACACATTCAGGGAAATTATTATTTACTCAACCCCTTTCGGTAGCTCTATTTGAACACGACCAGGAAAGACGGTGAGGGGGGTGGGCACGAATGCCTCTTAAAAACCGACCTCATTAGGAGAACGACTTCCGCCTTTATCTTTCCTAGACATCGTATCCAAATAGGTGAGCCTATTTGGGGAAGATTCATAATTTTTCCAACTTAAATGTGAATATATACGATTTTCGCATTTTATATATGGCAATAATATTAACAATATAGACAATATCTATCTAAATTAACCATATATATATATACATGCAGTAAATATATTTTAGAATCTATCTAATCATGCAGTAGATTTGGTGTTATAATCAAATCAATTTAATATTATCAATCAATCCATGAAGATTTTAACACATCAAATCAAATCAATTTATGATTATCAATCAATCCATGAAGATTCTAACATATCAAATCAATTTAAGATTATCAATCAATCCATGAATATTCTAACATATCAAATCAAATCAATTTATGATTATCAATCAATCCATGAAGATTCTAACATATCAAATCAAATCAATTTAAGATTATCAATCAATCTATGAAGATTCTAACATATCAAATCAAATCAATTTATGATTATCAATCAATCCATGAAGATTCTAACATATCAAATTAAATCAATTTAATTTAATTAACATGCAATTTTTATTCGCTTGCCTTTTAATAAAATTTTTTTATATGCATGTGTGTGTATATTTACCAAATATTGTATCTTTATCAACCATATGTACTGTTTTCGTATAAGTATTATACTACAGGACCATGAGTGTAATTTCAGCAAACTATATATCTATTTACAGCATTATTCATATACAGTCCAGAATTCCAGACAAGTTTCAGTTTAGTCCTTAAGTAATTTACAGAATAGTTTACAGATTTCAGAGAATTACAATTCAGTACATACGTTTCAGTTTGTTGCAGATTTAATCCGACAGATTAATACATGTTTTACAATTATAAGATTTCGGATTTACAAATCGGTTATACATGTAATAAGTACACAACTCATCGATGCTACTGTTATCAATTTACAATATGTACTGTTATCAATTTACAATTCCAGAATCAATACTGTTAATATGGTCAGTATATGGTCGGTTATATGTACTGTTATGGATGTAATTATTCTAGAATCAATTAATTCAAATACTATGCATGATCACAGTAATAGTATAAACATGCAATTCGCAGCAGAGTAACATACAAACGTACAAATCAGTACAACTATTACTCGAATTTTAATAGTTGTACAGTTAAAAAAAAATTATATCAGGTACCTTACGCACGGTATGTTGGTGAAGGTCGATATAGCAAAATCCTAAAAATCCGGATAAACCTCAAGGTTTATTGAATGTATAATCCGTACTTCGATCTCCGAGAGCAGTGCTGATAACGTGTTGTAATACAACTATTAGCTAGGTATTTAGGGAGACATAAGTAGAGAGAGGGGAGAACAGTATGATCTTTATTATGAATAAATATGTGAATGAATGATAAAATACAAGACCCCTAGCCCTCTTTATATAGATAGAGGGGTAGGGTTACAAGCCCACCTGGGCCCAATAAGTAAAAACCCAAGAGTCCAATAATCTTACAATAAAGGATACGTTTAACAGATTTGAATATTTTTTTTAGTGGATTTCATATTTTTCTGATTTTAAAAATTTGTGGATTTGAATGTTAGGTTAACAAATCTAGATTTTCAGCAACAAGGGGCTCAGGCTCTTCTCTAAAAGAGAGCCCTCACAAGTTTAACGGTGTCATGCTATGCTATTGGTTTGGGAGTACGGATTAAGTTTATTGCTTTAACTTTTCAATATTATTAAAATTACTAAACATGTTATAACAGTTTTTAATGTAATTGTAAATATATTTTAGCAGTTATAATTGTAATCAAAACTAAATAATTGACAACTAAAAACTATAAATTTAAATAAATAAAATTAAACATTCATTTCATTAATTAATAAAAGAGTACATCAATTAAAAATAAAAAATTACATCAAGTAAAAATAAAAAGTAAATCAATTGAAAATAAAAATTAAAAATTACATCAATGTCACTTATTAAAAATTAAACATTACTTTAAACGTCGCCGGCCTCAAACTCTCGAACCATGGAATTGTCAAATGTGCTCGATTAGATGCTTTTGAAGGTTTTCGTGTCTTTTTTTTTTCTTAAGCGATACACATCTTTCTCTAAATGTTGTTGGAATAGGATTTTCAATGACCGGAAGAGATGGAGGAGAATCGTCAAAACCTGTCACTGGAAAATCTCTTAACTCTAATTGTTCCGGATGCTCACGTTCAACAATCATATTATGCAATATTATGCACACTAACATGATGTACTTTAAATCTTTTTGATCCCACAAGCGTGTCGAATCTCTTAAAATGTGCCAACGAGATTGCAACACACCAAATGCACATTCAACGTCATTTCGAACTCCTTCTTGGTATTGAGAAAAGGTACAATCTTTTTGTGACAAAGGAGACAGAACGCTTTTCACGAAATAAGCCCATGGAGGATAAATACCATCAGCAAAGTAGTATCCCATATTTTATTGGGTTCCATTTATCTTATAGTTACAATGTGTGGCATCGCCTTCCATAAGTCTATCAAATAAATTAGGCTCCTCCAACACATTGATGTCGTTATTACAACCGGATGCGCCGAAATAAGCATGCCATATCCATAAATCCTTAGAAACAACCACTTGAAGGACTATGGATGGCTCTTTTTTATGACCACTTTAATATTGGCCAGCCCAAGCTATGGGAAAAAAATTCCACTTCCAATGCATGCAGTCAATGCTTTTAAGCATACCGGGAAAACCCCTACGAGTGTTGATAATGTTCAATCGACGAATATCGTCCTCATTTGGCTCTCTAAGATAATGCTCGCCAAATGTTCTCACGATTGCACGAGAAAACTCGTTCATACAATTAAGGGTAGAATTTGCGGATATACAAATATTCTCATTGACTAAGTCCGCAGAAAGATCATAGGCTAACATGCGGAGAGCAGCAATAATTTTTTGATACGGGATGGCATCCATACGACCCGCAATATCATATTTTTATTGGAAATAATGATTTTTCTCGATAAACTCATCGGCCATTCTGACGAATAATTCTCTGTACATACAAAACCTCTATCGAAATGCTTTGTCTGGATATATGTGTTCTTAAAAAAATAGTCCCTCTGAAGTTTAGCGTCCCCTTCCAAAATTAATCGAGATCTCTCAACTCGTTGTTTTCGCAGACGTTGTTGCGAAGTTCCTTCATGTTCAAAAGCAACAAGAATAGGTAAAAATATAGGATCGTCGGCGAAAAAAATTTCATTCATCGTTGCGAAATTGGCATCATCGGAATCGGACGAGTAATCGGATGAAGAGGGGGAGAATCGGATTGGATCCATCTGTATTTCGGATAGAAAGTGGTTGAATTATATGATATAGAGAGAGTGTTTTTGAAATGTGTGATTTTAATTAGAGTAGTGTGTGGGTTTGTATAGGGATTAAATTGGGCTATTTTGTAATTTGAAAATTTTTAATGACAAAAAACTAGCCGTTATAAAAACTATTTTATAAGTTAAAAAAACTCGGAAACCAAAAAAAAAATCAAACTAACCATTTATTATCATTATAGAGACTTTTTCGTAGTTAAATTGAAACTATAGAACCATGTTTGTAATTATTAACGGTGAGTTTTTTTTTTTTACATTTGAAACTTCAGGGACCAGTTTGAAATTAATACAGGGACCAATCCCTGTAATTATCAACACAAAACAAGTGTTGGCAGCGAAATCCAGAAAGAAAAAAAATATAGAGGGATAGTTAACACCATCTTCTCTCTGTCGGTTAAAGGTGGCTGGAGGATGAGATGCGGCTCCACCCACCGCAACTCATATGCGATAAACATGCTCTTAGGCTTTCAATTCTAGGGCTGGGGAAAAATCCCGACCCGAGAAGAGTCCTGACCCAAAAACGTTGGGTTTTGTCCCGACCCGACAAGATTCGGAATCGGGTGGCAATTTTAACTTCGTCGGGTGTCCTGACACGACCCAAATTTTTAATTAATTTTTTATTTTATATTATATAACATGATATTTTTTTTATTTCAACACTAAAATATAAATTAATTTAAATCAAATGCAAGTGATGAGAATCGAACCATCTAACTCTAGCATGTAATTTAAACACTCTAACATATGAGTTACAATTCTTTTTGTTTCATATATTAATTATAATTACATAAGTATAATATATATTTATAGTTTTTAATATATGAAACTATTAAAATAAAAAATTTATTTAAATTAAAAAGTTATATTGTTACTTCAAAAAAGATAAATGATCATTATTTTTCGATTATAAAAATTATAATTATAATGTATATCATTTAGTATGACAATTGTTGTTTGTGTGGATAAAACTAAATACTAAAAGAATCTGATAAAAAAGCGTATCAATTTTTTTATCTACTCCATTATTTATAGTTTCACATTATTTTTTCTACTAGTTAATTTCTTTTTGCATTTATTGGGAGTATTATTTTCAAACTATGATTATCTTTCGTGTTAATAACATGTTTCGACTTTTCAAATGGAAATTGTTAATAAAAAATGACATTGTCGTAAAATAAAAAAGATATGTCGGGAGATTCGGGATAAAACTATCCCGACCCTACAAGATCCCGAAAATTCGGGTCCCGACTTTTGTCGGGTCGGAATTGGAATTTTTTTTCACTTCTAAAAATAATCGGATTGGTTTACGAATTAACAGTATACGGATCGGGTTCCGACACTAACTCATCTCTATTCAATTTCTTGGATATTTGACCAAATAATCCACTGACAACATAAAAAAAAAAAAAAAACTCACGGTTAACACTAGTCTTGAAAGATTTACCTATACCAATTTATTTCGGCGCTTGCTTTGATAAAAGCAGTTCAATGAAAATGAAAAAGGTATAAAGTTACAAAGAACGGCAGAAGGACTGCCTAATATATTTTTGGGAGATTCTCTTTTTGCAAAAACTAATTACTTATATTTATAATAGACGTGGTATTTCCAATCTCACGTCTGCGTGACATTTAATATTATTTTTTTTTTCTTCTTTTTTTTCTTCACGTGCTGCGAATTTTTTGGTTTTTATTTTTTTCTTTTTCTTCTCTTCGTCTTTCTTATCCTCTGACTTCATTGTCATTTTAATATATACAAAATTCTCTAATTTTACCCAAAAACTTCCTCAATTTTATCCCAAAAAAACTCTAAATATCAACCATCAACCATCAAATTCATTTATATATCAAATTAATATTTTTTTTTATCAAATCAACATCACTCTACCACTACAATTATCCCCAATTTTACCAAAAACCTCTCCCAATTTACCCAAAAAAAAAACATTCTCAATTTTACCAAAAAAAACTCTAACCATCAACCATCAAACTCCTTCATATATCAAATTAATATTTTTTTTATCAAATCAACATCACTCTACCACTACAATTATCCCCAATTTTACCAAAAACCTCTCCCAATTTACCCAAAAAAAAAAACATTCCCAATTTTACCAAAAAAAACTCTAACCATCAACCATCAAACTCCTTCATATATCAAATTAATATATTTTTTTCTCAAATCAATATCACTCTACCACTACATTTATCCCCAATTTTAACAAAAAAAAAAAAACTATCCCAATTTACCAAAATAAAACATCCCCCAATTTTACAAAAAATAAACTCTAACCATCAACCACCAAACTACTTTCTATATCAAATTAAGATCATTTTTTTTTCTTAAATCAACATCACTCTACCACTACAATTATCAAGACTCTACCACTACAATTATCAAGTAAGTATTTCTTTTTATTATTGAGTTTAAATTTTATGTAAATAGATATAATTATTAATAAGTTATAACATTTATTAATTAAAAGTTTTTAACTTTTTTTATTGACCTTTAAATATTTATCTTCAAATTTGTTTAATCACAACTAATATTGAGTTCTAATTATATAATGTTATATGTTGCTCTAATAACACTTGAGTAATGAAAATAACTTAGATAAATGATTAAAAAAAAACTTGTTTGGGCATATACATGTGAACTTGTTTTGTTAGAGACATTTTATTATTTTGGAGTTTAGGTTAGTAATTAACTTGTTGGATTCTTATAATTTTTTGGAAGTTAAACGTATTAACTCATATATTTAAATTTATGTTAAATATTTTATTGTATCATTTATATTTGATAGTGATATTTGTTAAAATATTCAATTGTTTAGGTACCTATGACAGAAAAAATAAAGTTAAATCCAGGTCTCATTGATGATACCGTTTTATATGAGCAGAAACATCATATTTGTAATATCATTTGGGGATCAAATTTGTTAGACGAAAAAAAGGACATTCGTAACTATAATCGGTTTCCGGTAATTGATGATCATAGAGTTTTATATTTGGTAAATGTGGCTGGTTTTTATGGGTTGTATAGTTTGGGATATAAAAAAGTTGATAATCATTTGATAACTGCATTAATCGAGCGCTGGAGACCAGAGACTAGTACGTTTCATTTTCCGATTGGAGAGTTAACAATGACTCTTCAAGATATAGAGGTATTAGGTGGGGTTAAAGTGGACGGAAATGCTCTTGTATGTGATGAAAGTGGATTTACAACAACCGCTAAACATGCTTTGGTAACTGATTTATTAGGTATAGTTACACGTGATTCTTTTACTGATGATGGGATGATTAAATTTAGTTGGTTGTGTTATACATTTAACCCTCAATCTGTCAACAAGTTTTCATCTGTGAACTATATTATGCGTGTTACAAGAGCATGTATGTTATTGATTATTGGAAGTCAGTATTTACAAGACGACAAAGGAGTTGGTGTGCCAGTACACTATTTAGCTTATATGAGAGATTTTGATATCTGCGGACAATATAGTTGGGGTTCAGCCATATTGGGATATACATATAGGTCACTAACAAAAGCAGCTCTTATTGACAAAAGAGGCAAATCAAAAAGGGGGTGACTGGCACATTGCAATTGTTGCAATATTGGGCATGGAGTAGATTTAGGTTTATGCGTCCTGAATATTCAGCGGATGATACGCCACCTGAAGGGTTTCCATCTTATCCCTTTGGACGCAGGTTGATAAGTTTGCTTTTAGTTTTCATCGTTCAAATTATTGATATGAATTATATGATTAATTTTGCTATTTGGTTTTGTAAATATTATACAGATTGGATAGATGTAAGGTGACGTATACATCAGGTATCCCTTTTCATAGCGTTCGGGTATTTCGTGACTTGTTTGACATGGTGGGTCATCGTCAGGTAAATATTTTTTCATATTTGTTTGTCCATTTATATATAGAAAATTATAACCCTCTTTCTCACTATTAATAATTTTTAATTTTTACTATCAGGTCATTTGGGAGCCGTATCCAAAACTAGCTGATTTGCCTGATTGCTCGAAGGCAGGTCAATGTATATGGCGTTCAAGCGTCCCTCTTATATGTACGGATTTAGTGGAGTATCATAATCCGGAAAGAGTGATGCCACAATTTGGTATGATACAAAAAATACCTCCTCCCGCCAAAAACTCTAAAAACTTACACACACTGAGCCGTAAAGGTCATGCGGACTATAACTGGGTGCAACGTTATCAAGAGCACCTTGAGACTTGGAATGCAAGAGCAGAACACGTTCAAACATCCGAATTTCATAATGACATCCAAATAGCAAGTGATAACTACATGAGATGGTATAATAGAATCACCAGAAAAAGGATAGGTCCGTCTGTGACGCACCCACAAGAAAAAGGTGTGCAGCCAGTTGCGGGCGTTATGGAATACATGGTACTTATTTAGCTATTTTTTTAATTTTTAACATTAATATTTTTTAATTTTTTAATTTTGATTACTTGAGACTTTAGACCTTAATGACTTCGCACCTTGTGAAAATAAAATATTAATTCATGACACCATTGCTTTTAGTGGTCATTTTTTAAATAGTTTTATTAATCAGTATTTTAATGTCTTTGTTTTTTGTAGTTTGAAGAATTGGAACAAAATTATGAAAAGACGGTTCGAAATGGTAAGATGAGTAAGATACAAAAATATTGGAATATGATTCAAGTTGTTGGAAGGAGACCTCCAGTGCTGGACCATGCCGAAATACCGCACCAACAGCCTTCGAACGTCCCACCACATCCACCTTCGGGTCCGGATTCGGCCTCGACATTCTACTTCATCGTTTGCGCATGACATGACAAGCGATTTTTGTCCATGGGTTCAGCCTCAAATGCCTACTTCATCGTTTGCGCATGACATGACAAGCGATTGGATTCCATGGGTTCAGCCTCGACATTCTACTTCATCGTTTGCGCATGACATGACAAGCGATTTTTTAATAAGTACCAAACCCCAAACTCCAATGTTTTTCCTGACGAAGGATCGAGCACTGGGTTTTGAAGTATTTTTATTTAAGAATATGTTTTTAGTGGTGCATGAGTTAGTAGTATTTTTCGTTTTATATATTTTGTACCAAATCATGTGTGACAATTTTATTTCGTTTTCCCGTTTGTATTTAGTCAAGTAATGAAATAACAATAGTCAAGTAATAAATAGAGACATTAAGCAAAATTCACGAAATGTGAAATACGTAAAATAGCTAACATTTGTTACAACATTATAATTATTCATCATCTGATAAATTGGTAACACCAAAATAAGTGTCGGGTCTCGACATTCTTCTTAAACCTTCATAATAATTAAAATTTGGTCTAAAAACTTCTTCCCATGGAGAAGCTTCACAAGAGCGAGTCTTTTTCCACCCGGCACTAATATTTGGCATGGGAAAAGGCCTGACATTATTTCCGCTTTGATCAATGATGATCTCCACGTAATGGTTTCTATTCACATTGGCCATTACAATCATAGAAGGATTTGTCGGAGGAGCTGTATGCATAGGCAAATAAGTTGCCAATCCTTCATCAAGTGTCACCACTGCCATATTGTACTTTGATGCAATTACATAACCCGACTCTGGGAAGTGCATCCAATTTTCTTCATCTGGCATATTATACGGATCATTCCAAATAAATGAGTTCCGAATGAAAGTGTAACCTCTTATTTGTCTAATAAGATCAAAATAGTAAGTTGGGTGGTTATCAATTTCATGGAAAAGGTCTTTTCGCACTTGACTCCAATCATCGGCTCCTAATCTCATTCACATTGCCTTTGCAATCACTCGAAACCCACAATGCCCATCACCGGCTACATCATTGACCGTCAATATATGATCGTGAAACATAGACGGAATCTGCTCCATATATTTAAATGACTTGCGGAAATTAGGGCTTGACTGCGATGTTGCTTTACCTTTCTGTTTCTCATAAACTGAATACCTAGGGGGTATGGGGGGTGATGGACCATAATTAGTTTTTGCACTGCTGTAACTGTGTCTTCTTTGTGTCTGTTGATCCTTGAAAAACTGAGTATATTCAAAGGCAGATGGGTCCCGTGTGGTTGAATATTTGGTAGGTCTTTTCCCCCTTGATGATGGTTTATTTTGTGGTTTGACCAGAGGCTCTCTGGCTGTTGTTTTTAAAGGATTATACAAAAGTTCAATTTGTGCCTTGAAATTCTCCCTCATGATTGGATCACTCGTTTGATCATACTTTCGCCTTAAAGCCATTATATGCTCAGCAATGTTGTCTTCATCCTCCGCTATATTCTCTTCGTCAAACCTTAATTTTCTCCAGTGAGGATCAATGCATTCTAGTGGAATAGGACAACCTCGCTCTCCGTAGTTACGAATAACATGGCAACATGGAAGATTGTAGACCAATGTTATCTCACAACTAGAGCATGTAGGGTCTGCTTTTATCCATTCGAGTTGCTTAACCTCTTTTAGCATCATATCCATTGCGTGAAGAGAACATTTACCTGATATAAAAGTGAGAATACAACTATATAAGTTCAACGGAAACAACTAAATAATTTAGGTGCATAAAAATATGAAATTTCTAAAAAAGAAACATTAATTAAATAATAGAATCTGACCTCTTAATTCTGAAAAATATGGAATTTCGTGTTGTCTTTTAACAACATTCATACTATTCCCCAATGACCCCCTAATTCGATTGTGTTGAATTGACAACAAGTCAATTATGTATATCACCATGTTTTCAAGGTCGCCACCGGAGGTTCCAATATATCTTTTAAATGTAGAATGAGCACCCTCGACCCTATTTCAAATAAAATGTTAATTAAACAACATGATTATTTATATATAAAAATCAAATACATATATCAGAAAAATATGTAAATATCATACCTATTAGTCGTCCTGTTCCCGAAGTGCCTTGTCTTGTTAGTGTAACAGGCCACAAACTTTTCTTTGTGACTATCTAATAAATCACACATATATTTCAAAGCAATTGGATATGCTTTGTAGACACTCGACAGTGTCATGCGTGCTGCTTCAAAGTCATATTCAGTTTCACTATCAACAAGAGTTAACCAATCTTTATACATCTTCGCCCATATAGCCTTAGGGACTTTTTGACTGCAATGTGTTACGACGTTCTGCGAAATGTGAAATGTGCAAAATAGATGGTTTGTCGTAGGAAAAATATTTTGCACAACATTCGTTAACGCTTGATCCCTATCTGTCAACATTACTCGTGGGGTCTTACAATTTTTCATTATCATCCGGAGACACTCTAAAGCCCATTCGTAAGTAGGTTGTTGCTCATTACGCAAACAAGCAAAAGCAACACAAAATGTATTTTGTGTCGATGTGACGCCCACAATTTGGAAAAATGGCATGTTAAACCTATTTGTACTATAAGTGCAATCCAAGCACAATACATTGGGAAATGCACATACCAACTTCACGGAATTTTTATGCGTATAAAACAAATCTTCTAGTTGATTTGTGTGTGGGTTGGTCCTATGAAATGATATAAACTCTTTTCTATCCAAAAGATGCATGAGATATTGTATTTGACTTTTACCTAACCTTTCTTTAACTTTTTCCCTGGCTTTAAGATTATATATGTCTTTCTTATTAGACTTATTGCCAGGAAATTTACGTTTTATTGCAGAAAGAATAGTCCCCGGCTTGGCAAGAGTATCTACCATAGTTCTAAACATACCCTTTTCATTTTTATTAAGTCTGCGCGCTTGTGAATGAGCTTCTGTATAAATATCATTTTCATGATTATGCATTCCATTTTCGATGTAAAATCTCCAATTGTTTTCCTCCATGTAACACTCAATTTTAAATAAACAAAAACATTTACCAGAACTCGTGTCTCTGCTTGATGCCTTTTTCGGTTTCGGATCCCCATGTATTTTACACTTCAAAGTGACTCGACTTTTACTATCAAAGTGTGCATTGATATTTTTCGAGTACGTCGTAGTCAAAAAAAAACCTAGACCAGTCGATATCCCGTACAAGTAGTCTTTCATTTCATTGAGTGAAGCAAAAACCTATAGAAATAAGATATTAAGAAATAACTCTACAATTAAGGAAAAATTCCGTGAAAAACTTTCACCTATATATCGTAACTATATTTGCAGCGACTAATGAACAAGAGGAGTGGGAGCAGTACACGGAAAGGAGGACGACTAAACACGCATGTCTCAGAGCGGTTTTTATATAGTATAGATTTAATCAATTACATAAGCATCCATAAATATTTTAAACAGTTTAAAATTTAAATCGCAAAAAACTAGTTTCTAGCAAGAAATAAACCAGCTAGTATACAACTCAAACATTCCAAAGGAAAACCATAAACCGCTAAAATCCATCAAATCTAAAATGAAAAAAAAAATACATTATTTGATATAATCTAAATTTCATAATACTAAGTATTCTGAATTCCAACACCAAATTACAGCTAGTACTGGACTTCTTGTTGGCACAGTGTACGAATTCACAACTACGTTTGTATAGCCTCCCTCTGAGAATTACTTGAAATAATCCAGAACAAATAAATAAATTTTTTGATTAAATTATTTATATGAGTCTTAAACAAAACAAGTCTTTTACGTCAATTTTGGGAAATAACAATTCATTCTATATAAATACCATACTTATAAAAAAAACACATTAAACGAAATATTTATTTAATAAATAACATTCATTTATCTAATTTATTCAATCACACTATAAATGATTGTAAAAAAATGTAAATAATTATTTTTAGCTACAACATTAAACGGAGTATATCACGTGGTTTTGAAAATAAATAAAAATACACAATTACTTAAAATATGGAAAGGATTTTTTGAGACAAACCAGAGTACTTTGGAAATGATTTCTATAATCATAACCTATCCCGAATTCAGTTGGCGAAGAATTAATATTATGTTCGTTATCATCTGGTTGGGGATTTTCGTTATATCCATCATGATCCCGCTGAGCTTCTACAAACTGACTTGTAAAAACTTCTTCTGATGCGCCAGGCTGGTGACTCGTGTAATTATAGTCACCACTTACAAACTGATTATCAAAATACGGATTGGTATGATTATTCAAATATGAATCATAAGAAAACTGAGCATTGTCATAAGGATCGGTCGGGAAATTGATATTTTGAGATGGAAAAAAAGTATTTTGATTAGAATCGATCGGAAATTGGGTGTTTTGGGGAGTATTATCCGGAGGAGATAAATTAAGATTCATTCCCCAAATATTATAATTGTTATCCATACTTGACAAAAAAAAAATGATCTTAATTTGATATAGGAAGTAGTTGGGTGATTGATGGTTAGAGTTTATTTTTTGTAAAATTGGGGGAGGTTTTATTTTGGTAAATTGGGATATGTTTTTTTTGTGTGTGTAAAATTGGGGATAAATGTAGTGGTAGAGTGATGTTGATTTGAAAAAAAAATATATTAATTTGATATACGAAGAAGTTTGATGGTTGATGGTTAGGGTTTTTTTTTAGTAAAATTGAGAATGTTTTTTTTTTGGGTAAATTGGGAGAGGTTTTTTTTTTTGGTAAAATTGGGGATAATTGTAGTGGTAGAGTGATGTTGATATTAATTTGATATATGAAGGAATTTGATGGTTGATGGTTAGGGTTTTTTTGGGATAAAATTGGGGAAGTTTTTGGTTAATATTGAGGAATTTTGTATATATTAAAATGACAATGAAGTCAGAGGATAAGAAAGACAAAGAGAAGAGAATAAAATAAAAATCAAAAAATTCGCAGCACGTGAAGAAAGAAAAGAAGGAAAAAAAATTAATTAAATGCCACGCAGAAATCCCACGTCTGTTATAAATATAAGTAATTAGCGTTTGCAAAAGAGAATCTCCCTATATTTTTAGGGTTTTATTGGTTGGGATATTTTAATATTTTAATTTTATTTAACGGTAGCCTACACAAGAGTTTGCTCAATATTTTCTGAGATTTTTATTGGTTATGATATTTAAATATTATATTTTTATTTTATTTAAGAGTAGCCCAAACAAAGGTTCCTAATACTTTCTTAGAATTTTATTGGTTAAGATATTTTAGTATTCAAATTTTATTTTTATTTAATTGTAGGTAACACAAACACAAGGGTTCATCAATGTCTTTTCATGTTTTTTCTAGGATTTATTGGTTTGTAGTATATTTCTATGTGAGCCATCAGATAATAATGCATAGGATCCAATGTTAACTAAAACAGGGGTCTGAGTACTGCTCCTTACCAAGGAGTCTGATACTCCGTATCCGATTTTCAGTGGATTGTTTAAAATTTTGAAAAAAAAATATGGTAATTTTGGATTGCTAATTTATTTACAACTTAATTAATTATTGATACATGAAACTGAAACTAATTAAGTTTGGTCTATTTCCCTCTGACTAACCAATACAAATCTAAAAAATAGGAAAAAATCAAAAATTTCCAGAAAATAAAAATGAAAAAATGAAAAAAATATAAAAAATTCTGAAAAAAAGGCAAAACTCAAAAAACATGAATAAAATTTCAAAAATCCAAAAAATAAAAAATAAAATCCCAAAAAATCTAAAATCATCAAAAATCCGAAAACGTAAAAAAATATATAAAATAAAAAGGCAAAAAATCTGAATAAACCAAAAAAACTTAAAAAAGACAAAATTCCGAAAAAACAGGAATAAAATTTTAAAAATCCCAAAAACACAAAAAAATTCCAAAAACGTAAAAAAAAAAAAACAATTTGAGTGGTCTTAATTCATTTTAAAAACATTGTAAGTCGTGTTAAGTCATTTTAAAAACTGTATGAGTTGTTTTAATTCATTTTAAAACAGTCTCAGTCGTTTTAAATCATTTTAAAAACAGTCTAAGTCGTTTTAAAAACAGTCTCAGTCGTTTTAAGTCATTTAAAAAGCACTCTAAGTCGTTTTAAGTTATTTAAAAAACACTTTAAGTAATTTTAAGTCATTTAAAAATAGTATGAGTCGTTTTAAGAAACTTTAAAAACAGTCTGAGTCATTTTAAGGGGAAAAAAATAGAACGGTTAGTACAATACACAAAATATTTTTTTTTTCCATTTCAAGTCATTTTAAAAATAGTCTAAGTCGTTTTAAGTCATTTTAAAAATAGTATGAATAATTCAAAAACAGTTTGAGTCCTTTTAAATCATTTTAAAACCAGTGTGAGTCGTTTTAAGTAATTTTAAAAACAGTCTGAGTAATTTTAAAAACAGTCTGAGTCAATTTAAATCATTTTAAAAACACTTCGCGTAATTTGAAAAACAGTTTGAGTCATTTTATGTCATTTTAAAAATAGTATGAGTAATTTTAAAAATAGTCTGAGTCGTTTTAAAAACAGTATGAGTCGTTTGAAGTCATTTTTAAAACAATTTTAGTCGTTTTAAGTTATTTTAAAAATAGGTTGAGTACTTTTAAGTCATTTTAAAAATAGTCTGAGTCATTTTAAAAATATTTTGAGTCATTTTCAGTCATTTTAAAAATAATCTGAGTCGTTTTTAGTCATTTTAAAAATATTCTTTGTCATTTTAAGTCATTTTAAAACGAAATTGAGTCGTTTTAAAAACAATCTGGGTCGATTTAAGTCATTTTAAACACAGTTAGTCGTTTTAAAAACACCGAGTAATTTTAAATACAGTTTGAGTCGTTTTAATACATTTTAAAATAGTCTAAGTCATTTTAAGTCATTTTTAAAACAGGCTGAGTCATTTTAAGTCATTTTAAAAACAGTCTGAGTCATTTCCAGTTATTTTAAAAACAATTTGAGTCGTTTAATTCATTTTAAAAACAGTTTGAGTCATTTTAAGTTATTTTAAAAACCGTTTGAGTCTTTTTCAGTCATTTTAAAAACAGTTTGAGTCGTTTTAAGTCATTTTTAAAACAGTCTAAGTCGTTTTAAGTCATTTTAAAAACATTCCGAGCCATTTTCAGTCATTTTAAAAAATAGTCTGAGTCATTTACAGTCATTTTAAAAATAGTCTGAATAATTTTAAAAAACAGTATGAGTTATTTTGAGTCATTTAAAAAAAAATCTGAGTCATTTTAAAAATAGTTTGAGTAATTTTAAGTAATTTAAAAAACAATGTGAGTCATATTTAACTAATTTAAAAAATAGTCTAGCTCATTTTCAGTAAGTTTAAAAACAGTCCGAGTCATTTCAAAAAAACAGTTCGAATAATTTTAAAAATAGCATGAGTCATTTGAAGTCATATTGAGTCGTTTGAAAACAATTGAAACTTATTTTTAAGTTTTTAATATTTGTTGGACTTTTTAGCTTCTTCCGAATTTTCCGAACCTTTTTTCATTTTTGTGTGATTTTGGATTTTTGGATTTTTCTTGGTTTTTTTTTTGTTTTTCCTTTCCATATTTCGGGTTTTTTCGGGTTCTGGACTTTTTTGAAAAAAAATTTAATTTTTTTTTGTGACTTTGGAATTTTTTTTTTCTTCATTTTTTACCATTTTTCGATTTCCCGCCTTTTTTCATTGTTTTGTGATTCTGGATTTTTCTTTGTTTTTTTTTTGTTTTCTTACCATTTTTTCGGTGTTTCCGACTTTTTTAAAGATTTTTTCAGCTTTTTTGGTTTTTTCTGTTTTTTTTTCATTTTTTTTATTTTTGTAGTTTTTCCTATTTTTTCCTTTTTTTTTATTGGGTAATTACGTGGTCGACCAATCCTTAATTTGTTTTAGAAATAATTGATTGATCCTTAATTAAATTTTGTAGGGTGACTAATTTTTAAATATTTTTTGTTTTTATGGACCAATGCTTACTTATCTCAAAAAACATGTTACCAAACATATCATAAGCTCTCCACTAAAAAAAAAAAAAGATTGAAACCATTTTTATTTATTTACACATCCAATATAAAAAGAGTCATTTTTCATCTATTTTATTAAGTTTTGAACCATTTTCTTTGAATATTTGATTATAATAAAAGGATATGTGTGTGATTCTATTTTCTGACATTTTTGTTGATAACTTTCTAGTAATAAATAACATATGTAACAGTATAATTAAACCTCCATCCAAAAACAATTTGGAATTATTTACCCATCTGATATCTATTTTAACTAAAAGAGACATTTTTCACATATTTTACTAAGTTTTGAACATTTTCTTTGACTATAAAAGGACTTCTAAAAGACGTCATACTAGGGTTTTTATTTTGTCCAAGAGGTGCACTTAATACACTGCAAAATTTCTTTTAAAACGCAGTAACCGTAGATTTAATCTACGGTTTACAGCCTTTTTCAGGTTTTTTGCTTTAAAAATAAAAAAAAAATCTGAGAATTAAAATTAAAATACTGAATAATTTTTTCAAATTAAATATGATTTTTTTTTTACATAAAAATGCCTTATTTTTAAAATTTGATATTTTTTTCAAGTGTATAAGTTGATATTTTTTTGTTTTTTTCAAATTAAAAAACAAAATGCCTTATTTTTAAAATTTTACATAAAATAAATTACCAATATTCTAACAATCTCTCAAAATAAACACAAAATTTACACAAATTTACACAAAAAAAGTTGATTTGATAAATTTTATGTTTTTGGTTCATGTTATATTTTTGTCAATTGTATAAGTTGATATTTATTGAATCATTAACTAAATCGTCAATTTTTGTGAAGTTTTTTTGTTTGTTTTCTTGAATGAAACAATTAGGCTAATTAACTTTATTGTCAGTAAAATTACTCTGTTCTGGTTTATTGGTATGAAGTCAAAAGATAGTTTGATTAAAGTTCCTTCTCTTGTGTGTAGTTTGATTAAATTCAACCTGTGTGTAGTTTGATTAAATTCAAAGCAAGACCAGATCCCAAAAACTCTCCAATTTAGTGTCAGTCCAACAACACTCCACACAGAATGGTTCGATCCGGTTTGGTTCGGTTTTTAGTAAAACCGAAATCGAACATATTTTCCGGTTCGGTTTTTTTTTATCCAGTTTTAGTTTTTTTCGGTTCAGTTTTATTGAAAAACGAAACCGATCCGAAATTTTTTCGGTTTTTCGATTTTGGTCTTTTTGTTCCGTAATTGGTCCGTTTCGTTTTTTGCCACCCCTAACTCCATAGGTCACTGCATTTAAATTAGCCTAATTGATGTCATATATATAGGTATCTATTCACGTACAGTACTTCAACAATTATTCAGGGCCACTACTGTTTTTATTTAAAAAAAATGGCAGGAGTAATGGTTTTGGTACCGCATTCAAAAATAATATGGAAACTTATGTACACGGTATATTTTTGTTTATGTTGCCACATAACAGCATGTATCTTTGTAACTCTATATATATATATATATATAGTATAAATTACTTCTTTTAATATTAATCTACACATCTGTAAGCGTACTATGACTCTCGCTTAATGTTGTGCGAGCAACTTATTTCTCAAGCTGCAAAGGTCGACAGTCTGATGCTATAAAATTGCAAATAGATCGTATGATCACAAGCCGTAACTATCAATACCCTATAAGGCTATAGGTGAACATATGATTTATCAACCGAGTAAAAAGTCCATTTCGACATAAACTTTTTTTTCCCTTTGAGAACAACAAAAATGAAAACAGCCCGACTTAAAAATTTAGCACTATGTAGTTTAAAACAAAAAGACGGTAAAAGTGAGATTGAACTAAATGTCTTATTTTTAAAATTTTACATAAATAAATTACCAATATTCTAACAAACTCTCAAAATTTACACAAAATTTACCAAAAAAAAGTTGTTTTGATAAATTTTACAATTTTGGTTCATGTTATATTTTTTGTCAATTGTATAAGTTTATATTTATTGAATGATTAACTAAATTGTCAATTTTTGAGAAGTTTTTTTGTTTGGTTTTAAACACTTGTATAACACAATATGAAACATTAATTAAGTCGTCAATTTGGAGTCAATAATCAGTTTTTTATTTTTAATTTTATGTAAATTACTCTTTTTACATAAATTAAAATTCTAATAATTAAAATTAAAATACTGAATATTTTTTTCAAATTAAACATGATTTTTTTTTAATAAAAAAACTAAATGCCTTCTTTTTAAAATTATACATAAAATAAATTACCAATATTCTAACAATCTCTAAAAAAAAAACACAAAATTTACACAAATTTACACAAAAAAAATTGATTTGATAAATTTTATGTTTTTTGTTCATGTTATATTTAAGTGTATAAGTTGATATTTATTGAATGATTAACTAAATCGTCAATTTTTTGTGAAGTTTTTTTGTTTTGTTTTTAACACTTGTATAACGCAATATGAAACATAACTAAGTCGTCAATTTGGTGTCAATCGACAATTTTCTTGAATGAAACAATCATAAATTATATAAATTTCATAAAAGAAATTAACCCAATATGCAAACATGAACTAAATTACATGAACTAAATTTCATAAAACAAATTTATTAAACATTTGTTTACATCATATAAATTTACAACAACTTGAAAAAAATAGTATTTTACATAAAATTAAAAATAAAAAACTGATTATGGACTTAGGTCTATAGGTTCTTCTTGATTTGCTTTTTGCTTTCCCGATTGCTTTTCCAGCGCCATATATAACTTGAAATTTGGTCGAAAAAGTTCCTTCCATGGTGCAGCTGTCTCAGTGCGTGTTTGTTCCCACCGTGCTATAATTCCTGGCATTGGGAAGATCCCTTCTTCTTTAGGAATAACCTGAGCATAGTGACAACTGTTGACGAACACCATTACAGTCGGGATGTAATTTGTCGTTCCCCGAGGCGGACCAGTATAAAGAGGTAAAAAAGTACTGTTCCACACGTTTACCCCTCCATCATTATTTTCCCATGAGTACAACAATACAATTGGAATATTGTAATGAGAAGCAATTAAAAACCCATAAGACGGAAATCTCATCCATTTGTCAATAGGTGCGGGATCTGTAGGATGATAAAAATTTAAACTTGATAAAATATAATCATACCGGTAAGCTTCAAAGCCAACATTCTCAAACATCTCATAGTAAACACCTTTCATTTGCTGCAGCTCTTGAAACAACTCACATCTTACCGCATACCAATCATCTTCCCCATACTGTTTACCCGTCGCATTTGCAAGTACCCGGAACCCACAGTTACCATCCCCACGCACATCATAAACTGTTTCGATGTAACTATGTAACATGACCCATATTTGGTCACTGTACAGGAAGGTTGGCCTATTGGGGGTGGGTTTAGGGTTCTGGTTTCGCGGCCTCCTAGTTGGGTTTACCCTTACCTCCGGTGTTTCATCCGCCTTGCCTTTACCCTTGTCCCTACTAGCACCAACACTCTGTTCCTCCACATACTCCCATCCCGACTTATCACTCTTACTAGATTTGTCGCCTTTTCTAGGTCTCCCCCTATTTGCTCTCACTTCGGGGTCACTGATGGATGTTCTGGCTGGTACGGTTATCTCTCGGAGTTGTGTTTTCATACGCCGTTTTTCAACATTAGTTTTGCTAGCATAAACACTTTTAAACTCTTCTAGATCACCCTCTACCCTATAATCATCGGTGTTCCCATTATCATCAATTACGTCTAATTTTTTCCAGAATGGATGAATATATTCTAGAGGAAGAGGCTTCCCGAATAAAATATGTTTACTCATAATATGATGACAAGGTAAACCGTGAGACAATTTGAAACCGCAAGACAAAATGGAACGTGTGCGACTCATCACGCCACCTATCAACTAAGGCTGTAAGCAAGCCTCGGTCTACGGTATAATTACCTATACTGTGAATACCGTAAAAACCAGCCCTAATCATATTTTGAACTACCCTTTCAGGCGTCGGTATCTGCCAACTATAATTATAAACCCTAATCTTATTGGCATCTCCTCTACCCGCTTCTCTTCCAGCATCCCAAGTCTGATTAGAAATGTGACCGGTCTGTCGTAAAATACCCAACCTGCCTTTAATATGTGGACCTGGATCTGCCATTCTAACTGTGATAACCAAATATAACTCGGTTAATGATAACCAAACAATGATAAAATAACCAATTAATAACCAATTAATGATAACCAAACAATGATAAAATAACCAATTAATGATAACCAAACAATGATAACCAATTAATGATAACCAAACAATCATAACCAATTAATGATAACCAAACAATGATAACTCAATTATAACCAATTAATGATAACCAAAACAATGATAACCAAACAATTATAACCAAACAATCATAATCAAACAATAATAACTCAATTTTTTAATCATAACCAAACACACATTTAATCATAAACCAAACAATAATAATTCAATTTTTTAATCATAACCAAACACACATTTCATCATAAACCAAACAATAATAATTCAATTTTTTAATCATAACCAAACACACATTTAATCATAAACCAAACAATAATAACTCAATTTTTTAATCATAACCAAACACATTTAATCATAAAACCAAACAATAATAACTCAATTTTTTAATCATAACCAAACACACATTTAATCATAAACCAAACAATAATAATTCAATTTTTTAATCATAACCAAACACACATTTAATCATAAACCAAACAATAATAACTCAATTTTTTAATCATAACCAAACACATTTAATCATAAAACCAAACAATAATAACTCAATTTTTTAATCATAACCAAACACACATTTAATCATAAACCAAACAATAATAATTCAATTTTTTAATCATAACCAAACACACATTTAATCATAAACCAAACAATAATAACTCAATTTTTTAATCATAACCAAACACACATTTAATCATAAAACCAAACAATAATAACTCAATTTTTTAATCATAACCAAACACACATTTAATCATAAACCAAACAATAATAATTCAATTTTTTAATCATAACCAAACACACATTTAATCATAAACCAAACAATAATAACTCCATTTTTTAATCATAACCAAACACACATTTAATCATAAAACCAAACAATAATAATTCAATTTTTTAATCATAACCAAACACACATTTAATCATAAACCAAACAATCATAACTCAATTTTTTAATCATAACCAAACACATTATCAACAATTATCAACAATTGAAATTAACCAAACACAAAATAAAAAAACATGCAAAAATGAGACAAATATCAACAATTATTATAATTTCTATAATTAATATAAACAAACAACAAACAATTATATATAGCTAAGTGAATTATGGTTTTGCATATTTTATATATTTTTTCCTAGTTTACAAATTAAAATTACACAAAAAAAAAACATGCAAAAATGGGACAAATATCAACAATTATTATAATTTCTATAATTAATATAAACAAACAACAAACAATTATATATAGCTAAGTGAATAATCAATTTGCATATTTTATATATTTTTTCCTATTTTACAAATTGAAATTACACAATATAAATAATAAATTAGAGAATAAAAGATATACCCTTGAATTATGGATAAATTTGATTGATGATTTGGGGTTTTTTTGTTAATTAATTTGATAGGTAATGTGTTTGATTGATTTGGGTGGTTTTTTGGGATGAAAATTGGGGGTTTTTGAGAGAAAGAGAGAGAGTATAGTATAAAAGTTTATTTTTTAAAAAAAAAAACGTGAAATTCTGTTTTCAAGGGACTGTCTGTGTAATTTTCGCGCAGGGACTGACTGTGTAATTTTGAAAAGCAGGGACTGACTGTGTAATTTCTGCATAATTTAATCCAGACCGTAGATTAAATCTACGGTCTACAGTCATTGACTGTAAACCGTAGATTTAATCTACGGTTTGGATTAATTTAATGCAAACCGTAGATTAAATCTACGGTTTACAGTCAATGACTGTAGACCGTAGATTTAATCTACGGTCTCAGAGTTTTTACAGATTATTTGATGTTTTTTCAGCCAACCTCTTTGTCCAATCATTTTATTAGACCGGAGTCCGAATAATATACAGTCACATAAAATATATTATAATCAATATTTTATTATTGTTTTAATTAATATTTAAGTTTTGTTGTAAAATATTATTGGACTATTGGGCTTGTACTTTATGGGTACAAGTGGGCTTGTAACACTATCATTTTATCTATATAAGGAGGGTTAGGGGTCTTGTATTTGATATTCATTCATATACATTCTGATTAATAAAGACCTTGTTGTGTCTCTCTCTATATTCTCTCCCTATATCTATATACATATATATGTGGGCTAATATGTCACACAACAAGTTTAATATAGTATCAACCAAGCTTTTACATTTTTACTTTGGCTTTTATTGTGATGTTGAGTTAGTTTTTAATTTATCAAATCATATTTTGTTTATATATAATAAAATAGAAAAAAATTTAGTTATTGTAAAAAACCATCTAACCTTCCATATAATTAAGCGAGAATTAACAAAAATATACCCTACATCTATTATATTAAAAAAAATACACTCAAAAAAATTAAATTATCAAAAACATATATTCCATTAATAATTAATAAAAAAACAAAAAATCTCATTCATCGCTCCTTATCTCTTTCCTCTCACTCTCTCCCCAATCTATCTCTCCTCCTCATTCTCGCTCTCCCTCCAATCTATCTATCCTCTTCATTCTCGCTCTCTCTTCAATCTATCTCTCCTCCTCCTCATCCTTCTTCCTCTCTCCGATCTCTCATAGTTACTCTCTCTTTCCGATCTATCTCTCCTCCTCCCACACTCTCCCCCTCCTTCTTATCTCTCTCTCCAATCTCTCTCTCCTCCGTCTTCTCCTTCTTTCCGATCTCTTCTTCTTTCGCTCTCTTTCCGATCTCTTTCTACTACTCGCTCTCTCTTTTCGATCTTTCTCTCCTACTCGTTCTATCTCTCTCTGATCTATCTATTCGGTAGAGATTGAAACAGAGACATTCGTTGGAGTGGGCGGTGAAGGTGTAGAGCGAGATCGAAAACTCAAGGCTGATGCCGATGGAGATGCGGTCGTCAAATGAGAGGCTCATGACGACGACGTAGTAGTTCGAGATCGGAGCAAATGTTGATTTTGTTAACTAGTGTTTAAGGTTGAAAAATAAGTGTATGAATTCCGTGAATTAAGGGTATGAAGTTGAAAATTATAGATATGAATTATGTAAATAACGATATGAATTTTGTAAATTGTGTTATGAACTTTGAAAATATTGTTGAATTCTACGAATTAGGGTATGAACTTTTGAAATAAGGGTATATACTTTTGCAACAAGGGTATGAAAATATACAAATTAGGGTATAAACTTTTGAAATAATAGTATAAACTTTTGAAATAAGGGTATGAAAATAGACAAATTAGGATATGAACTTTTTGAATAATTGTATGAAATATACAAATTAGAGTATGAACTTTTTGAATAATTGTATGAAATATACAAATTAGGGTATGAACTTTTGGGTATGTTTTTGTTAATTAAAAATTTTTGGGTATTTTTTTATTAATTTAGTTTTAAAAGTAGTATGTTTTGTTAATTTATCCTAATTAAATACATTAATCTAACGCCGGACCGAAAAATGTCTCGTCTAACAACAGCGGACGAAATGGAAGTGTGATGATAACTTTCCTTCACTAAAAGAATAGATATGTGACATTATGTCGCACTATCAACTTTCTCTCTCATGTTCGTCAGCAACATGCAACAGCGATGACAGCAAGAGCATCAATCGTTTTCTCCAATTCAAACTAGTGTCGTGATGTTGCCGACTTCAGCCGCCTAACGTCGTCGCTATACTCTTTCTTTTTTTCTTTCTTGATGTACCTACGATGGCAGCAGCGAAACCCTAGTGAAGTTGGTATGGGAGGTGCGACAGCAAGACTGGTGTGTCGCCCATTTATGTCTTAAATAGTTTTAAAAAAGTAGTCGTTTTCTTAATATAGGTTTAAAAACTACACTGGCTTGAAATTTTTCCTTAGATTAAATTCCTTACATGCCCGAGTTTGATGATATCTACCCCTCTTTGTTAACATTTAAAGTTTGGTGCATCAACTTAGTGTTGTCCAAGATGTTGCTTATGTAAATGTAATTCTAATGAATTTGATGAATCGGCTTAGCTTTTCCAAGATGTGGCTTATGTAAATGCCTTTTAGAAGGTTGTAAGCTTTTTATTGTGTAAACCAAACAACTTTGAAGTAGTTCAAAGTAAAAGCATTTAAAAGTATATTTCTAGGCCTCGTTTGTTTGTATCGGGATTGGACTGAGATTGAACATTGAATCCAATGGTCCCACTGGCTATTTGATTGATTGTAGTGAGATTATGGTAGGATGAGATTATAAATACCGTCGGGTCCACAAGTATCGTGTTTGGTACGAAAAGCAAAGGCGGGACTATTAGTAACGTGGAATTATAAATGA